>ML781096.1:791155-833436 GCA_009831015.1 Picea engelmannii | reverse complement strand
CCGCGTTGGCTGGGGCCGTGGATGTTTCCCCGTAGGGGTTTTACCACGTGAAAACATCGGTGTGTTGATCTTTGATCTGGTTATGTGAGTGGTTACTGAAGGTGTTCGTCCTCTGTTGGAATACCTGTGTTGTCGAACATCAAAGTGGTTACTCAGCCCAGGGTCTTCTCACCAATCCCAACGTGGTACGATCCTAACCATGTGAATAGATGTCTTGATGTCGAACATGGAAGAAACCACTTGATTACCAGTCAATGGTGTGAACCGTTAACAAGTGCGAGGGAAATCACCATTAATGTCAATGATTCCCAATGTACCCTAGTACATTCCAGCGAATGTGAATAGATGAGCTGAAGTCGAACACCCATGGAATCATTCGATCAGAGGTCAATGATTTAAACCTACTGTTGAATGTGAGGAGGCCTGCCATTGAGACATGCAGGTCCCAAAGTACTAACTGGTTTCTAAGTCTGATTCCCGGATAATGTGTTGAAGTCGACAGGAATAGACTCGTCGAGGGAGGGCCTTGATGTATCCCCCATCGACGACATGAAACAGACATAGAGATGTAATTGGTAGAGAAAATGGACATGGACTGACACAGGTTTTGAGGCAAGATATTTGGGATGGCTGACTTTCGAGGTGGATACTTCCCTTGAACACTGAGGCACAACAACAAACATGACATGGAACAAAACTATGCAGTGGATACTGTGACTTACGTTGGGTGACCCAAAGGAGCGAAAGGAACTCAAAGAATTGGCTTAGTGTAGAGGTTTAGCAGATTATGATGCGTGCAAATGATAAAGTGTTGTGTTCAAGGGCGACTCTAAGAAGTGTTGGATGATGTTCTCAAGAGACTACTTGGCTTGCTCCTTTCAATTTTTCCCCCATACAGATGGATGAGTACCTCTTTTTGATTTAATGAGCTCGAGGAGGATAAAACATGCTCGATATAACTCACCTTTGGTAAGTTCCTCTTCCTTTTTTTAATGAACTGAAAGAAGTAAGGGTTCGGTCCCATATGGGCCTGTTGATGTGTGTTTTAACAAGTCCAAGGACAAAAAACTTGAAGGTTTTTTGGGATTATAGAGTTTGGAAAAACAATTAAAAGAGAACTCTCTCAGTTCCTTTTTCGTACAGTAGTCTAACGAGACCAAAAAAGGGTTAAACTATCGCTCGAAAGATGCCCTTTCTGACCTTTTAACGAGTGTGAAAGGAAGCAAGGTCACTCGACAATCTTTTCATATTTAGAGAGTCTAAAAAGGGTTTAAAGTAGACTCCAAGGGGGTTCCTTTTTTGTGTTCGTATCCGTACGGGTCCGAAAAAGATATAAAAGTTTACCCGGTTACGTTCTCATATTATCGAGCTCGAGAACGAACTAAGACTATGTTCATAAGTGTGACAAGGTGAATAATTCATCAGGACTTCCAGGAAACCTGCGATGTTAGAACTACAAACTAGGGGTTTAGTGAAACCATTATACCATTAGAGAAACCAAAAAATGACTACACCTTGTGAAAAATGAAAAATTTATAAATAACAACACAATGAAAATTCATTTACCATTTCATTTTGAACAAGGATTGTGGAGTAGTGGAGAATCTCATTTCAAAGTGGATCTTGTTTTGTTCGCTTCTGGAGCTACGGTTCACCGTTTCGCTTGCCGTTCGGACCAGGTATATTTCCATCTCTTCTTTTTTCAAACACATGGTTTAGTATTCATTTTAAAATATGAAGCCCTAAGTTGCCCCAATTAGAACCAAATCGGCCTCTTTGAAAATCAATGGAAAAACGAGATTCTTTGTGAAAAAATGTTCTAGGAAAGGATGGCTAAGATTCCAACACCCTAGAAGTCAATTAGATAGGTCATTTTTTAGTAAGGAATCCATGAGAAAACCCCCACACATGCCCACGCAGCCATAAAATCGTTTTGATCTTTTTAAACATTTTTATCATTGTTTAATGAATGTTAAATGCTTAAGAGAGGGCGTGGTGGTTATAAAGAGTGTGTGGTTACTTTTAAATGATGTGGGCATCTTATTTCATGTTTTAAATTGCTTTTGAAAATTGCCGAAATTGCCAAAATGTGGAAATAATGAGTTTCTTTATTTCTTTTTGTTTTGTAGGTAACTTTGGCAACCATGATTGAATGGAAGGAAAGAGAACATGAGATGGATGACTTAGCTACCTTGCGGAGTCCTCGTACACGGGCCACCTTGCGAACTTGTGGTTTGCTCAAACTCTTCAAGTTGCAAAAGATGAAGAAAGAGATTTTATTGCTCGAACATATGATTGGCCTATGGGATGTTGCAAAACAAGTATTCCAGATTGGCACGCAACTTTTAACCATTGAGTTAGAAGATGTGTATTTTTTGATTGGCCTCTCGAAAAGAGGGTTCCCCATATCTTTTATCGGGCAGAGGGCGCTACCTGAACAAGTGGACGTGTATCTGGCACACCACTGTATCCCAGGAGCAAGACTGGTAGGGGGTATAATCCATATCAAAGACATTCGAGAGCTACCCCTCCGGTCTATACTATTTGCTATCACGAGCGTGACCGACAGTACGAGCGCGCATCTGGCATCAAGATCACAGGTGGCTTACAGTGTTCAATGTTTAGAACCAACACTGTTCAACTGGAGTGCAGGGTTCCTTTGAAATGTGAAGGAACAGATTTCACGGTGCAGGATTGGATAGAAGCAGTTTGGTTATGGCTCAGTTTTGGTCTCATTTTTTCTAGAGCGCATCCCTCATATGCAGCCTCAGATAGCACTAGCAGTGCGACCAGTGGATGAACCTAGGATGGAGAGGTGGACTAGTCTGTCTCCAAGGCTAGTATCGGAGTCAGAGTTCCATTTCACTAGCGATTTCTTTGCCTGGATTAGACGACAGTATCTCTGGATAGAGGACTTCCCTTATGTTGAGGTAGATTTCCGTAGGAGCATGGATTTGATTTTGCCTACGGGGGAAGACTGGGATGTGTCAGGTAGGAGACTGAGCCATACCTTGTCTAGTTTTTGTTTTTTGAGTTTTTGATGTATATATTTTTTTGGGGTATGTAGAAGAGTTTTAACGGATGTATGTTTTCAACGTGTAGACAAGGGAGTAGTGTGCCCGACTGACATATCGGTGCCAGGACGTCGCGGGGGCATCCCGGTTGCCAGGTCTCCGGGAGGTTGAGAGAAACCTCCAAGGCCTCACGATGGGCATTCCTCTTTTACGGAGGGGAGAAGTGCCTTTACATCTATAGAGGCACACTATGGGAGTACCAGAGAATATCAATTCTCTATTGAGGCACGTAGTGCGTGCGGTGATGTGTTATTCGCAACACAATGTAGTGCGAGGAGATTAGAGTCTCTCCGTTGATTATATTTTTGTATGCCTTGTCAGGCGACGTTGTATGGGTGGAAAAGTCCAATATTTTTCCTTTCTACATACTTTTTGATGTAATCCAAACATTTCAGTCACACCATATATATATATATATATATATATATATATATATATATATATACAGTTTCAAGTTTTTACAGTGCCAATGATTTGTACATGATGATGTCTGTGATGTGTTTTAATTTACATGTAATGTACAGTTTTGTTTTCCTTAACTCTCATATGTGGGCAAGATACCGATCCATGATATAGTTAGCTAATGAATCCGAAACACTACTAAGCTCTCTTGGAATGTGTCTATATTCAATGTAATCGAACATTTGTTCAAGACGGCGAACTTGTAAGTGTAGATGTAGCAGGATAGGACTGCGGATAGTGTAGATATGGTTGAGTTGATAAACCACGAGTTGGGAGTCTAAGTAAATAATGATGCGAGATATATCTAGGGAGGAGGCTTGGGTCAACAGTCCGATGACAACATGATATTATGCCATGTTGTTGGTTGTTGGTCCTAAGCAGATACCTCCTGAACTCACCACCTTGTCAAATTGGTAAATAACCCATGCTGCCGAAGCAATGTTCCGGGTATGTCGACTAGCGCCATCCACGAACCTAAAGAAGATAGGAAAGAAAGACATCATTTGCGCATGAAAACACAAGCACAATCATGAGTGGAAAAGGTAAAGACTTGAAAACGCGAAAGAAATAGACACACCAAACTAAAATAAAATAATGTACAAAGTACAGATGCTAGGTGATATAGGCATAGTACTTTTTAAGGTAAATCCCGTTTCGAGGCTCTCCCAGGGAAATTCCATCATGATCTACTAGTTCGTAAGCACCTCTGTGTAGAACACGCTTCATGATGTAAGGACCGTGCCACATAGGTTCTAACTTTCTCGTCCCTAATTTGTTGTGAGTTTGGTCATAAATGAGGACTAAGTCTCCTTTTGCAAAATTCCAAGGGTGGACGGATTTGTCATATTGACTCTTAATTCATTTCTGATGTGCCTTATTGGTGAGAGAAACATCGCGACGTGTTTCGTCCAACTTGGATAGATACAAGAATCGTTCTTCTTCAGCAGAAGTATGGAGTAGGGGTTCTACTTTCAATTTGAGTGATGGAATCTCACACTCGATTGGTAGGACAGCTTCAATGCCATAGACCAATTGGAAAGGAGTGAATCCAGTTGAGGTTTTCATAGAAGTGCGATAGGCCCAGAGAGCAGAGAACAATTGTAAATGCCACGATGTCTTGTTTTCCCCTAACATGTGTTGAATAATGGTTTTTAGGACTTTGTTGATAGCTTCAACTTGTCCGTTCGCTTGAGGGTAGTAAGGGGATGAGTTTTCATGGAGAAAACCCAATTTGACATGTAACTCGCTCATCATCTTGTTTTTGAAGTGTGCACCATGATCAGTGACAATGGCATGTGGTACTCCAAAACGAGTTATGATATGGTTGAAAAATAATAGAGCTACAGTACGACCATCGTTCAGGAAGGTAGGCATAGCCTCAACCCATTTGGTGAAGTAGTCGACGACGATGATGATGTAACCATGCCCCTCGGCTAAGGTAGGCTTACACTGCATGAAATCGATGCCCCATTTGGCAAAGGGGCCGATGGAGATAATGGGGTGCAACACAGTAGGGTGGGTGCGTGCCTTCTTGTTAAAGAGTTGGCAGGGTGGGAATTTTTTGACGGCCTCGATGTAATCTTTGAAAATGGAGGGCCAAAAGTAGCCGGCACGTAAGATTTTTTGGGTTGTGGCCATCCCGAAGAGGTGACTGCCATAGGTGCCAAGGTGACAATCGTTCAAAACGCATTCAGCCTCCTCGTGAGTTAGACAGCGCCAAAGGATGGTGTCAATACCATGGTGGTACAAGGTGTCACTGAGGATAAGATATCGATGAGAGTGGTGACGAATGCATCGACGCTCTTCACGAGACATGTTGGGATGAAAATGTTGGGTTTGAAGGTAGAGGAGGATGTCTCCATACCAAGGATCAGAGGTGTTGATGAGGAAGAGAGATTCATCGGGGAGAGAATATCTAGTTTCAATGTCTTCATCAGCACGAGGTAAAGCACATATGAGCTCGAAAAACACCAGGGATTTTTTGGCTTTAGCCTTTGTAAACTCAAGATCGAATTCTTGAAGAATAACGATCCATTTTGAATATTTTCCCCCAAGTACTTGACGTGTCAAGACGTAGTACATGGGGTTGGATTCTGCAATTACCGTGGTGGTGCGTAATAAGATGTAATGGAGAAACCTATGGACAACGATGACGACTGCAAGAGCCAGTTTCTTGACATGCGAATATCTGAGTTCGGGTCCAGATAGACTCTTTCTCAGATAATAAATCACATGTTCTTCGCCGTTAGGGTCCTCCTGAACTAACACCATCGCAATGGTGGAAGTAGAGGCAGCCAAGTAAAGGATATAATCCTTTGGATACTTCAGAGGGTGTAACAAGGGAGCGTGGGTCAAGGCGTGCTTGAGAGCATCGAATGACCATTGGACAGTGTCATCCCAGATGAAATGGATGTTTTTCTGCAGTAACTGCATAAATCCTTTAGTGATCTTAGCATAGTTGCAGATGAAACGACGAAGAAAGTTTGCTTTGCCTTGCAAACTTTGGAGTTGGGTTAAGTTGGTAGGTGGGGGTAAGGCTAGGATGGCCTTAATCTTTAAGGGATCCACCCTGATCCCATCTTTGGAGACAATGAAACCGAGGATTCGACCAGATTCAACAATGAAAATGCACTTGTGTGGGTTCAAGCAAATACGATAGAACCTACAGCGAAGAAAAATTTCCCGTAAGTGATCAATGCGATTGGATCGATTAGATGAATGGGTAGGTAAATCGTCGAGGTAAGGCTCCGCTATATGCTTGATGTCATGGAAAGCGTACAAAATGGCCCGTTGGAAAGTAGCACCAACATTTTTAAGGCCAAAAGGTAGCTTTCGGTAGGCGAAAGTTCCCCATGGGCAGATAAAGGCTGTCTTATGTTGATCGACGGGTAAGATTTCAATGTGGTTATACCCAGAAAATCCATCCATGAAAGAGAAGATGACACTCCCTGCGCAATTATCGATGATTTGGTCGATGAAGGGCATGGGGTAGTTGTCCTTAGGACAAGCTTTGTTGAGGTCATGATAGTCAACACAAACACGGATCGTCCCTTGTTTTTTGGCAACCAGAACAAGGTTGGAGACCCATTCGGTTAAAGGGACGGGGTAGATAAAGCCAGATTTGAGAAGTTTTTCAACTTCTGCCTTTATAGATACGATCTTCTTGGGATGAACCGGGCGAAGTTTTTGTCGAACAGGTTTCGTGTCAGGGTAAGTTTTGATTTCATGTATGACAATTGAAGGGTCAATCCCTGGAATTTCCTCGTAGCTCCATGCGAAGACATCATGGAATTCCTTGAACAAAGTGGTGTAAGACACCACTTCGTTGGGTGTGCAATTAGCACCAAGGTGAATGTTTTCCACGACACCTTCTTTGATCGAGATGTCAATAACGATCGTAGTAGAGATGTTACCCATGTTCCCCTCAGAGAAAGCGTCTTGTGTGTTGATGAGAGATTGCGGAGCATCGACAACATCGGGAGGGAAGATAGAGCGTATGTCTTGTTGAAATTCTTCCAACGGCTGAAGAAAAGAGGATCGATGATGGTTGTCATCCCAAGGCAAGTCATCAATGCTGAGCATTTCCATAATCGATTCATCAGAAGGAAAAATGTGGGAAATGTAATCGACGACAGATGATAGGGAATCCAACCATGAGGGTATCGAGTAAGCATCGGGTGCCAACGAATGTGACTTGTTGGTAGAGGGAGAGGCAGATTGAATAGCTACGTATGCGACCTCAGCTGGGCTAAGTGGCATAGTGTCACTGAGCACATAGAATTCCAAAGGACTAGGTACAATCCAAGGGTCAGATGATTCCAAGGATTGATAAGGCATAGTCGAGATCATATTGATGGCGGAAATATGATGTACGGTAGGTGGAAGTGGTGTAGGGAAAGTACCCATAAGGCTAGAATCTTTCAATAAGACAACACCAACGCTTTCATACATAACTGGATGGTCTCCCAAAAAAGGAATGTTGTTGGTGGTAGGGATGCGAGCGTCAGGTGTACAGAAATCAAGCTGATCGATGGTGACAATTTTTCCTTGATGGGGGAATTGTACACACCAAAACACCGATGAGGCGACGACAGTCATAGCGTAAAACCAACTTCTTCCGAGTAATAAGTTGTAGTCGAGGGGAGCATCAACGACCTCGACGTCAATGGTAATACTTTTTCCACCCAACTGAACGACTAAGGATTGTAATAAACCGTGAGGATGAAAACCTCGTCCATCGAAAGCGCGTAACATCATAGCGGATTTGTTAAGGGCAGGCGATTTTAAGCCTTTCCAACAAGATAAGGACATGACACAAGTAGAGGCTCCCTCATCTAGAATAGTTCGGTGGATTTGTTGATTGTGCACAACAACATCGATTTGGAAGGCTAGCTGGTGGGAGAGTCGCGGTTGATGATCGTCCAGATTAAACGTGAGGTTGTTTGATGACTCAGGGTCAAAAGCGTCGATAGCGGCTAAGAGTGTTTTACGTTGGCTGGGACAGTGTTGTAGAACTTCCAAGGCGTACATAGCGCACGGTGCTTGGGCCAAATCTTCTACAATATTGTAATTTTTGGCAGCCCGTGAATTAGGATTGAAGGTAGATTTACAGATGGTACTCTTAGGAGGGCATAAGATAGATTCAAAAGAAGGTTTTTCAATCTAAAGTGGCCCGAATGGAGGGCTAATAGACGAAGGGTTAACAGAGGATGGTAACGGGTCTAGTGGAGAACCGTTAGCAATCTTCAACTTATCAGGTTTAACTGGCATGTCGTATGTCACAGAGCGAGTGGTTATATTAACCCCGTTAAACATGTAAATGTGGGTACTTGTCGAGGCCTCATCATGGGGTTGGTTGGAACTCCCCTCCGGCGTGGGGGTTTGGGCAACCAAAGATTGCTGCTGTGGAAAAGGTTGAGTGAGTACAATGGGTTGTGAATTTCCCTTGAAAATTTTGGCCACCTCATCATGATGTGGACAGTCTTGGGTGTAGTGATCATCACCAGAAATGAGACATGGGAATTTCAGTTTTCGTTGTGGTTGTTTTCTGACAGCAGGGGTTTGTGGTTGAGTTTTGGGTTGTTCGTTGTTATTGTTTTTCTTTGGTTTGTTTCTCGCTTTCTTCTTGCCCCCAAGTTGTTGTGAAGGGGTTGATTGGACCGCATTCACATCAGAGACCTGAGTTTGAGGGGGGGTGGAAGAGGGTGCAGTCAAGCTGGGAGCAGCCGTCAAAGCGGGTCGCTGAATTGTTCCAGCCGACTAGGTAGCAGATTGGGTTTTGACGGAGCCAATAACTCCATCCGCGTGGGAAGAAGACGATGGTTTGGATGGATCGTTAGTGGCACGGGTAGCATTCGGTATCAACTCGTACAGAGTACCGGATTGTGAATAGACTAAGTCTAAGTACTGAGCTTGGGCAATGGCTTCTTCCTCGGTGACAACACCACCCATGGCAACATCACGAGCGATCTGGGGTAACAATGATTTAGTGAACCATTCTGCTAACAATTGGTCATGAATGACCTCTTTGATTAGCCATCATCATCGTCTCCATTCATGAATATGATCGGAGATATGTACAGACGTTGTATGACGAAGGGAGGTTAATAGTTTGGTACCCGTCTCGTATCGAATGGGCAGTTAGAAGTGTGTGAGGAAGGACATGGCGAGGGAGTTGAAATCGTGAAAATATGTGTGTGGTAATTCAATATACCATTTCACTGCGGAACCCATAAGTGTTCGTTGGAAAAGACGCAAATGAATAGAATCATCCATGAGGGAGTTGGATGAGCACCACAAATGGAAAGTCATCACATGGTTGTTTGGGTCTTCTCCAGACTTTCCGTCAAATTTTGGGATGTCGGAAGGGAGTTTAGCTGGGATAGCTGGCCAAACCGGAGAATGATAAATAGGATCATTCGTTAACCGAGACAAGTTTGGAAGATCCAGGGTAGCTAGAAAAGGTAGTTGTCGGTTAATCTGTGGGTAATGTTGGTGTGGCATGGGAACACCAGTGGGGCCAATCACTGGGTTATGCGGATAATTGTAACTAGTGGGCCCTCTTGTGTGAGGTTGGTTTTGACCAAGGTACATAGGATTTGAGGTGTTTTGAGAAGCATGCATGAGAGGAGGATAACCAGATGGGTTTTGAGGATTGTAGGTTGGGTTTGGCACTTGTCCATAAGGAGGTTGTTGCGGAGTCTGAGGATTGTGTCCTACCGGGAACTATGGGTTTCCTTGAAAAAGGACATTCCACGGATTAGGTGCGACAGACACATTTTTTCCATGTGGTTGTTGGTAGACTCCGGATTGAGGCTTCCCCCCAGCATGAGAGTGCCCCCCTAATATGAATTTGTCCTCCGGTGGGAGGGTGCCCCTCGACTTGAGGTAGAGTTCCCAGAATTTGAGAGCCAGACGTAGATGACTGACCGGTACTGCCGAGCAGATTAGGACCACCAAGACCGGCCCCTCTGGGTTGTTGGATAGGTATGGAACTTCCCGACATAACTTGAGTAGTAGTAGTTTGGGTAGTAGTGGCAATGGAAGAATCCAGTGCCCTAAACCCAAAAGGAAGTGTAGGTCTTGGTGTTATATGTGTGACAATTGCAGCTTGGTTGACCACCGCATTACCGGTAGGAATAATCGGAATGTGAGGGACCATTGTAGAATGGGCCATTTGGAGGGGAACAGTAGGCCTTGGACCAACAGACGATATGTTCAGACCAACGGGTGGTGTGGATGTAAAGGTGGTGGTACCAGTAAAATGGTTTAGGGGTACGGTGTAGGATATGGGTGCATCGACACCTTCCCCTGTTCCATAAAGATCTCACACTAAGCGTGGTGGACTTCGAACAATGTTCGTGGTCCAAAAGGGGTCATCGGCTAAAGGGTGTTGATGAGACCTAGTTGGAATGTCAGAAGAGTTGACGATGAGAAATTCACCTACGGAATTCAGTTGGATGATACGTCGTTCATATCCCTCCGAAATGCAGTAAGCTTCTGGAGATTTTGAGACAATCCAAAAATTCTCCAAAGGAGTGGGAACTTCTTCCTGGGGAGTTGTAGTGTTTTGAACCTCTCTCTTCTGAGGAGATTTCTCCGTAGAATGAGGGGGTAAAGGGGTGTTTCCTTCCATATCTTTTGGAGGAAGTCCCTATAGCCTCCGCGAACGGTGTGGAGGGTTGATGTTGGCAAAAAAGAGTCGGCGAAAGAGATCTATGGCCAACTACCAAAAAGAAACAACATACGCTAATAGAAATATAAGAATCACAACCAAGCAAACAAGACCTTCTTTTGATGACCGTACTAGTTGGTGATGAAATCCAACGTCGTGTGATCAAGTCCAGAAGGGGCGGGGATAGGGTGGAGCAGTTACAATGGCGACCTTCTTAACAAACTTACGCTTTGGTGCAAGCTTCCACACAGTAATTGTGGATTTACCCTCCAAGGAGCCCGAGTGATTTTGACCAATGTCTGCTCCAGGTATAGTGAGACTTCCCATCACTGTCACCTTGTGTAAGACCCTAAAGATTATGGCCACTAAGGTTACCAATTCGTAGTCATCCCCTGGGCGGGAATAGTCAACAGTCCGATCCGAACGTACGGGCAGGATATCGAGCCCGAAATCAACTAAAAGGCTTCCAAATAGTAATTGTGGATTTACCTTTAAGCAATCCCCATAATACGATCTGACCACCACAATCAGTTAAACCATGGAGGGTTAGTCCCTGTAGCTTACCCGAATGCGACCCCGTGCGTAACCCCTGTGTGAGAGGGGGATCCTAGGCAGACTTATACGATGATTAGATTTGACTCTCCCTAACTTAGGATGCTACTGTTTGTTTTGGAAACTTTGGAGAGTTATGCTCACATCCTAATCCAAAGTACTAAGCCTAATCTACTGTTGGTGGAGGATCCTAGAAAAGAAAAAGTTCTAAATAATTTTTAATTAGTGTTGATTTTTATAGTTGTTCTTTACTCAAAAAGGTGTGGATGGAAGTGAAACAAATGGAATTATGACTCAGTCCCAAAAATGCATAAAAAATGATAAGCATTCATTTCTCTTCGATGAACATCTATCTAAGGGAGAGAGAGATAGTTCTTTTCACTAACAAGCACTAATAAGGAGTGTTCTCAAACAAGTTTTCTTCAATCAAATCCTGATGTGATGCTAAAACTTTTGAGATGCCTTCTAACATGCACAATCAATCATGAATATGCTTTTTATCATTTGCATATGAATAATGATCAATTCAACACAATGCTCGTCTTGATAATTATCGTCTTGTATGAATGAAAATCAAACTAGCACAAACAAAAGTCATACAAACAATACACCCTTTCGTTGCAATCAAAACGAAAAGCGAAAGAAAAGAATCAATTAAAGAAAAAACAAACTTCAAACCCAAAAAGAAAAAGTTGAAGAACAATGATCCTGACTAAAATCAAGATGAAGAGATCTGTAGGCCTTTGATGACCTTCAATAGGGTTTTTACTCAGTTAAACAGAGAGAAAGACAATGCATGGGTTTCAAACTCCAATCAATAGAAAAACTCAATAACAATAGTGAAGAAGGCTACAAGATCCAAATAGTAAGATGTTCATTCTTCAAAAAGACAGATGTCAAGGCTGGAAGAGAAGAAGCATTGACTCACAAGGTTACCCAGCAGGAGAGACACAGAGGCATAACCTAGAAAAAATAATTCTGGAAGGTTTATTGGCCAAAGGAGGGCTGGCGCTCTATTTCCAAAGGAAAGGAGAATTATAGCGCTCTGTGCAAAGCTATTAGGGAGTGCTGGCGCTCTGTTAACACAGGGACAGGGGCGCCAGGTTCAAAAAATCCCAGAAATGTCAAAAAATTCAAAAAATTGCAATCCAATTTCGACAATTAAGCTGAGTATGATGGGGTAGGGCGCCAATCAGCTCATGAAACCAATAAAAAGAGGAGTGAACCAAGTATGAAACAATCAAGGGGTAGAACTAGGTCAATGAGGAGAAATCAAAACAAGAAGTTTCGATTTGAGGCTATCTCCCTAGTGGAGTCGCCAATTTCTATTGTAGGAAAATGTCCCTGCGGACAGGTAGATTGCCTCAAAGAGATTGACCCTAACTCTAAGATAGAAAATTCTTAACGTGGACACTGACTTCCTTTCAAATCTATACAAACTAACACATGAGAAGGAAGGAGAACAAAAGTACCTCTTTATCGACGTTTGTCCTTGCACGCTCCGAGTTGAGCTTCAATCCTTTGCTCCTCGCTGAGTCCTGTAGACAAACAAGATACAACCACTTCCTACTCTATTGATATTAGCTTAAAAACAGATCTATCTATCAATCATAAGTTCATGTAACATTAGACACAAAATAGAAAGAAACAGGCTAAGCGTGTCATATTAATGAGAATAACGACAACAGTACTTACAATCGTAGATGCGAATGCGACAGCTTCGTCAAGTCCCCTTCGTCTAACCCTTGCCTGAAAGATCCACAATTTGGATAACAACAACTTCACTGATCACTCTCCTTGGGTTGACTGTGTGTTTCCTATGAGATCATAGGTTTCATTCTAGCAATTCTTCCCCCTTTCCACCATCATAGAGCCTGCTTATATAGGTTAAGAGGAGCTTAACCTCTTGAGTTATCTTTAGAACAAGTTGGGGAACTTCCTCCTCAGATCAGGGATCTCCTGATGAAACCAAGAATTCAAATGCAATTGCCTCCTAATCTTGAAAGATCCTCCCCTTATTCTCCTCAACGGGCCAACTACTGCCTTAGATTAGGCAACGCTCCTTCAAAAGGGGCATCAGAGCGCTGTAGCGCTCCCTGAGAAGCTTGAGGGGAGCGCCAACGCCCTAAAGGTGGGTAGCTCTCCTTCAAAGGGGGAAGGGGAGCGTTATAACGCTCCCTGAAGCCTTATAGGGGAGCGCCAGTGCTTCCTAGACTGATATAAGGGAGCGCTCACCCCTAAAACCTTTGATCAGAAGCTCTCTTCAGGTGTTAAGAGTTCCTTGACTTTAGTTAACCAGTTCTCCTTCTCCAAACCCAGTGTATGAGATGTTTTAAGTGCCTCCGTAGTGTCGTCGTCAAGGCAGTATGCTTGAACAACATTTGCGACACTTATGAACAACTTGCGACACTTGTGAAAGTTGTAAGGAAGATGTGACACTTACGACAATTGAGAGGAATATGCGACACTTATCCAGTTGAGTAAATTTGATGTGTAACACCCCCCAACTAAACTTGTTGCATGTCCTCATGCAACCTTGCATAAAAAACTCTCTTCTCAATTTTGGCTTTGCATGATTATATATTTTTTGAACAATAAAGAGGATGAAAATCCCCCCCCCGCCCAACTGACCGGCTTGCATATCCTCATGCAACCTTGCATGGTTATTCTTTGGGACTTTTGGCTTCTTTAATGAAATCATTCCATGATCTGAAATGTATGAGTGGCGACGTTTTTCTTATGGTTGGTTCTTGTGTGACAACCACAAATATAACAAATGTTGGTTCTTGAGTTAACAACATTTTTTTTTTTATGCAATACATAAGATTTGAAAGCATACATGCATTAGAAATGATGAAACATCAATGTACATTAGAAATCATTTTCTTCATGTTATGAATCATGCCAAAATAGAGCAATATCTGGAATCAAGGTGAAACAAGGTGTAGTCTGGAAGAGACATGTTGATCAATGGTAAGTGAGATGACATATGGAAAATGGAATCAAATGGTAATGAATACCCCCTCCCCCCACCCCCAACTGAATATGTGTTATGTGTACTAAAAGGACAAAGGCAATGGAACATGGTGATGGAATTTTCCAAATTCATTCACTCTAGCATGTAAGGAATTGCATGATTAAAGAGTAGAAAACAACATACCTCCAGAAAAATATTGCTGCAACTACTGATGGAGTCATGGAAAAGTGTATAATCTTCACCCGCTGCTAAACCTAATGGTTCAATTCTAGTCATGCGAATGAATGTGTCGATGTCGAGCATGAAAATAAGTCATTGGATTACCGACCATTGATGAATGTCGTTAACCAATGCGAGACAAACTCATTGTTGATGTCAATGAGTGCCAAGGTACCTAAGTACATCTTGTGAAGTGCGAATGAATGAGCTGATGTCGAGCCACTTGCAATATCTAACGATCAAGGGAAATTGATGTATTCCCATGATTCTCAGTGAGAGAACTTTCCGTTAATGTATGCGAGCTTCAAGGTACTCATAATGACTCTAGTCTCTATCCCAGATAAGTTGCTGAGGTCGATGGGGCAAGACTTGTTGAAAGGTGGGCCTTAAGGAATCCCACATCAGTAAACGTGAGTTGTACAAAATTATTGGTAGGACTATAGATGAAAATATCTCACGGTAGAAATAATGTTTATGAAAAAGAAAGCAGGATAATGTAGTCATCGAAAGGGAACTGAATGGTTTTATTTGCAAGGAAAAAATATGAATTGAAAATAGGGAAAATTGTATGCGACTCATAAAGGTAGGCATGTGTGAAGTCATGATGGATAAGGAAATGAAAGGTGGAATTCAATATTGGAGGATGAATAATCTTGGAAGGAGAAGGGTAAGTGATCATGTCATGGGGTAATTGGTTTTTTGAAAGATGGTTGTGTAGCGAGAAATGTCATGACACATGTGATGAACAATTAAGCTCCTTCAAGCTTTTAAGGAGGTATGTCTTCTAAAAATATTGGTGATCCTTTGAAAATTACTTTAGCATGAGAGTTGATCGTCTTCAAACCTGTAAAAGGTTAGCACTAATCGTGTAATAAATATTGTGAGATCATCGAAAAACATAGTGCAAAAAGGAGTGCTAGCAAACCAATCTAAAAAAATAAAAAATGAAATACATTATATACTGATTGGCCGTGACTTATTTGTGACAATGGTCTTCATGAATACTTGTTTAAGTGACTTCAAGGAAAACAATAAAAGCATAAGAAATGAAAGCATGAAATAATATTGTTTTCAGGAAGTTTTGGTGATCCATTTGCAAATTTATTATTATTAATGTTTTTTTTACAATTATTATTATTATTATATTTTTACCTAATGTTTGTTTTTATTTATATGTTTTTTAAAATTTTTGTTTTTTTAATTTTATGTTTTTTTTTTTTAAGTTTAAATTGTGGTTGGTTTATAAAATATACATATACATATAAAATAATAAATGTTTTATTATGTTAATTTTTTTATGTTGTGTTGACATATTTGCAAGTGACTCGAGAATATTCTTTAAAGTGATTTCAGAGAGAGCCACATGTGACCCTGTAGTGCTAGACATAACTGCTGTAAGTAATGAACTAGATGTGGTGACTGCAAGTTGAGATGCAACAGAAAGAACTATTTGTCCCAGTTGGGAAGGTAGAAAGATTACAACACCAAGAAATATCATATTATTGGCCATCACCCTTATTGCATTTTCAATCAAATGAAATACAGAACCTTGGATCCCCACAAGTTCATCAAATGGCACGTCCTCAATACCATCCACATCATCTCCACCATCAACAATTTGCTCAACACGTGCCTCAAGTCATGCAACTTGCATTTCCACATGAACTGCTACATTTTGGGCATTTCTCCTGATCAATTACCTTGCGCCAACATTTTCCTGGCCAACTCCACCAATTTGTGAATCCAATACACAAATCCTTGATTGCAATACACAATAGTGATGACAAATGACAGAACGCCCAGGGCTTCTCTGATACAAAATTAAAAGTTGATAATAAACATCGGTGCATACACAAAACTCAGTTCCTTATTTGTCTATGCAAGAAGAATATATTCCAAGCACAGGAAAAAGAGCAGCATGTGAGAAACTTAAAAGTTCCTACAGATGTAACAATTGAGTTTTGTTATTCCTGTAACAACAACTATACACAATCAGGAGGTTTAGAGACCTTCTCATTGTTGACCCCAATCACTGCTTATCAGAATAACTACAACATTCAGCGTATATGCATCCGGCCGTTGACACCTAAAGCACCACCTTCAGAAAGATTCAATATATTTGCAGACACATCGTCACACTCTCCTATTGTAGGCCTAATTATCATTCTGATACAATTGGGCGGCTTCAGGATTTGCTGAGCTTGTGGGATTTGGATCCGTAAGCAGCGACTGAATTGATGTCAATATTGTACAAACATTATGGCAAGGTGACCAAGCATCCTGGATGATGTACATGCACTATGTTCCATCATGATATACATTAGGATGGAAGACATCCGAGGTAAATCGCACTCGAGGCGACTTCTCAGGATAATTTTCGCCAAAAATTAACCTCAAGACAAAAATCCCACCTTCCCAGGGGGTCTCATTTGGACCAAAGATGGTGGCGCTCCACACAAAGAGATTCTCGTCGGAGTGGGGACTTGCGCTACAACCCTCCAGAGGCTCGTTCCTGATAGCCTTCAAGTCAGACATCAGTCGAATCTTTGCTGAAGATGACATTCTCAGAGCCAGGACTAGGGTTAGGGTTACGCCTCCTTCGTCAAGAAACGAGATTCTACATATTAATCTACTGTTCTGGTATGGGCTCCCGTCATATCTTAGAAAACAAAGCTTCCCTTCTTGCAAATTGTACAGATCTATTTCTACAATTAAATCCAGATAGAGAAAAAGGTTGAGGTCGATGTTAATCGAAGAAGACCAAGGCGAATAGGGAAATAAGAGAAAAAAAAAGCTTAGGCAGTGGCTAAGACTCAAACCTGCAACGTGCCTCCCAACACTACTTCTCGCCTCCTCTACAACCAACAATATCGGTAGTTACATATTTTGATCTGTTGGGTTCTTTGCCTATGTACTAAATGAACCATCAATTCCCAATGATTGTTTCATTCTACAGAAATCCATGTCATGATTTTACATCGACTGGAATAATCCTTTTAGATAGAGGCAGACACATGACATTTAAATGAGAATTATAGAAGTTCTTTTGGCAGTGTTATCTTTGTAGCTGGTGTTATATCGTTCGTTGAACCGAACCAAGATCTTGTTTGAAACAAATTCTTTAGTATAGACAAAGCGATTTTTCTTGAAGCATAATTCTATTGCTTGGAGTTGCAGAAATACACACCCAACTATCCTATTCTTAGATGAGACAAAAATACAGTTGTGTTTAACACTTGTAGTTTTCTCCAATGACATGGAAAACTAAATTTGTAAATTAGTTTTTCTTTGAAGCCATTTTCTCAACCGTTGGTTGTTGCTTTGCTTTGATTTGCCAAGGGGGAGGAGCCCCGATTAATTGATTTTGGTAGTTTGTTATTTATGTTATTGGCCAAGGAGATTTTCAAACGATCTAGGGGGCATGATGACAATGTTGGGGTGTGGGTTAAACTGGTGATAAAACACCTTCCTTTCTACCGGGAGAGATAGATTCCCACCGGGAGAGACAGATTCGACCAATCTCAAGGATAGATGAGATGGGAAAGGCTTTCTAAATAAAGGGGTGAGAAGTCAGGTGGGAAAGGAAATATTCTAGTTTAGAAAAATGTACTGCACGCAGCTGAAAAAATATGGCTGGCTATCTCTATGATATTCTGGAACATAGGAATGAAGCAATCATAGTCAGTAGATTGGACCGCATAGATTTGTTTTAATAGTTTTATTTTTTTGTAGGTTTGGGTGTGGGCGTAAGCTTGAGTGTCTCAGCTTGGATTTTTTATTTTACATCAAATAAAAACACAACTGTAATTTTTTAAGTTTTGTTTTGTTTTATTTTATTTTATTTTTTTGTATCACTAGTTTAAAAACAAAAAATGGAAATTTTAAGAAAAATTCAGATAAAATAGTTTTAGCAAATGGGGATCCCAAGTTAAAATTTAAAGAATTTTTTTTAACATGTTATTTTTATTGAAAACATTAGAGACATCCTACTTTTTGATCCTCGAGATAGCAAGAAGCACAAAGGAGAGCATATTTATTCATACTTATTCAAAACTTAACGCAAAAAAAAAACTAAAAATAACATCCTACCTACTCTATGCTAATTAGAAGTTAGAAATCAATTAAGTATAAGAAAATTTCCAATTTAATCATTTACTTAGTAGGACCAAGAATACATTCACAAGAAATTTCGAAAATTGAAAACTAAAATTTATATAAGTGTGTGAAATCAATTGTGGTAAGTGTGATAAAGAGAAATAGGGAAGAAAACTTTGAACTGTCTTGATACTCACTTGAAACCACCATTCAATGAGGCTTTCATATGTGTGATTTTTCGTTTCGATTCAGATTACTTGCATTCTCTTGTTGGTCCTCCTCGATCTCATGTTCAAATAGTTGTTCCTCATTTGATTCTTCGAGTGTCGATTCTTCTTTTGCTTCAGGAGGAGTGGCTAAGTCTTTGATTGTTGTCAAGATCTTATCTTTTTGAGAAGATGAGATCCCGAATTTTGCTAGGATCTGAGAGAGTTGTTCCAAGGCTATATTCATTCTAAAATAATCCTATTGGTATTAAAATTGAATACTATAAATGAAAAATCGGTACAAAGCAGTACGAGACATTACGAAACAATACTAGTACAAAAGTAGTGTAAAATCATAGATAAACATGTATAAAATCGAAAGCAAACTTGTATGAAAGTAGAAACTAATTCATAATGAAGGAAAATAAAACTTGCATAAAAGAAATAAAAGAAATCACTCTTGCAGTAAGATAAGCACACTAGCAGGAAAATACATCGCGGGAAAGTAAACACACTGTCCAGAAAAGAAAGTACGCTTGCAGGAAAGTAAATTGCAGGAAAGTAAACAAAATGAGAAAGGTAAACAAACTAAGAACAATAAGAAAATTCGTAGAAAAATTAAACACTCTTGCGGAAAGGGAACAACAAGGCTTTGGAGCGACCCATTAAAATGGATGCACAGGTTCTTACCTCTCGTCTTAAATTTTCTCCTCCCCCTTGTTGTGTAATTAAAGACAACTTACTTACCTAAGCTCTAATCCCCTTAGCACCTCCCTGACAACGGTGCCAAAATGTCGAGCAATTTATATGCTAATGATTTCGACATAAAATTGTCAACCCAGGGCTCGTAAGCTTCGAGGTGCAAGCACAATATATGTAGGATGAAAGCAAGCTAACCTAATCTAATGAAAAAGAATCACACGACTGAGATTGAATTGCATAAAATAAACTAAATCATGAAATTTCATAAATATCACTTGATTGAGAAAGCATGAAATCGAATTGCATGACATAAATGAAAGCATGAAATTGCATAATATTAAACCTGATTGAGGAAGCATGAAATTGAATTGCATGACATAAACAAAAGCGTGAAATTTCATAAATTAAACTTGGTTGAGAAAGCATGAGATTAGACAAATGAAAGATCATCGATAACATAAATAACAAATAACAAATGACAAACATATGTGATCTTACATAAAATCTATATTAACAACTCAAAATAAGAAATCTATTATGGAGAAATCAATCTAAAACATCAACTCTATTACAACATGATGAAATCCATGACTAATTCATTATCTCAAAAGAAAAGACTAACTATGTTCTTCTTCACTTTCTCTCTTCCTCTCCTCCTCTCCTAAAATGAGGAGAGATCCCTCTTATTTATACATGAGGTCTTTGAAAAGAAGATACGCAACTCATAATTACAATTCCACTTTTCTCTCAACCAATTTTCTATATTTACTAAATACTTATCCTCTCCACTTTTCTCTCAACCAATTTTCTATAATTACACAATACTTATCCTGTCAAATCCTCCCCACTTTTCTCTCAACCAATTTTCTATAACTACCCAAATTCTCTCATGATATTCCTCCTTGAAATTAGCTTGAATTATCTCCTTCAAATTGTGAAAAGATGGAGAAAACATTCGAGAAACTTTTGAATACTCTTTGGTTGAAATCTTCAAATATCCCTACATTACAAGGCTCACACAAATCTTTGAGATATATAAGAAAAATATGTCAATTTTCTGATATTTAATCAAAAATTCTCTTTTAATACTAAAATAAATGATTTGGAAAATAATAAGGCTAAACCCATATTTAATTATGAAAATGGTATTAATGAATGGTTTATGGAGTGGTAGAATATGGATAAAGGTGAAGAATGGTGAAAGGAAAAAATGATGAAAATGTAACAATTTTGAGACTCAACAAGCGATTTTGACTTTGGGCTTCGACCTTTTTCACAACAACCAACTCCTTTCCTTCCTCGAACTCCGAATTGATGAACACAACTGGTGTGAGGATCAACGGTCCCCGTTACTTCTTAAATCAAAGACCCTCAATGTTTCGAGCTCCAAGAGTTTCGAATTTACCAACTCTGCCTTCCTTCGAAATCTGTGGATCTATGCCATGTGTTCCTTCCAGATCCAACGGTCTAGATTCACTTTACCCTTTGAAATTTCGTGAAGATTACCCTTTGATCCATGCAAAGCTTTCAGAACTCCATCTCTTGGATCTTCCGATATTTCACCACTTGTCTTCTCCCGATGATGGACGACTCTAGTTAGCTTCAGAACTTGGGATTTCGGCAAGTCCTCCCTCCTATGCACACTTAACACTTTTCTCGCGGCCCGATACTTGGATTACTCTCAGCCTCTTGCACTCCTTGTAGAAACTCTGTGTGCGAAGATGCTAATTCTTTTGAACCTTTGCTAGCTCAAACCTTTGCGATTCTTGACCCTCCTGCATCCTTCAAAGTACTTTCTGGTTCCCTCTTGGAAACTCGATGCTCTTCCTCCTGAGATTTTACGATGAAACTCCCTCTCCCTTGGTGCAGTCCTTGCACTTGGCTGAACCTTCAGACGACTTCTCACAACAATTATCTAAGTATTGTCCTAGTTCACTCCTTGCATAGGTCTTACTTCTCAATTTCTAAAATTCTTCAGGTTTTCCAACACGACTCCTACATCTGCTCAATGCACACTTGTAAAGATTCCTCCCCTATGAGTGTTCAGTAACTCTGGGGCTTTCCTTATTATTTCCAACACTCCAAAACGTGTTGGTTCTGTTCACTTCTTGCACCTTCTCAATGCCCTCCTGGAAAAGTTCTACAGAGTGTTCAACAACTCTATTCTATGTTGACTCCTGTGTAGACTTTCCTCCAAGTTATTTAAAAACCTTGTGGCTCCCCTCTGAGTATGTGAATTATCCTGGTGTGCCCTTCTGGTACGTTCTCCTCTGAAATCAAAGTAGAGTTCAACTATGGACTCCTTGCATTGGCTCACAGAGTTTCAAGACTCTGTCGCGTAGTCCTTGTGCTTAGCCTAAAGAATCTAGAACAACTCAACAAATCTCAAACAGAAAGTGAATTCCATCCTTACTCCTGCAAATGGAAACTAACACACATCTACAATATAAATTCATACAAACACAAATGAAATTCACAAAAAAACATCCACCACACAGAAATTTGTAAACAATGAAATATGTTCCTTTATATTAATAACAGAATATTAGTTACAATATGCGAGCTCGAACTCCAACTAAGTCTCAACTCTTCTCTCCTCTCTTTTGGATTTCAAAGATTTACCATCCATTTTTAGCAACCTCTACTGGGAATATGTTACAAGGATTTATACAAGAGGGGATCGACAAGCTTTCCCTCCAAGCTACACTAGTGGGGTTTAATCACCATTCAAAATGCCTATCTAATGAGGTAGATTACAATGAGTGAAAATATAGCCCAAATCGGATCTAGATCCCTCCAACCATCAACCACCTAAGGTGACCTCATCTATAGCCTATGGGAAGGCATGACTTGGCTCTTCCATCCTAACAACATTCAATTGCTTTAATTACATTTAAAATTTAAGGACAAAATGAGAGTGCTGACACCTCTCCCCTCCTTGAATGCGCGTTGATGAGCTGGAATGCTAGCACGTTGCTGAGGTGGAGCGATGCTCCTGCATCAATCATGTTTTATGAAGATAAAAGAAGAAAATGGGACAGTGATATGAAGGCATTCAGACGTTTGAATGGTAGAAGCATGCCTTATCTTGATCATTTAAAAGAAAATATGCCAAAAATATTCCCCAACAGTTGGGTGGCTGAATGGATACAAGAGAAATATGAGGTGTTTGGTTGTCATGTGGAGAAGATGTGGATGAACTAAACATAGGGATCGGGTGCAACAACTCTGTAATAACCTCTCTGAGTACCACATTTTATCTATAATATTGCACATTTGAATTGTAACACGTACAACTTTTATTTATTAATGCTTCGGTTATTAGACATATTACACCATCCTTTGTTCACATTTTTACAGGTGCACTTGTTCCCATCTATGTGGGCATATGGACATCAATTTTTCACTAATTATGTTGATGATGGACACATTACACAAGATTGTGGAGTGGAGGTTGATTTTGACTAGTCTAGTCATGATAGCCACCATGATCAAAACCTAATAGAGGGGAAGTTAGGTTACATTGGAAAGATACAAGAGATCATGCAAGTGGACTTATCATCATTTCAATGTGTTTTGTGCTTTTGCAAGTGATGGGATACCTTCGATTGGAGAAATGGAGCCTTATGTTTTCCCAAAACATTGGAACCAAGTGTTTTTTTACCCAAATGTGTTCGATGGGGATTGGTGGTTTGTATCTAGACATGATTCTATATATAAACATTTTTTTGAGAGCAACAATGTTACAATGCCAAGCGAGGAAGAGAATCAGGGTGAGGGAAACAAAGACTAATTTTTAAATGATTTGTTTGGACATTATATTGTGGATGTGTCATTTTATTATGGGTATCTATAATGGTTAATTATATTTTTTTTCTTCATTTTATAATTATTTTGGATATGAAAAGTTAACAACCATTTACAGCCACCGTATTAAAAATACATTAAATAGTACAAGCATAAGATGCGGTTTTCATATATTTTTATTGTCATATTTTTTGTTTATTATAACAAATTTATGTTGTATTGTAGTAACATATGTTTATGTTAACCTTTGAATTACTAAGCATTAATTGAGATATCACAAAGTTGGTGACATGTAGTAGTAAAGATTTATTTTAAATTGTGTTTTGTTTAACAAAAAATGAATATATTAAAAAATATTCAAACCTTTAAATTTTTATTGTTTGAAGAAATCAAAATTCAAATAAATATATAGTTTGATGGAACTTCCAAGGACAATTTCAACAAAATAACTTCTTGCAACATATATGAGTTATCGAATCACATTTGTCGTGTTGGCATTATCAACTTTGATGGCATTCCCAACCATAACTAGTGCAACTATCATGGCCTTAATCAGAATTAAGAAATTTTTTAATGATCCATACTTATCAAAAAGTATAGAAACCTTTGTCAATTTTACTAGTTCTTAAAATTCTAATTATAAAATGTTGGGTGATATAATTTTTTAATATAGGATCCATAACGTTTGTATTAGAGTAAAAAGTTGTGAATCCATTGCATTGAAAGTGTATAGATCAAAATATATTATTATTATCTATATTTAGTATTTTAAATTTAATATATTATAATAGTTAGATAATATAAATTAATAAAATATTTGGAAAAATTAAATATTAATAAAATATAATAATTTTGATTTTAGTAAACAATTATATTATAAATTTGTCTTGTAATCTTTGAATAATAAAAATTAAAAAAAAAACATTATTGTTACATCATCCTCATTATTATTAGTGAATAATTATGTTATAATGTTATTATTATAATATATGAAAATTACATAACTATTCAAATCACAATCATTTTAGTCATCATATTTAAGTATTTTTGTTTCTAAACATGTTTAATCAACATATTGTATCTTGTTGGACAACAAACAATTCACCTTGAAGAACAATTAAACATTATATGGTATTTTTTGTGAATAAAATGATCTATATATTATCAGTAGTGCCTGACATTACAATGTCTATATTCTACCACCTGTCCTGCCACATCTAGGAAACTAGGACATGTGGCCTTAAAAAAAATTGTAATTGTTTGAAAAAAACAATAGAAATGACAAACTATAAAAATGGTCGCCATGATCGACTAACCAGTAGCCATGACCAACTAACATACATCGTGAGGCAGGGAATCTACCAATCTTTGCATAAGTAACAAAACCAGAAGGACAAGATAAACTTGAAGGAGCTAATCCATATGCGAACTCGGAACGCCATGAAAGTTGTAAGATGGGAAGAACTTTTGTCCACAAGTCGGGCATCGCTTGTTTGCTGGAGCTTTAGTCATGGCATCAATCAAGAGTTCCATTCACTGGCCAAGAATTCGTTGAATGTGCACCTGGTCTTCAAGATTCTACTACATTTCAAAAATGAGTTGAATATGTTCATCCGAGAGTTGAAGCAGGGAGAGAAGAGGCAAATTCTCCACCAAATAAACATCCATCACTGAATATGAATCCATATCCATCAGTTGATTTTCGTCCTGCCAACTAGGAGGAATTTCTTCGTCCACAATGCATCCATCAGTACAAAAATCATGAACTGGTGTGTGGAATCTGAGAGGGGCTATTTCAGAATGGAAATTCAACAAAGGAGTATGATCCTCAGGAGGGAGAATTTCCTCATCGACAGGGAAGTTGACAAAGTCTATTGTGGGAGGAGGCAAGGGTTGTTGAGGCGATTCTTGCCAATTTTGGCATGGGTCAGGAGTGTTTGTGGTGATTAGAGCGAGATGAGAGGGGTTGATCCTATTGCATCTGATTAGGGCGTTGTGATACAAAAATCCCCTTCTATATTTTCCCCTTTCCCTTGGAATGGTGTAGGAATTCTAGGCGGGACTGTGAAGGGAGATCAATGGAGGAGTGGTGGTGGGTGGCTAGATGTGCAAGAGCGAGAGAGAGCCAAGGAGAAAAAGAACTTGCAGAAGTGATAGAGTGGGAGAGTGCTCATGGGTGTTAGCCTTCATATTTCGTTGCAAATTGACAGGGATGGTCACCATGAAAGTTGAGGTGAATTCTTTGCTAGACTTGGTACCTAGTTTTGTACGCCTAGCCTGGTTTGCGGAAGGGGCCATTAAATCTGCATAGATATCCCAGTTCACTACCATAACTCTTGGATTAGTTTGGGTCATTAAAACGAGATGGGAGGGAGGTTAGAGGTTGGGGTCAATAACACCTATTTCTTCCAGTTGCTACATTTCGTCCGTTGAGGGCCATTTGTCACCCCATTTGGGAGAGGATAATCCTAGAGAGACAACTTCTTGCATTGAAATAGCAGCTGCAAGCCCTGGGGCTACCTTATAATGATGAATATGGCCTTCTTAGTGGTATTTACTCCTTCATTAGCTAGATTTTCCACCACCTTGTTGGCTTTTTGTCCTATGTTTGAAGTATTTAGTGTGAGGGAGGGCTTGAGAAGAGATTTCAAGCTATTTAGGGGGCCTACGAGGTGCCAACTGGGGGTGATTTTATCTGGATCCCTTCCTGTTATGATTTTGGTAGCGAGATCAAGGATTACTATGGATTACCCTTCTATTATTAGATGAGTGAGGTTGTGGTATATTGCCATTTGGATCCCTTTGATTAGACCCCATATTTATGCCGAATTATTTGTGTCATAGCCTAGATTCTCTACCATTAGAAATTAGATTTGGCTGGTGTTGTCTCGTATAAATGCTCCATAGAATTATATGGCATTAATGGTTATAAATTTTTTCAATTACAATCCAAATTAAACCATTTCACAAAAGTAAATTTAAACATTATATGACAACTGTAAGTTTAAATGAGTGGTACATCTCAAATTTAACTTAAAAACAGAAAAATAATTAACATTGTTAGTCATTAGCATACTCATAATACATTTTATAAATCAAACAAAAACAACCACAAAATTATATGAAAAACATAATATATATGAATGATATACATTTGATTATACATGCCAAACATACATCTCAACAAAATATGCCATAAACATGTCACATATAGATCTAAAGTAAAATATAAAAAAAATCAATATATATGTTAATCGGTACCACTACTAGCTAGGTCCACCACTAGAGCCAGGTGCATTAGTGTATCTACTACCATAGGTAGACTCTCTATCAAGACCAACTATGTTAGAAATAAATTTCCACAAAAGTTCACTATCAAATGTCTCTCTATCAATATCATCAAGATGTGCAGTAGTACTCGATATGAACATAGTGTCCAATGCATAAAAATATTGTGACACATGTGGAGGAAGAGGAGGAGGAGGGGGATCAGTGGATGGTGTCACATGTGGAGGATAACGATAAGGATCAATGGATGGTGGCACACATGGAGGAGGAAGGGGATTAGACATGGATGCATGAGGTTCAAACACATGTGGAGGGGAAGTAGGAGGAGGAGGAGGATCAAACATGTATGTAAGTTCAGGCACACATGGAGAGAAAGAAAGAGGAGAAGGAGGAGGATCATACATGGATGCAGGTTCAAACACATGTGGAGGAGAAGAAACATGATCAATAGATGGATAAATTAACTCATGTGGAGGAGAATCAAGAGGAGGACCATGCAGTGGAGTAGAGGACGTGGATGGATTTGTTGATGATGCAGATGGAGTGGGAGCATGAGAAACACACCTCAATGTCTCGATGAGTTTGATGGAACCAAAAATATGATGCATAAAAAACTTCATGTTAGGAAGAAAAATCCTCCATATTCTACAGATATCCTCTACCCGTAATATGTCTCTAACGGGTGTTGGTACCAGTCTGTGACTAGTCATGACACCACATAGCTGATCCGCCACCTCTTTCTAGACTCTCTGATCCAACATACATGGAATGTGGCGTCTCTTTACTAGAGGTTGGTCCTCTACCTCTTCAATCACCTCATCCTCATGTTGGGGAGGGTCATCCCCAACATATGTGCCAATATCTACAAAACAATATAGAATAATAATAAGATAGTTGAAACAAAATGTTACAATAAATTACATGTGCATTAAATAAGACATAAAAATATGCAACTAGATTTATCAAAACATAACGATAATATTATCTCTCTCATCTATTGTAAATCAAATGTTTGAACACCCTCTCCAATCCATCCCCACATATGAGTAATGCACAATATTAGGGACATGATTTTCCTTGTTAGCCAATAAATCACATACATTGCTACCAATCAAAGAAATGAGAAACTCGAACTAGCACTTCTTGGGCATCAACTTCCCCCACATGCGCATACGCACATCAAGCATAGGCTTAGAATGAAAGAAGGGTAATACTAGCTAAGTGGAATGAACCTTCTCAAAAAATAGTGTAAATAACTTTGACGTGAATTGGAAGAATCTTGTCCCATGTAAAATGACATGATAGTGATCTAATGCACAAAAAATCTGTCTCAAAAAAATCTCTGACCACCTAATCAATTGAGGCCTCTATAATAAACTATATACATGATACAACATAGAGAAACTAATGCACTTCCCATTAGATATATACTGTGATAGAGATGATAGAATAAGACATGGGAACTTAAGGTCCTCTCTACCAAATGAACTAATCTGCAGCTGACCACCATGAACTTAGAACTTCGAAGAGGAGTTAACCTCCAGATACAGATATATTTTCATATACGCCATTTGGGTCTCTCTTGCAACACCAGGTGATAGCACAAGGAATTGGGGTAAATCATTCCCCCTCCTAGAAAACCCAGTTATGAAATAGACATCCTCCTCCGTTGAATGATACCATAGATCAGGAACAACCTAGAAACCCTATCTCCCATAATCCCAACGACATATCAACTTCTGTAACAACAAAGAGTTTCCCTTGAGGGATGTACTCTCCTGATAAAAATTCAAGAGGAAAACATCCATCAAAAGGTCATGTGTTTCCTATGAAATAGGGTGAGGGAATGACTCCCTCTCCCTCTCCCTAGCCTCCCACTCATGGACAAATGTGCGCCTCTTGAGATATTGATTTTATTTCTCCTCCTCCTCCTCTCGTTGTCATCATCTATGATTCACATACAAATATTGTTAAGAACACACACACACACACACACACACACACACACACACACACACACACACATATAAATAAAATAAATTGAAATTATAAAACAAAAACATATATTTAAATGATGTGTATTTAAAAAATCTAAAATTAATAGTTTTTTGCAAAAAAAGATAAAACAAATTAACCAGTGTGCCTCAAATAGAACATACACCCCATTGATGGTGTTCTCTATTAGAGAAACAACATCGTCCTACGGTGTTGTTACTAATACACACCAGTGCCATGTTTCTTATTGCACCACTACATATTTTAGTAGTGCATTCCATAAAATGCACTACAATGGTAAATTTTGAAATAGTTGGTGCAGTGTTGTGCTCTTTACAACACCAGTTCATTTTGTTATACCTAAAGGCACCGCTAGGCTTAATTGTTTCATCACAAATTAAGCGGTGCAATGTGTTAATATGAACACATCAGTACAACTGTGTTATTGTAGAACCAAAAACAATGCATCCAATGAAACACCCCGACATGGAAATTGTACAATATTTACCCAACTTAGTGCTTTTAACCACACCAGTTCATTTTGTTAACAAAGACACACCACACCACTAAAACTCATGGTGCGAAAAATCATTGGTGGCATTTTTTAAAATGAAAGAATTGGTGCCCCCTTTTTACCATAACATCAAAATGATGTCTAGTCTTGTGTTGTATTACTAATGTACCATGAATGAGGCCTTATCGAAGATGAACCACAATGCTTATTTTTAAAAAAATGTTGTGGTGTGTATGTTTAGTGTTTATGCATTGGTGGTCCACGATTATTTTCGCACCACCATGGATTGCAACGGTGCATCTAATAAATCACACAACATTGATAGATTATTCAAAATTCACTCGGTGCCATTGTCTTTATAGAACTGGTGCGTATTTTGGATTGATGGGCATTGATAGGTTAAATTTCTTTATCGCAACTAAAGTTGTGCGATGTGATATTATTAACACACCAGTGATACCATGATAGTGGAGCACTAGCATTTTGTTTAGTGGTGTGTTGTAAAGGATCTAGCATTGGGAACGAGGCATCCAATGAGATGCCCCGCTATGCCAAGTCAGGAAATATATGTATCGATGCAGTTCTGTAAACAACACCGATGCGTTTGGTTAAAATGGTTGCACCTTTATGTTAAATTTTATAAATTGTTAAGTTTGCGCTGTGTTTAATTCAGTGAAATGTATTGGCGCTAGTCAAAGCCAATTATGCATGGGTTGTAGGGCGTTCCAAAGAACGCATCACTTTACTTTCAAAATTTATTGCAGTGCTCTTGATTGAATGAAAATGGCGTGGAAATATATATAATATGCATGAGGGATGATGCTTACTGTGTATTTAACACAATATGCACCACTTTGAGGAAAATGTTCAGGTGCTCCACGTGGAATTGAAAAAGAATTGAAAAAAATGCCAAATTTCAAGCTAAATTCAAATTTTAATTGGATGAAAATGAAAATAGGAATGTAATAAACAATTTAATTGGTTTCTTATGTCCCAAGGAGGCATGCTTTTATCATTGAGAGGAAATGAAAATTTGTGGTAATTTCCAAATTTTGGAAATGTGTAGAATCTACCAATGGAGCTATCCAAATCATTGTATAACACTAAAAGCATAGTGTCTTTGGAAGGATGGTGAGCACCATTTCTTTATTGAGAGTTTGGAAGCATGGGATGCATTGTAGAAATGGAAAATAGTTTGGAATTTTTTATTTTATTTACCCTACCGCAGTGCACCTGACGACAAAGAGGTGCACCAATGTGTAATGTTCAATGGAACTGGTGCACTTTATTTGGTGCATGCAACTTTTTATTATAAAGTATAGAAATTCTTTTGAATATTGATGCATCATTGATTTGTTGTTTATGTATGCATCAATGCATGTCTACCTTAAAGACACACTGATAAAAAAACCTCTACAAACACCTCTGCTTGCCTGAATCAGCTAAAAACCTCTGCTATAAAAAGAGAAGGGATATATTTTTTGGGAGATTCTATAAAAACCTCCACACAAAGGTGTTCTCCTTGTAGTGACAACCCAATATTTGGCAATGTGGAGCCTAGAAAAAATTGTATTCCATGCTGCACTTCCCTCTTGGTTGGTATCCTCCAATTTATGTTTCTACTCTTTACTACATCCCTCCAACAATGCCTTTACTCTTATCGACTCATCCTCAATATTATTTTCTCTAAAGAAAAGTAAAACAAATTTCTTACTAGAACTAATCAATTTCTTGGCTTGGTTGGCACTCACTAGTGAGATCTTTGAATTTCCTTTATGCACATTGATGATGTAGGAATTCCCATCCTTAATTAGTCGATACTAGTTGGATATATACATGAATATTCCATCCCTCATATACATGCAGGGGATTTCAAAAACTACTCCACATACATGAAAGGATACCATGCCCAATTTCACTTAATCAATAAATTCAACACTTACAACAAATTTAATCTTGCATTGTTTTGTTACCTTGATCTCCATGATGATCATGAATCTCCAATCCAAGCTTGTTGACCAAATCTGTTGGTATGATATTAGTGTTTGAACCATAGTTGAACATATCATCTATCGTCATATTCTTGACCTGAATCTTGATGTGTAATATCTCAGCCATATCCTTCTCTTCTCGGTGATGAATGATACTTATATTAATCTCCTTCTGAACTAAAGTGTAGACAATATCTTGATTGATCGAATCCATGGCTAAAATATTATTTTTCTTTGCTTCCTTCTTGTGGTTCTTTGAGTTCAACTCTGGATGTAGTTTCCAACACTTTTCCTTAATGTGACCATAAATATTGAAATGGTTTAAATGGTTGTTGGTATCCTCACACTGATGTGCAATAGCTTCCATCTTCTTATCCTTCCCTCTTTACACTTATTTTTTTCCTCCTTGGAATATTCTTGGTGCTCTTTTTTCTTGGAACTGCTCGGTTTCCCTTTCTTGTGGCCTATGTTTTCTATACACTATTCCTATACAAATATCTCGTCCACTATGCTTAGCTTGAAAATAATCAATTTCTTTCATAGATGACTATGTAGACCCCCATATACTTGAAGAGTACATCTAGTTTCTTGGTAGGGATAACCAACATAATGGCCATATTTCTAAACTTAGTGGTGTACTCATGTACACTGTACCCTTTCCTTTGCCTAAACTAGTGCCAACGGATCCATTGGTCCACTACATACCTAGTAGGATAGAATTGGGACCTAATGAGGGTTTTTAAATTCTCCCACTTAGTTCTGAAATCTCAACCTCTAGCCTAAGTGTTTATGTATGGATTTCCCACTAGGTTAAAGCATGGCAATCTAACTTTGGTTTGGAAAACGATATATTTTTTTATCCATATATATTGTGAAAGTTGAGTTGTAGTTGCTGCAACTAATGATTTAATGTTAATGCATTTATATCACTTTGGTATGGATTTATGTCCAATTTATCTTCCATATTGAATAGGGACTATGAATTATTTATTGCATTGGAACTCGCCTGCTCCTTCTTGGGTTATTTTCATGACTCCTTTTATGGGTCTTCATTATCTCCCAATTTCCCCTTTGATTCCATCTCTGAATTAGAGCCTCCAAATTCTCTGAATGGTCTGAGATTTATTGCTAGATGCACCATGAGGAGGTTCATATTGCAGTTGATATCGGTGACCTATGCTTCCAAACTCACAAATATCTCTTCTATTGGATCTCAAGGGTTGTTATGAATAGACTCTTATGCCATGGATAGGTTTTATGTGACTTCTCTTTATGATGATTCTTGGATCCTGCAACTTCCAAAAGTACCAAAATAAGCCTGCTCTGATACCAATATGTTTTTTAAACTACCATGGATATTCCAATACTATATAGTTCATCATAATAGACCTAATAAAATACTAAAATATTTACCATGAAGGTTAATTTCTTTTAGATATTAGATTCTTTAATAAAAAAAAATTGTTCTTATTAATATGTATGAAATAGTTGAAATGTGAAAAATAGATAACATAAATAAATACATGCACCATCCACAAATAAAAACAAGATGTGACATGGGAAACCCAATACAGGAGAAAACCTAACTAGAAGATGAGGTCGCTCTGCTCTCTTTTCTTCAAATGCAAGTACAAAGAAAGAGGCACTCTATGTGGAGTTTCCTTTGAAACTGTGGCTTGTATGGCTTTCACAAAATCTCTCCTCCTCTGTTATTCTCACATAATACCACTCTTAGATGTTTTTTTTTATATATGAAACAAGATAAAATGAAAAATAAGGATCCCCTTCTCTTCCTACCAACCTAATATTTAACATAGCCCAATAGCCATCTAGGGTTAGGGTGTTGACTTCCTCAACCCTCAATTAGTTATCAAGTTTTTACCTTCTAGAATGTTCTATAAAATACACTATGTGGCTATCCCCACATGCTTAAGTAATTGGGTCTCACGTGGCATCCACTCACACCATGGTGATCAATATGGTAGTTCAACTTGTGGGAGGAATAAATTTCACACACGAACTCTGATTGAGTGGATCCTTGCACCATTGGAAAGGTTTGGCGAGTATAATATAATTTCTTGGTAAGGTTTGTACCATAAAAAGTGTTTTTTGATGTCTCAAAATGGCTTCAAAATATTTCAAGCAGTTTTTTGGACCAAAATTTCCAAATTGGGACCAGTTGCTAAAATGGCTTTGCAAGTTGATTCCTCCAATTTTTTCACCCATAAAGAATTAGGATAGATGAAAAATAATGTAATGATCCATTCCAGATCATCTTTCATAATAAAAACATAGTATGTTTTCAATAAACATAAGTTAGATAATTATTGTCTTATAAAAATATGATCTACCAATAAGAATACATGAGTTTAAAATGAAACAATATAGCAAGAGTGTAATCATTGAAAATTTTCATGCTTCAATTTATTTATTATAAGTAATGGAAACAAAAAAATATGAATTTTAGGGTGATCTCAGAAGTATGTTCTTACCAATCCAAAGTTCCCCATTTCTATTGATTATAATTTTAGCACAACCATCCTTGACCAAAAATTTTAATGTAGTAAGGTTCTCAATGGTGACATAAAATGATGATCCCTCAAAAGAAAGCTTATTTTGCAGTAACCTTTGATAGAAAATTTCAAATTTTATTTCCATGCTATGATCCTAAGTTACATCATTGGTTATGAATATCTAGTCATCCATTGAATATAGTTACAACTCTTATTTTTTAAAGGACTTGATTATGCTAAATAAATTAAGAAACTTCCAAATGTAGGGAGTAAATAATTACTTATGGGAGGTGAATATTTCTCCAATTGTAGGTTCTTTCACATGTATAACTTGATTTTCTTCATTCACACTTCACTTTAATCATAAAGGAGGTAATGTTGAGACATTCAAATAAAGAGGTTTCATTACATACTATAGTAAATTGAAAGTACATATACATTAATCGGTTATTCACTTTTAATAAAAGAGTCAAAGTATCATACAATGTAAAACACCCATAATCCACATCCCTATATATTTGAGTAACCTTCTCTCCAAGAGGAACCCAACAAATATTGACACTTTTTTTTGGGATGCATTGTCTTTTTATTTATCTCCAAGCATGATAATGTTCATGTCAAAGTCGCTCAATATCCCCATCAAAAAGTTTTTAGGATTTATTCCTTTAGATTCCATGCTCTCTTTAAGATATATCAACAATGAAGATGTATGGCCAAGAAATTTCTCTGTATTCAAAATTTGTCCCTAGATATGTGACAATGCAAACCAAACTTTGAATTTTGATCTTTTGTGAAATTGCATGATGCAAAGCTTTTAAAGAACCAACTATACTTTTTTATGTATATTACATTGAGGAAAGAGAAAGAGTATGTAGTTTTTTTTATTTTACCAACTATGCATTCAAAATTTGTCCCTAGATATGTGACAATGAAAACCAAACTTTGAATTTTGTTCTTTTGTGAAATTGCATGATGCAAAGCTTTTAAAGAACCAACTATACTTTTTTATGTATATTACATTGAGGAAATATAAAGTGTATCTAGTTTTTTTATTTTACCAACTATCCTTAACACTGGATATAATACAAGTATTGTGTTAAATGAAATAATTTTCAAGATGTCAAAGAGTTATTAGAAACAAAATTTTTCAGAACTATAATAGTTTTGCACTGAGTTATTATTATAGTAAAGATCTATTGGTGCAAGTTAATAAGACAAGGTTGAAGGAACTCATAAGTCATATCAATATTTTTCACTTGTCTTATTCACATGCCACCTTGGTCAATGTAGGTTGCAAGTTCCTAGATCAATTAGATGATCCTATTCTTCTTAACATAATATAGTTATTTAAAATGTGTTATAACCTTGTTGAGCTTTCCATCACCTTTTTGTGCCCAAAGCACTTTCCTAGTCCACTACATCCGAAACCAAGATTTGCATCCATAGATTTCAAATTTTCAAGGATCCTTCACACTTACCCAAATTTCCCTCAACCCTTTAGTAGTTGGCATCCTTCACAAATATATAAAATTTTTTTTTTTTCTTCCTTTCTCAAACCTTGTTCCAACTAGATTTCCAAATCAAGCCCCCCTCACACTAGTTCAATGTTTTCCTGGTTGATTTCCATATCACGGTTGATATCCCATTTAGGTATCCTTCACACTTATTCAATGTTTTCCTTGATTGATTTTCCCATTGGGGCCAATCTCCCAATCAGGACCCCCTTGGACTTATTCAATGTTCACCTTGGTTAATTTTACCAGTGGGGTCAATCTTCCAATCAAGAAACCCTTGGACTTGTTTAATATTCACATTGGTAGCATTTATCATTGGGGACATTCTCCAAATCTATCCCCCAAATCACTTACTTAGTGTTCTCTAGGCCCAATTTCATAGTTATAAAAAGGTTAAAACTTCAAAGGAAATGTGAAGTTTCTGTACTATAGTGGGACTGATGGAATGATCAAAAGAATACACGTGGAAAAATATCTCCATGTGGATAGTGCCATTACCTAATAATTAGAGTTTGAGAGTGACAAGTGGCCATATGAGACGGTGCCACATGGATAATAATATTCATGTCATATGAGAATATTTACATACAACTCGATGTGTTCAAGAAGGTTGATTCCAAGATCAGGCCCAATGCACCCATCAGGCCCTTGGCTCACTTTTGTAGTGTTTGAGGAGGTTAATTGACTAATCAGGATTCATGATCCCATTTTTCCCTTTGTGCACTAAATTAGTGTTCAGTTGACCCAATTCATAGTTCAAACAAAGGTTTTTTCCTTCAAAGGAAAGGGAAAATTCTATAGTATGGTGGGGTAGGTATAATGATCAATAGAAGGAATGTGAACTAGGACCTACACATAGATAATGTCATCACCTATCACATGGATTTTAAGAGAGAAATGTGGACTTATGTGAATATTCCACATGGAAAAGATCTCCATGTTAACAAAGAATCTCCATGTCATCAGAGAACTTTCAAAGTCTTTTCATACAACTTGAGGTGTTCGCGAAGGTTGATTCCAAGATCAAGCTCGATTCCCACTTCAATCCCTTTTATGTACAGAGTCTTTGAAGATTCCAATTGATTGATTATGCCCAATGACACCATTGAACCATTTTTTCACTATATTAGTATCTTCCTACCCTAATTTCATAGTTTGAACAAATCCATAAAACTTCTAAGGAAAGATGATTTTTTATACCATGATAGGACATGTGGGATGATCAACACAAGACATGTGGACTAGGAAATCCACATGGAAAACATCATCTTCTACCGTGTGGAGTTTGAGAGTGATAGGTGGACCTATGGGAAGGTGTTGTGTGGACATTGTGGACATTAATATCAATGTTAATAGATAATCTCCATGTCATTTGTTATCACAAAAAAATGGCCCACCTAGACCGAAATTCTAGGTCTACCAGAATAATCTAACAATAGTATGGGTACCATGGATTTTACACCATATCCCATTTAATTAAATTTAGGAACAATTTTCCTAAAGTTAATTTCACTCGCAAAGCCATAAAATCCCACTTTTACCTTACATCACCTTTAATTAACTTTAGGAACCATTTCCCTAAATTTAATCCCACTTAATTAAGTCATAAACTCTTTTTATGACTTTCCCTTCTATTTTTAATTTAAAAATAAAAAATACGAGAGAAATCCCATATTTTTCCTATAAAACAAGGAGGGGTCTTGCCCCATTTTAGTCATCCATTCATTTGTCACTCTCTCATCCTCTCTTTCTCTCTCATTTCTGTCATCGTGGTTTTTTCCCTAGTTTTTCCCCTTTGCCATTGAAACCCTAGTTTATGAAGGATAACACTATTTTTTTAGCCATCTATAGCCAGAGGATGAGAGAATCTGTAACCACATGCTTGGGGAATCAATTAACCCTCCCACAGAGAGGCCACCAGAAGATCCATATCTTTAAGATCCATCCACAAGTGATATTGTATAGTCTACCATTTGGGTAATGGATTTGTTTATTCTTTGATTAGATTTGTTGTTCTTCTCTTTTAATTTTTCCTTATTTTACTTTCATCTACAGGAATAACATAGATTCAGGGATAAACCATTTCATTGAGAGCTAGGATTTTATTTTTATAACCTCATTTGTCTATAATATTGTAGAAACCACAACATCTGTGAATTTTCTCACTTTTTTTGCATATTGGCACCAATAGAATGATGACTCCACTAAGGATCCAAGCCAATATCAAGATTTTTGGTTGTGGGTGTGTGGTAAATGGTTGAGTTTTTAGTTTTTACTTGTCTTTTTTTTATTTTTTATGGTTTTCTGACCTCATGTATCTTTTTTTTCATGTTTGAAGGTAACAGGGGATGAAAACCACTCAGGAATCCCATAGAGTAGAGGCCATAGGTGTAGGACAACTCCCAAGGGACAACACACAAATAGGGGTCAACATGTGCATTGACCAACACACTTACCAAGTCGTGTTTCAACATTGACTAATGCAGGAAGAAACCCTAGTTTCTATATGGACCAACACACTTCATGAGGTAAGTTTTCACAAGGGGGAAATATATATTTTTTTTCATTTTTTCACGCTTGGTTAGGTTTGCTAGATTGCTGTTTTGTTCTCGTAGATTCCCAATTTGTTGTCAATCCACTATTTTTCTTAAAAAACCTAAAAAATCCAAAGGTTTGAGGAATAAACCCCCTTGGAGTTTCAATACCTTTCCTTCAATATAGTTTTTAAGGGTTCATGTAACATCTCCCAGCCTAGATGATGTCCATTACGTGCAAAATACTCATAAAAAATGAAAATTTATGCTAACAAATTAATTTCCTATAACTTCTAGATACTATTTGTTACCATTAATTAAATTAATATACATAATTTTTAAACAACATGAATGCAGCTAAATAACTCAACATAACAACATATAAATTCTTATTAAACACAAAGTTCATGCACACCAATTTGACTCATAATTACAAGACAAAAAACTGACAAAACACTTATCTTTTAACAATAATTGTGCAACCAGTTGCTTGGGATGGACATTCCACCCAACCATATAATTGTTGTTCGAAATATCAACAACAAGTCACCCCTGATTTGGGGCTAGAAATCCACAAAAGAGGGTGGTCTCTCACTGTCCACTCACAACTTAGAAAAAACCCACAACCTAATGATATTCTCCTACAACTATCTCGATTTTCCACCAACTCTCTTCCTCTTGACCTTCCCAACCCAAGGAATGTACCCCTTCACTGATCTCTATCCCTTAGGAATCCCATTTATTTATTAGAGTCTCTCTAGCATAGGTAACCAAGAATATCTTTGTTGGGAACTCAAGGGAACTTACTACTAGGAAACTACCAACAACCAACAACAAACACTTTCTTTATAGTGCAATTCATGCAGGGGTTCACTCTTCAAGCATGAAAACCTGGCTCTTCAATCGTTAGCTCCAATACACTCAAAAAATGCTCGAACATTCTCTAGAATTTTTCCTCCATGGTTGTTCCAACTCCAAGCTCTTTTTCTTTCTCTCTACCTATTGTACATGCAAAAACATTGTTTGTATCCAAATTGTTGTAACAACCCATACAAATTTCCTCCCTTTGGATTGCTTGCTTGACTCACACACTTCCCCAATATGATTTTACTCACCCCCCATGATCCCAATAACTATGGGATGTGACTTATGACACCCTTCGTCTTACATGCATTCAATGATTGACTTCGGCGACACTTGATAAAAAAATAGAGTTTAATACATAATGGTAATAAAATTAAGGAATGCGGGTGGAATTAATAGACATGGGTAATTCCTCCTTGGACCCATATTACACATTCTCTTATACCCTCCCATTTCTTGTGTATTAATTCATCCCCCATATCTATCCATGTCCCCTTAGAAACTGACATCACATTTTATTATTAAAAATTAGAAATACAATTCGCATATTGATCTAAAAATGAAGAAGACTTGTATTCTTGAAAATATTTGCAAATAAAATTTATGTGTTAAAAGAAAATGGATCAACTTTGCAACACATCATTAATAGGATTTACTCATTCAAGATGCATATAAACAACAACATAATCAATGAATAGAAAACACATAACACAACAAATGATAAAGGAGTTCACCCCTCTCTTGGGCTACATCTCCTGGTCCAACTTCCAATGGATCATTTGTATTATTTTCTCAAAGTGATAAAAAATGTGCTTTACAATGCTCAAACTACCAAATAGACTGCTCCAATGGCTTCATAACGTCCAAAAACCCCTAGTTGGGATTTTTCGGCACCTCGTTTGGCCAAAAATTGAAGAAGTTAGGCTTTCTGGAAGTCCCCCCTTCAAGCTTGTTGTCTCTGCATCTACAAGTTACACCTCTCATGGCTCAACCTAGCCCACACACAATTTAAAGCGTAAAAACCCGACACTGGATGCAACCTCACAAACAGTGCAAACTATAGGACGGTTACAGACGTACCTAGCCCCTAACCTCCAAGGCCGAAGTCGTATGGGCATGTGACCACGCGCATTTTCAAATAGGGCTCCATCCCATAGGCAAATAGAAACGTAACATGTGGCGGGTTGTTCAACCGTTTAAACCACAAATAAAAACCCAAAACACATGTGCACCCGTTGCATTGGAGTCATATGATATGGTGGATACAACTGCAGGCTGGGGCTAAGCCCCAGCCCAGACCCCCCGCTGACCATACATAAAGTTTAATTTAAATGGATTTAAACCCACATACATAACAAGGAACAAATGCGTGGTAAGTTGGTTGGGCGGACTTTGTTAAGGATTTACATGGTGGGAGGAGGTCCATGGTTCAAACCCCGTGGAGTCCATAATTTTTCGAACTAACAACCAATACAACGGTGCCACGTGGTAGCCCATGACTGGGCCACGTGGCACCACACCATTTATCAAAATGATGCCACGTGTGGCATCATGATTCACCCAAATCTGCCAATAAGTGAAGGCCATGTCATCATCTTCCACGTTAGTGTATGGACTCTGCCATGTCAGCCTGTACGGCCTCTGCCACGTCAGCATGTACGGACTGTACGAACTGCACAGTTAGCGTCCCTTTTGTTACCTGTTTGACGATTCAAACAGATCGTGATATCTCTTTCTCTCGACGTCCATTTGAACCCAAATGAGTTGCGTTGGGTTCATAATGATGAGGGCTATGCTCTTGTTTGTTTAGAAGTGATTCTGAGCACTTTGAATTTTTGAGCAAAATTTGATCCCCTGATCACACCTCCCCATTGGGAAGCTTTTGGACGTCCAAAAGACTATTTTAGTCTATTTGAAGATGAGGGTACAGTTCCCTCACTCTTCCAACCTCAATCCACTTGGCTTTGCTTGGATTTGTTCCTTTAAGACCAACTCAAAGATACTTCACATTTCCTCATTTTGAAGTTCGCATTCTCCTGTCAAGGATGGTGTCTTCATGCAGTTCTGTAAGATGTTCTGGGGAAAAATCATGTATAGAAGGAATCTGAACATGCTCTTCATGATCATCAATCAACGAAGGCTCATACAATTTCAATTTCTCAACATTAACAACTGCATACATTTGCATATAAGGAGGCAAATCTAAACGAAAGGCATTATTACCAATCTTGTCGATAATCTTGAAAGGACCATATTGAATCTGTTTCAATTTTTTACCTTCTCCTTTAAGCCTCTCCTTACTGATGTAAAGCCAAAATTCATCTACAACTTGGAAACTGTGATCAACACAATGCTTGCCATGTCTCATCTTGTACTTGGCTTAACTCTTTTCCAACTGCTCTTGCACCACTTGATGTATCGACTGAATTTGTTCAATGAACTTTTCTGCCATATCAATGTCATATTGACCATCTATAGCAATATCCTTCCCAAAGATAAAATCTAAAGGATATTTGGGCAAATAGCCAAAACATGCTTCAAGTGGCAACGCTTGAGTCGAAGAGTGCTTAGCTTGATTGTAAGCATGCTGAATGTAGTGTAAATGTTCATGCCAAAGTTTAGGATGCTTGCTGCAATAAGCACGAAGAAGATGCACCACTTTTCGATTTACCACCTTTGTCTGACCATGTGTTTGCGGATGAAAAGCTATGCTCTTTTTAATTTTGGTGTCCATGAGTGCCCATAAACTCAACCAAAAACTTCCAACAAATCGAGAATCTCGATCAGAAATAATGGATTTAGGAAATCCAAAATGCACCCAAACATTTTGAAAGAACATTTGTGCGATTTGTTCAGCTATAGCCTGCTTAGTACAAGGCATCAAAATACACATTTTGTTAAATCGATCAACCACAACATAAAGATAATCATGATTTCGTCTCGACATAGGTAAACCACCTACAAAATCCATGGAAATACTTTCCCAAGGTCGAGAAGGAACTGGAAGTGGAGTATACAAACCCAAGTTTCGATTGCTAGGTTTACTTATCTTGAACATATCTTGAAACACTTTCATTCATTTTAGGCCAATAGCAGTATCTTTGCAAATTAGCCACTGTCTTGCCTACACCAAAATGACCAACAATAAGAGAAGAATGGGCTTCTCTTATAATGTTGATTCTTTCTCCCTGTGGAATACATAACTTGCCAAGATGATACAAAATATTATCATGCACATGGTAATCCAATTCTTCAACATGGTTAGAGTGGCACAAAGTTTCATATACTTCTTTAAAATCAGTATCCAAAGCATATTGCTCAACATAACTTTCATGCATGATAGGACTATGCTTAAGAATAACTGAAGCAATAATAATAGGCCCTGAAAGCATATTAGTGACTTTGTTATAAATTCCCTTCTTATACCTTATAACCAACTGGAACTGTTGAAGAAAACCCATCCATCTAAAGTGCCTAGCTTGCTGTAGCTTTGTCTGTGATTGTAAGTATTGCAGTGGTTGATGATCGGTATGAACAATGGTTTCTTTCCCCAACAAATAATGTTTCCATTTTTTCACACTTTGTACCAATGCATATAATTCCTTTTCATAAGTAGGATAGTTAATCACGACACCATTAAAGGTCTTAGAATGAAAGCAAATGGGCTTACCATGCTGTAGCAAAACTGCTCCCATTGCATAATTGCTTGCATCTGTTTGGATTTCAAAAGGTTGTCTTAAATTTGGAAGTGCAAGAACAGGTGCTAAACTGATCTTCTCTTTCAAAGTATCAAAAGCCTT
>ML781096.1:751048-790417 GCA_009831015.1 Picea engelmannii | reverse complement strand
TGTCTCCCTCGGCAATCCTGATCTGATGATATCCGCTTCTCAAATCTAACTTAGTAAAATATTTAGCATCTTTTAATTGATCAAGAAAATCATCGATTCTAGGAAGAGGATAACGATTCTTTACTGTAATTTTGTTCAAAGCCTTGAAATCAACACACATACGCCACATACCATCTTTCTTCAGCACTAACACAATTGGAGATCCACATGGCGATGAGCTTGGTACAATAAACCCTTTGTCGAGAAACTCTTGGATTTGTTTTTTAATCTCATCATTTTCCATAACTGACATTCTGTACATACCAATGTTTGGAAGAGCACAATCTTGCTGCAATTGGATTTCATGTTGGATTCCCCTTTTCGGAGGTAATCCTTTTGGTTCTTTAAAAATTTCATCATATTGATTAACAACCTCATATAGATTGGATTTTAACTTCATATACAACCTTGAAATGCTTCATTTTCAATATCATCTTTGGGTTTAATCATTAAGAGAACAAAATTCTTACTAGCATTGACTAATCTCTTCATTTGTCCCACATTTACAAGTGATAAATTCATCTTCTTTGTATGGTCTCTAACAATGTACTCAACTCCATTCTTAAACAAATGATACTTATTCTCATGACGATGAAAAATAGATTTCCTATCATACAAATATGGGCTTCCCAACACAATACCACAGATATCCAATGAAATAACATCAAGCTATACCTCATCAACGAAATTTGCAGTGATAGCAAACCTAAGTTTACACCTTCTTGTTACTTGTAACTTAGCATTATCACATATCCAACCAAGAGGGTATGGCTTAGGACGTGGAATTGTTTCCAACTTTAATTTCTTAACAGTTTCTTCAGAAATAAGGTTTGCTTGAGATCAAGTATCAAATAGAGTATCTATCTTAGTATGCTTTGAAACAACCCTTATGTGAAGAAGTTCAATTCTCTCTTTTTCTTGTTGAGTTACATTGATATTACTTGAAGAACTAGTACTTGCAATAGAACCATTACCTTGATAACCCATAGCTGTGATATTTATTTCATCACCCGAATCAGAACCTAAATCATGTTGAATGGTTGCAGCAGTCTTTGACTTACCTTTGTTGCCAAACTTTTTGGGTCTTTTTTCAGGATGAAGTTTCCAACAATGGTCTTCATCATGGCCATCTTTTGAACAATGTTTGCATGCGAATTTTTCTCCCTCTTTCTTAACAACAACATTCTTTTTTCCATTGCCCTTGAACTTCTTCTTTCCTTTGTCTCCACGGCTGAAAGACTTCTTGTTACCCTCATGAGTTTCGTTCCTTCCTCTTGCTTCCAAATGAGTAGCCTGAACACAAACTTCATCTAGATTTGAAGGATTAAACATGAGTATAATATGTCTCAAATAACTATGTAAAGCTCTAATGTATTTGATTAAAGTTTCTTGAGAAGACAAATCTACTCCCAAAACCAAAGCTCTTCTCCTAAATTCTTGAGTAAAGCTTTGCACATTTTATCCTTTAGCTTGTCTAAAATTTTTCCATTCCATAGTAGCCTTTTGCTTATATGCATGGATGATTTTAGGGGCTAAATTTCGCTCATGGGCCAATTTTTCATGGTTTTTCAAAAAACGAGATTCGCTATTTTAAAAATGATTCACCCAAATTCTATAGGATAAATTTTTTTTACCTTAAAACTCGCCAAAATTTTATAAAAACTATATAAAATCTTTAGAAATATGAATATTTTTACAAAAATGTCGCCAAACATTTATAGTTGGCACATGAAGGATTAGTAATACTCGCCAAGGTTTCTACATTTTAAAATAGATTTTCATCCTTAAAATCATCCCTGCTTATATGCTAATGGATAAAATTGTCTTTTAATTGCAACAATAAAATCATTCCAAAAGATTAAAATTTTACCATGCTTCTTCATGTCCTCCCGAGTCTTGGATTCCCACCAAATGAGTGTTGCACTATCCAATCTTAAAGAAGCAAGCTGAATTTTGGTTTCATCATCTTGAATTTTTTGTATCCTACAATATACCTCAATCTGATGTATCCAATTATCTAATTTCTCAGCATTAACTTCTCCATTGTATATTGGCAATTCAAATTTAATATCAAGCTTTAATGAAGGAATTTGCGAAGGAGTTTTACCAAGTCTTCTTGGATAATTCGGAAGAGGTCTTGAATTGGTAGAAGAAGAAGAAGAAGAAGAAGATGGAGGATAGGGTGGTGGAGAAGCACCATTCCCTCCATTTCCATTTGGAGTTTTATCACCATTGTCTCCCTTATGCTTTGAAGGGTTGGAGCCTTCACCTTGCCACCCTGTATTCCTTTCCATTAAGATCTTTATCATCTCTCCCATTTCCATGACAGCCTTCCTGAGATCTTCATCTTCTGCAGGAACATGTTCATGACTTTCTTCATGAGCCATACTTGGTGAATGCCTCCTTGAAACTTGCGATGATTGTGTATGCTTCCTCCTTGAAGGATGAGAACTTGGCTCCACAAGTTGACCTTCTCCTCTTGTGAGTTTCAACCTTGTGAGAATCAGAAAACAAAACACTTGCAAATAATCAAGTCTTCAAAAACCTATGCTCTGATACCAACTTGATCTAAAAATGAAGAAGAAGACTTGTATTCTTGAAAATATTTGCAAATAAAATTTATGTGTTAAAAGCAAAAGGATCAACTTTGCAACACATCATTAATAGTATTTACTCATTCAATATGCATATAAACAACAACATAATAAATGAACAAAAAACACATAACACAACAAATGATAAAGGAGTTCACCCCTCTCTTGGGCTACATCTCCTGGTCCAGCTTCCAATGATTTGTATTATTTTCTCAAAGTGCTCAAACATGTGCTTTACAATGCTCAAACTGCCAAATAGACTACTCCAATGGCTTCAGAACGTCCAAAAACCCCTAGCTGGGCTTTTTCGGCACCTCGTTTGGCCAAAAATTGAAGAAGTTAGGCTTCCTAGAAGTCCCCCCTTCAAGCTTGTTGTCTCTGCATCTACAAATTGCACCTCTCATGGCTCAACCTAGCCCACACACAATTTAAAGCGTAAAAAACCGACACTGGACGCAACCGCACAAACAGTGTGAACTGTAGGACGGTTATGGGTGCACCTAGCTCCTAACCACAAAGGCCGAAGTCATATGGGAATGTGACCACATGCATTTTCAAATAGGGCTCTGTCCCATAGGCAAATAGAAATGTAACATGTGGCGGGTCGTTCAATCATTTAAACCACAAATCAAAACCCAAAACGCACGCGCACCCATTGCATTGGAGTCATATGATATGGTGGATACAACTACGGGCTGGGGCTAAGCCCCAACTCGGACCCCCCGCCGACCATACATAAAGCTTAATTTAAATGGATTTAAACCCACATACATAACAAGGAACAAACACATGGTAATTTGCTCGGGCGAACTTTGTTAAGGCTTTACATGGTGGGAGGAGGTCCATGGTTCAAACCCCGTGGAGTCCATAATGTTTTGAACTAACAACCAATACAACGGTGCCACGTGGCAGCCCATGACTGGGCCATGTGGCACCACACCATTTATCAAAATGATGCCACGTGTCACATCATGATTCGCCCAAATTTGCCAATAAGTGAAGGCCACGTCATCATCTGCCATGTCAGTGTATGGAATCTACCACGTCAGCCTGTACGGCCTCTGCCACGTCAACATGTACGGACTGTACGGACTGCACAGTTAGCATCCCTTTGTTTACCTGTTTGACGATTCGAACAGATCGCGAGATCTCTCACTCCCGATGTCTGTTTGAACCCAAATGAGTTGCGTTGGGTTCGTGACGATGAGGGCTACGCTCCTATTTGTTTTGAAGTGATTCTGAAAACTTTGAATTTTTGAGCAAAATTTGATCCCCTGATCACATATACATTGCTTGGTCATAGCCACATATTATATCTACATAAACATTAATTAAAATGGGCATTATAGTGGGTATGTTACATTCCCCCTCCCTTACAATTTTGAATCATCCTTGGTCAACACTAGTTCAATATACATATATGAAAATTTAAATCACAATACCTAGAAAATAAAATTATGCAATTTCACAACTCTAGCATGAGTTCCAACCATAATCTCTTGTTCCTCTCAACCCCTTGACCCAAGGAATGAACCATTCATTTATCAGGGCTAACCCAAGGAATGTACCATTTGTTTATCAAGGATAACCCAAGGAATGTTCCATTATTTTATGAGAGACCCCAATGTATTTTGCTAGGACTTTGAGATGTGGTTATGGAACTCTAGCTGCTCAAAATGGAGTCTTTCATTCTGTTTTATTCAAAATTGTTAAAAATTTATGGGTATTATTCCTGCATATTTTTTTATGCTCCCATGTAGCATCTTCAGGAATGTAGCAGGTCCATTGAACCTTTACCAACCCTATGGCCTTGTTCTTGAGGACTTTGAATTTTTGAACTAGGATGCATACTAGTTCCACCCGGTGTTGGAAGACCGAGTGGGGGAGGGGGTGAATTAGTATGAGCACTTTTATCAATTTTAACCACAATATGTATTATTCAACTTGATCAATAATATTGAATAGTATATAATCAATGTATCATCTATGATTTCATTCAATATATCATGACCATATAATCATAAACATCACATCAACATCATCACTTCAAATACACAGTACAACGATATTTACATGGAAATCCTAATGGGAGAAGAGTACATAATTATTTATTATATATATCAAGAATTCATTCATTGGAAGCACCAACTTCCCAATTCTCTAGATGAAAATGGAAAGATACTACAACCCCTTATTTATAGGATCTGACCTGAAGGAATCTACAACTCCCTGATTTCTTTGGTTCCAATCAAAAGGAGGCTAAAACCCCCTGATTCTCAAGCTCTAACCTAAAAGAAGATACAACTCCTTGAATTCTCTGGTTCCAACCAGAAGAAGGCTACAACCCCCTAATTCTTAGGCTCCAACTTGAAGGAATATCCAACTTCCTGATTCTCCAGCTCCAACCCCTTGATTCTCCATCTCCAACCAGAAGGAGGCTACAACCCCCTTTCCTTTCCTCATCTTGCCACTCTGAAATATAATTGTAGACCAACTGTCACTACCACAATCACTGGCACTGTCTCTTCCATTGCCACTAGCACTGTCACATCAACATATAACCTGTCAATTTGTCACTATATCTAACCTATCACTATCAACCTGTCCAACCTATCACTACCACCGATACTCAACCAGATCCTCTCACATGGATCACATACCAAGGACACCTCTCAACTAGATGTCCAACATCACCAACACATGCCTCTACCAAGCATGTACCAAGATCACCAACATACCATCACAATTATGTGTCTCAACCATGCACCAAAGCATGAACCAAACCATCAACCTGTACCATACCAATCATCAACCATGTACCACAACAAGTGCGTCAACCATGCACCAACATGTATACCAAATCATGCATCAACCATGCATCAACACCTATACCAAACCATGTATCAACCATGCACCAACACCCATGCTAAACCATTAATCAAACATGCACCATAATCTGTACCATATGCCTCTACCATCAACCATGTACATCAACACCATACCAAGTATCATACCATTTATCAACCATGTACATCAACACATGTACCATACCATGTACCGATAATGTATTTCAACCATATACCATATCACTCAATCATGCCATACACCAAGTACCATTATATATATCAAGAAAGTACAATCAAATATGTACCTCAACAAAGTACCAAACAAACAAGATCATATACCAAGTATATTCCTCAACCATGCACCTAATATGTGCTTCAAACATGTGCCAATACCTCAACAATATACCAGAGAATTGCCTCAAGAGTGCACCATAACATCATCAACATGTAACCCTCAAAACACGCATAAAAACATACCCATAACTCTAAAACAGACCTGGTGTATGTGATCATAGACCTACAAACCTTCCTCAACTTCAACAACAAGAGAATAACATCTTCATCAAACTTTACCTTAGTCTCACATGACTAGTTTTTGGAGGAGTCACAAACCATAACTTTAAATAAGAATAACTCCATACCAGTAATGAATAAAAATATTAGACTTGTACCCAATATTAGTTAATAGATTATCTGAAATTCCTTCAAGTTTCACTGCTTGGAACATCCCTGAAAAGGAGTTATATAAAAAATGACAGACCTTGCTGAATTCTGGATTATTCTAGAGAGTGAACTTGTAGAGAATTCCATGTGTCGAATATTTGATATCTATATATGAAAATCATAAAAACATACTACAGACTGTACTCTATTCAATTAATTTTTTCTCATGAAATTTGGATCCTCTATGAAGAAGCTATGACTATTTTACTAGGAACACATGTTTGTGCCTAGTTTCTGGACTAGCCAAAAACACTATTTTCCATAGAGTGTATCTCAGAAAATGATATGAACTAGATGCTGAAAGTTTTACCATAGGTACCTTGACATGTCTTCTCAACTTTCTCCAAGTTTCTCTATCTAAATATTTCTATAAAACATGTTATAGCAAAAATGGTAAGATGACCTATAAATAACACACCTTAGAACACATCCTCACAATAATTCATCCTCCCTTGGAATTTTTCCCTTCTTCACTTAACATTCCCTTTGAAATTCACCTAGAATATCCTTGTTTACCTCAGATAACAATCGATTTCTCACTTAGATAGATATTCAATAAATGTTTGTGTACAGATGAGAGTGTCTTGATTTGTATTTATACTTTTCCAAGTGACTTCTTTACTTAACTTTAGGGTCAAATTGCAACATCTTGTTTAGAACTATTTTACCCTTTTTCCTCATTTTAGGGTCAACTAATAACTTATTGTTGGAACCATTTATGGGATTCTTAACTATATTTTGGGTCTTCTTAACCATAATTTGGGGCTTCCATATTCAACACCTCATAACTCATCAACCATGAGGAAATACGTGGCGTACCACCTATCACTGTAAATGACACGATGAGGAATATACAATCTTGAGTGAGTTACTTGAATTTACACAATCCTTCATGTCCATATTCCTCAACTATTTTTTTGTCCCATAACCACACCTCTGGGGTACATGTATACTACATCAAATGCACCCAACTAACTCACTATCATTCTCAATCATACAAGTGTCAATCAACTGTCCAACAATCTTATCCACATTTCTATACCTCTACAAGGGTTGAAATCAATATATAAGGGTTGACATCAATATCTAAGGGTTGAAATCAATGACAACCAACTATCCAAATCAAATTTCCAACAATCTCCCCCTTTGGAATTGATGGAAACCCCAACATTGGTGGAAACATTCATGCTCCAACACTCATGCTCCCCCTATGACCATTTCTCCTCATCAATTTTTCTTACTCTCCTCCTTTGACATTAATGGAAAAGAGAATCTCTCCTTGGGGATGCTCCCCCTATCATCATGCATCTATTATTTCTCTTCGTTACCATGCCTTTGTTCTTTCTTTCCTTCTTTGACAAAAGGTAATTCCCCTTGTGAATATGTCTCTCCCTGTCTTCATGCTACTGATATTCCTGTCTCGATATCTTTATATGATGATTTATCTTCCCTTGACTAATATGTATATCAATGTAGGGATTCCTGTATATGTTTCCTTTCCTCTCTTCCAGTTCTTCTTATTGTCCATTGGTTCTTCCTCTTGAATTTCACTGACATACAAAAAACATTCATTACTTGATTTCTTTATTCACTTGTCATATTTTCTTGAACATACTGTTCAATGATTTTCTTATAATGATATAGTTTGTGCTGATGGTTTTGATTTCCCTGTTCTTCTATTCTTTTCACCACTTTCATTTCTATGACTAATTGATCCCAATTGATTCCACTAATTCCAATTATAAATACACTATTAAGGATTCTTTCTAACCCATGTTTTTTGTATCAGCTAAGCATTTCATGAATCCATATCTATCGATGTGTCACAAAATTGTCCATAACTCTGCTACTGAACTATCCACAATGATGACCCATATGTCACTATACTATATGGATGCAACTGATCATCACATATCAAATGTGTCAACTGGTCTTCTCTATTTGCAAACCAACTTTGTATGTCTGGAAGAACCCGTACTGAATATATCCCTTCCTGAATACAATCATAAACTTGTGCCTATGTAACTACCAAATGACACCTATTGTTGGCTTGTTATGGGATGACCTAGGTTCTAACTATAATATTACCAACAAACCCTTCTACCATTGTCCCTTTTGGATACCAGAAGGAAAGAAAACACACATAGTGCACTATGCAGTCTCACTCGAGATGGCTTCTATGGGTGGCCACAGGACTTAGATGTCTGCATCCCGAGGATGGGATGTGTATCTCTCAGAGGCATTTACCCTACTTATTGTTAACCTTCAAACCCTCATTATATTTTATTCCATACCACTGTCACTACTATTCTAATAGGATGCTATTACTCATTCTAGCCGCATTTGATCATAAATAAGTATTCATTTACTATAAGACAAGATTCTAATCTATTCACTAACTATCACATTCCTTTAGATAGTGTTGTTATGCAGATTCCATTAGTTTATTCCTACTGCACAATGTTCATTCCTTTTACAATCAACATATTCATCATAAAAACTTATCAAATAAAATGCAATCATAAAAACTGCATACAGTCACATAAAACGTAGATATACCATGGTTCACTGCCTTGGGGATACACCCACAAAGATTTGTCACTTCTTCTTATTTATTCATATTCTCTGCAAGATCCAGTGCTGTACACTGTACAATTCTTCTGCCATTACATTCGATCTCCACAGATCACTAAATTCTCTCAGTAATACCTCCTACTCAACCCAAAAATACCTATTACAATCTCAACAATACATATGTAAACCAAAAAGGACAAAAACCCTGTCAACATCCTAATACATTCTACTTATACAAAACTAGGACAAAGCCCTTAAAAAAACCATAAGCCTAAGCGGATTAGGTTTTTCCACTTTCTCCTTGACTTAATCTTGGTTGATCCTCAATCCAATCATTTCTCGAAGTCGGTGCTTGTCCACCTTCCAACTTCTCCACAATAGTTTGTCCACTTTATAATTGCTTTTCTCTTTGTGGGTTTTCCCTTATTTTCAATGCTACTTTCCTCTATTTCTGGTGCGCTCCCTTGTTTTCTGGCGTTGCTTTAATTCCTTAAAAAATTATTCAATTTTTCCCAAAATTGGCCTGCACCAAAAGACCCCCAACACTGACATCGTGAATCGTCCCGAGTCACTAATGAACTCCAACATCTTTCACTGCTTGTGCCATTGCTTCGTACATCTTTGCTATCAATTGGACTTGCTCCTAAGCCTAGTTTCTTTTCTATGTCATGGATTCTACCACCTGTGCAGTGACTAGAGGTCTCAATATTTCTCTCCCTTCCAATCCTATCTTCTCTATTCTCGATTTCACTGCATCTATCTCCAAGACTAGATGCTTTGCCTTCTCCTATAGAGGCTCCAACTGAGCATGTCTTGCAATCTTCTATGCCTGTACCATTTTTTCCTCTGCCTATAAGTTTTTCATTTCTGCGACAGTCTTGATATTATTTGGTAGTGACATTGTCTTCTGTCGCTACTTTGCATCTTCCATTGCTGCATGAAATTTGTCTTCCTTCCCTTGCATCTCTTGTAGGATCCCATCCTCTAAGAGCTGTGTCCACAACTGGGTGCTCTTTTTCAACAACTCTATCATCCTATGTGTATTCTGTGTGATGTTCTCTGCAGATGTTTTTGCATCCTACTCATTTTTCACTTTGACTTCTGGAGGAGTAGTAGGTATTGCATGCTCATCTAGCTCCTTGATCTAGTCTTTATACTACTCCATTGCCTATGCTATTTTCCTCATCTTCTCTTCCAAATATGCTCCCTCTGATTCTGCACTATCTAAGATGGCTTGAAATACTACATTTATATGTTTCTCCATATCATCCAATTTTTTATGCACTATATTCTTCACATTCCCTTCTCAGTTAACTACCTCCTTCAGTGAGGTGTTGTATTCCCATGCCAACTGTAAGTTCATCGCATCAGACCTTTCCCTAGAATGAATCACCTGCATGATGATAACTTGTAATTTATACAATGCCTTTGTTGGAATCTTGGGAAAATCCAAGTCCAATGTCTCAATGTCTTTTAGGGGTTTTTGTGCTATCTCTTCATCAACAAAATACATCTCAGGTGTTATGATGAAATTTACACTCCCTTGTGTCGTGATCTTCACTGTCTCTCTAGAAAGTGTTCCTTATCTAGTCTGCGATGGTTTATCTTTCTGTTGCTGATCTACCGTGATCTTCAACTCCTCCAACACAATTTTCACTTCCTGTATTTTATCCAAAATCGATGCCTTGTGATTCTTAGCATTCTCCCATACTTCTGATACTCAATCTTTGACTGTGGTGGCTATCATCTCCACATCATCTATTGTTAGTGATGTTTCCAGTGTTTTCCTGTGGGCCTTTGACTTCTTTCTGGAGCAACTTGCTTTCTCCCATGTTCTCTTCTTTTTGGCATCTTATGGCTCATATTCCTCTGGAATATGTGTATCCATGTATACATCCTTCCCAATTTCTTCCTCCACAGTTTTCTCCTATGTCTCTATTCTTATTTCCTTTGTGCACACCAACCATGTTGTACTTCTTAGTGTCTACTCTATGTGCGGTGGGTTCCTTGTAGAACGATGTTGTGATTTCTTCTGTGTCCTACTTTTCTTTTGTATGGGGTTGCTTCCCCCCACTTGGCCTTGTGCAACACTCTTTTTATTCTTACTAGCGCCATTCCTTCCTGTCTATTGCATGGGAACTGTTCTACCTTGCGCCTGAGTTTGTACTATTGAATCTGTTCTTTGGATAATTGGAAATTTCCACTCCTCATGCCACTCCTTGGATGGATCCCTCTTTGCCTGTAGCCACATACCATGGTGTGATGCTTGGAAATTTTATATCTGTCGAAACTCTTGGACATTTTCCGGGGAAATCCTCCATGTGTCTGCTAAATGATTCTAGATCTCCATCAAGTACAGAGTGAATACATCACTTTTATTTTATTTTCCTTTGGGTCTACTATGATTAGGAGAAACATGTAGCCGGATGCGCCACACTTTCTTTTCCTCTGCAGGAACATACTTGGTTCCTTCCATCCTACAAATGTAATGTGGATGAGTAACCATGCGTAGTGGAACTCAGAGCCCCAATCCTGTGTGTCCTTTCAATCCTCCAAGAATGAGTTAAGTAGGTAAGGGGACCAAATCATCGAGCTCCCCTTCACACATTATGCTGCAGATACTACCACTCCTGAAGGTACTTCCTCCTTTCTACACTTGAGCATTAATTTGCAACCTAACAACCTTGTCGCAAATCTCATTACAGGATCATTAATAACAGGGATCCTTGTTAGCACCGAAGTTACACTTTGACTGCTAAATTCCAAGCTCAGTAGACATCAATAGGTTTATGAGGTAAGTCTTAAAATGTGGTTTCAAATGGATAAAACTCAGTTCAACAGTTTTAAACCATAGGAAATCCTAGATAAAATGCATCAACAAAAGAGGTCTTTTCTAACTTAGATCATGGTTTTAAGGATAAATGGGGATATAAAGAATAATTTAGTGATAAAAGTGTAGTAAGTCTACCACTAGCATCAGGATTTACCAATAGACGAAGGAAAGAAGAGATTCTGATACAAGAGCCTCTTAAATCAAAGCTAAAACTCTAAGAAAAGTTATAACAACATCATAATCAAACATCCATTGTAGTACACCTATAAAACATCATTTCAATCATTCAATGACAATAAAATTTTAGAGTGAGAGATAAAAAATATGGCAAGAGAGAAAACTGACTTCCATTAGATGAAAATACATCAAACCAGAACATGCTCTGTTACATTAATATCACCAAAAAGAGTTTTTTACATCAACCATTCAAACCTACAAAATTTCTTCTAATGCTTATTTTATAGCCTATATAGGAAATGATAGCATACAATGCGATTTTGATCCTCTAACATAGGATTCTTCCATCTTAAATAGAGGTAATTACATATGTACAAACTAGAAATAACAAACTGCTATAAAAAAGGTTAATGTTGGAAACTATCCTAACACCTTAATGTTGCATAATGAGGTGTCCTTTGATCACATTCCTTTTCTTGCCAGGTATCCTCTAGATTTAAATGGACCTCCAAATAGTTGTACCATGCTCCCCTTTCCATCTGACGATCGTTGATCCTCTTGAAACCATCAAAATAGGAGTTCACAACATATCCTGTAGCGCTGACTTATCAACCAGTTTGCAATGCTTGACTGTAGAAACCAGTTTGTAGTGACAGGCACTATGAACTATTGTGTATCTACCCAATTAGTCTATTTTAATCTCCAAAACACCCAAAAACTTCCTCCAGATTTAGGTATGCCTGTAGAAACGTCATAATGTGGTGTATGAGTGAAAAACTCAGTTATAAGCAACACACTTCCTCAAAAATCTTCAAAAAGAAAGGAAAAATCATTTCCAAAACTGATATTTCTTAAGGTATTTCATCCATTACTTTCTAAGCCTGGAACTCTTCCTTGTGGTAGCTTGGGCCAACATATTCAAATTTCTTTGGGCTAGTTCTTCCTTAAAAGGTTGCAACTCTAGTTTAAGTCTTCTGATTTGAGCTTGTAAATCCCTGTTACTTTTGTATAAATTCTTAAGCCGCCTATGGAGGGGAAAAATATCTTTGCTACAAACCTGGCCTCATCAATAGTTTCTCGATACATATCCATAAGGCCACTCAACTTTTTTCTTTCAGCCAACCCTTCTCCCTTCAAGTTAGCAATTTCCTTTCTAGCTTCTTTAAGCTGTCTTTTCAGTATTTTGAAGGTATGGTTTTCTGGGGGAGAGGTTATGTCTAGGACCTCAATATGATTTTCAATAGCTTCAGCTTTACCCTTGCCCTTTATATTTATGGGAACTTCCACCATGTCCTCTTTTTAAACACTTTCCTTCTTTGCCAATGACTTGGTGAAATGCGTCATAGCTCTAGCTTCAACTGCAGCAACTGCTGAGGGGAAGAGTAACCTTCTTCCTTTTGTTCCTGTGGATCTAGTTGACAGAGTTTCTTCTGACTCTAGAGATGGCTTGGGTGAAAAATCCCTTGGTGCAGAGTAATGAGATGCCTCTTCTCCTTCTTGTTCCTTAGTTGCATCATCATTTTTAACAATGTGTTTTCTCTTCCTCTTCTTACTTGTCCATGTGTGTACAGTGTTGTGAGCCTCAAGAGGACTCTGCACCTTGGATTGTGAAGTAGCAACAACATTCAATTGAAAATGTGCAGAGGAAATGAACTGCTCCTTGTCAATTTTTTTCTTCTTTAACTCCTTCATCACAAGCATATTAATCAACCCTAAGTGAAAAACACTTGTGTCAATAGCCTTTGACTTAGCCTGGACTCTGTCAGCCATTTTTCCAATTCTTCTAAAAAAATAGAAAGGGAGGTTCATGAGGTCTATCCTATGAAGTGCAGAAAAAGTCTAATGTGGTACCGATAAATCATATTGAACCTTCCCTGACATGTGAAATATATTTGGATTACCCTTATCATCTTATCAAATCCTTCAATCATGTGGCTCCCAGGCACTCCCTTCGATACGTTATCTCCCTAACATTATGGTTTAAGGAACCCTTTGGAAAAGGATGCATTTACATTCATGGCTTTAAACCACCTTTCACCAGTATTAGGTATCTCAGTAGTTGTTACTATGGTTGCTTCAGATACCTCAAGTTCAAGTGTCCCAACTTTATTTTTGGTTCCATCAAAGTTCAAAGAAAATTCTCTAGCTACCTTAGGGTGCCCCCTCTACATCTTCTGATAGAAATTAAAACATCCCACTCTTTGGAAGACCTCCCTGATCATAGGTTCAATAGTAAACAAATGCATGTCATAGGGCTTAGTACTCGCAATGCCATCTCCCTTATGAGCCTTCTTCTATTGTGGAGTATCCATTGATGTCATAGGAATAAAAATAAACCAACAATTTGAGTGATGCAAGAGGTAAAACAAAAAAACAAAGGATTTAGGGTTTTGATGGATAATTTCTTTCAAAGGCTGGTTCTATCTAAGGATTTAGTGTTCTTTAGCCTATTTGACATCTAGGATTATGAAAGGACAACTGATAGTCAGTAAATGAAATAAGACTACATATAAAAATGGATATATAAGGAAAAAGCTTGCTGCAAAAATATTTTGTTCAATACTTCACCATCATTTTTACAAAATTCACCATAACTTTACCAACAAAAGTCTTTTTTAAATTTCCAAAATAGATAGACTTGAAATAGAATGTATATCTTGATGAAAGCAAGCTGGTACATGTTCTGAGGTAGGTGAATAACATTGCTAAGTTATTTCACAGAGTTTGCAGCACTGGAACAAGGGATTCCCAACATAGTTCATAGTAAGCAGAAATGGCCAGATATGGGATAGGCAAGGTGGCATGATAGTGAGATTTATTTAAATTTTGGTCAAAATAGGTTGAGAGCTCTATGATTAGCTGAGAATTATGACAATAGGGGTAAGTAATAAAGTTTGCAGTGAAGATCACCTATTCACAATGCCTAGGAGAAGAAATGATAAGCACAACCTTTTATTGTTCTTCAACAGAGCTAAAAATGCTCATGGAGTACCTGGAGGATTAGACTTGAAAACTAATATACTTGAGCTTGATCAAATATGTTTGCAGCTGGTCTAAACTCCAACTCACTTTCTCTAGTTAGTTTGCACCAATTTTCGTAGAGCATGTCTGAAAGCACCAATTTTTGCAGTGCTTAGCTAGGAGTAATTTGAAATCTTGGAAAACAGTTAGAAAAAATTTAACGATGAAATCCCATGTTATTTATTTAAAATCATAAGTGTTGAAAATAAGGAGATCAGTTGAGAAAGCATTATGAGTGCAATTATGATGATGAAAGCAAAGTGTACTTGAGATGCACTACAAACTGTCTGATGAGATGGCAACGTACAAAAATAACCTAATTTGACCTTCTAATGGGTAAAGGGACAAAGTGGAGGGGTTTTAGTACATTGTGGAAGTGATGACATGTCAAGGTGGTGGTGGAGGCATAAGGATAATGGTTTGTGTAATCTTATCATAAATATAAAGATATAACCCAAGGGTAATGGACCAACACCAACACTAATTTTATTTGTGCTAAAACCTAAAATGACTATAAGGAAGAGGAAAAAAGTAAAAATTAAACAACACTAAGGATAAAAACAAAAAACCTAAGGCTGAATTGACCCAATAAATTCCATGTGATAAAAATCCTGATTCCCCTTTTACCTCTCTCTACACCATACTTTGCCTTAATTTTGTCAGAGATGGCTTTTGTTTTCATTTTTTCCTCTAAGTATTGCTCCGGATTTTCCCCATCCATTGGTAGCCTTGTGATTTTTGCGATCAAATCAACGTTGATAGGCACTGGCCTATCCATCCATAGAATTCCTCCATGCATCCTTGCTAAGAGTTTCTTGACACATCCATTGATGTGTTTATCGCGCCCAAAGTGTGGTATATCCAGTAAATTTATTATTCCAGTGTTGTAGAGTGCCAAGATCCAATGTGCATGCTCCAATAGTGGCACGCTTGATGGGCCCTCTCCCCTACTCTCCAGATAGTTTTATGGTGCCAAATCTAGGAATTTGAATGAATATGCTACATAATGATTGAATTAATTGATGGTATCTACTTCTCCCACCATATCATCCTTGACGTTCACTCCCTCAGGGATATTTGGCATCACGATTGCCAATTTCTCCTGTGTGCGTGACATTCCTTGCGCACTGCTCTCAGTTCATGCCTTCTTCTTCCCTTGTGAGGATGACAAGCCAACCTCTGGTATGCTTTGGTGCTCCTTTTCATGCTCTGATTCTGGATCTAGGCCCCTTTGTGTTGAATCTATGTCTTATTCTCCCTGTTGCATCCCTTTTCCCCCAGATGTGTTGAATTTTGTCCTCTCTGTGTCCTCCTCTGGATGCCCGACCTCCTATGCTGGGTTTTTTTCCTCCTCCAACTGTTTGGTAGTAGGATCATACTTCGATGTGTGAATATCATCCACATCCATGACCGTGGGCATTTCTTACATCCCTTTTTGTGTCACCAGAGCACTACTTCTCATTTTTCGCTCGACCCTACTCGACACTCTGACTCTTGGTGGTGAAATCTCACTGAAATTCGAACTGATGACCGCAAATATCCACTTGTTGTTATCACTTATCACTATATCGCAGTCAAATCTCGCTCTTCATTCTTCTCCTTAGCGAAAAAACACAATGACCACATTTCCCCCCTTTTTTGAATTTATAGTTGGACAAAGCAATGACAGTTGTTTCGCACTGACAATTGGCACTTTTTCATTTTTTCTGCGTACTCCATTTTTATACCTATCAACTATTTCTCAGGGTGCAGTGTTTTCAACACTGGTTTTTTTGCAACACACTTTTTAATGCTAACAATTCTATTACATCAAAACCTCTAATGTTCTCCTATATTTTTGTCTTTTCGTTGTGTTTCTTCTTTTTCTGGATTTTTGTCTTTTTCTTCTAACATCTACTATATACAGTATGTAAATTCATACCTTCTCTCTCTGTTTTCACCCCAAGTTGTTAGGTCGACTGTCTTGATACAACTTCAGTCGACTTTTGTTCACTAGTCCTATGAGATTCTTCCCTTCAAGATCTTTTAGTTGCACAACACCTCCATTTGTGATAACCTCTACCTGATAAGGCCCTAACCAAAGCATTTTGAACTTCCCATGGTGCTACAAATACCTCCTGTCATAGAGGAGAACTAGATCTCCTTCCTTAAATATTTTCTTCTTTATGTGCCTCTCATGCCAATCTTTGTCCTTTGCTTTTTGTACTTTCTGGTGAAATCCTGCTAAAATTCCGTCTTCTTCCAGCTCCATCAATTGATCCAATATTTCCTACACAACACCTTCTTCTGTCATGTTGGTGATGACGACAATGCGCAGACTAGGTACTAAGTGATCCAATGGAATCACTGTTTCCTGCCCATACACCAATCTGAATGGTGTTTGTCCTATAAAATTCTTGCATGTAGTCTTGTATGCCCATAATACTATTGATACCTTCAAGTCCCAATCATCCCTATTCACATTGCAAATCTTTGTCAGTGCATTCTCTAGAATCTTATTAAAAGATTCTACTGTACCATTTTCCCGGGGATGGTAAGGTGTTCTCTTCTGATGATATATCTCAAATTATTCTATCATAGATTTGATTATACTATTAATAAAATGAGTTTCCTGATCACTCAAATTTTTTTTGGGACATCCAAATCTGGTCACCACGTTCTCAAAGAGAAATCGCGCTGCATTCCTTCACTAGAACTGCTTCTTCCCATCGGGTTAAATATTCTATTGTAGTGATGATGTATCTAGATCCTGATCTCCTTGTTGGTGGATTAATGGGTCCAATGAAATCCACAACCCATTTATCAAATACCTATAAATTTACTTGGGGAATAAGAGGCATTCCATCCCTTCTGGATGGTTTTACCACCCTCTGACAGACATCACAGATCTAACAATATTGCTTTGCATCCTTATGTATTGTAGGCCACCATAATCCTATGTGCAACACCTTCTTTGTTGTAGGATTTACTGCATAGTTCCCTCCATCTATACCTTCATGTGATTTTTCTAGCACCATGGAGTGTTCATGCTCCATCATACATCTTCTTAGAATTCCATATGCACCAAGCTTGTATAAATGAACTGGAATCAACTGATAGTCTGTAGTGTGCACTACCAAGTATTTCTTCTACGTGACAATAAATTCTTTGGGAGCCATTCCTATGCTAAAAAATGCAACAATGTCATGAAAATAATGATCAACAATCTGAACATAAAATAAGTTAGCATCAAGAAAATTCTCCTCCAAGTTCTTTGGCTCCTCTCCATTAGTAATTATTGTCAGATGATCTGGTCATGCATTCAACTTCCCTAGTTTTACTGTGATTTCAAAATCATATTCCAGAAATAATAACAACCATCTATAGATCCTCCCCCCCAACAATGGCTTGTTAACTAGGTACTTCAAAGAGGAATGATCTGTAAACATCCTAAAATGTTGACCCAATAAATAATGTCTAAACTTTTGTAAGGCATATACCATAGCAAGACCTTCCCTTTCTGTATTATTATAGTTCTTCTCAGACTCAGATACTTTCTTCTAGAAAAATATATTGGGTGATTAATACCTCCTTCACTTGGTTGTGGAAAAAATGCTCCAAGTGCAATGGATGAAGCATCCAGATGCACAGGAAATTATTTTGTCCATTCTGGAAAGCTCAAAATTGGTGTTGTCACCATCTTCTCCTTCAATATGTCCAAGCTCTCTTGGCATTCATCATTCCATTGAAATCTGATGTCTTTATTTAGTAACTTATCCATGGGTGCAGTAATATTTGCATAGCCCTTTATAAATTTCTTGTAGTACCCTGTGTGGTCCAATGTTTCTCTCAACTGGCACACTGACTTTGGTGGTGGTAAATTGACAATAACAACAATATTTGTAGGGTCTACTGTCAAGCCTGTTTTCATACAATGTGTCCAAGTAGGATGCCTGGCGCAGTAAGACACGACCACCACCTCGCTCTCCTACTCATAGGATCATTCAATCACCAAGCGAGCTGAAGTGGCTCTTCCGATTCCCTACTGGAATCCCTGCTAGAAACCCGATCCACAGGTCCTACCCTTTTCCCACATGGTCTTTTGTACTTAACCATGAGATTTCCTGTCTTAATTTAGGGTTTCATGGTTTCATGATCCCCGATGTCAAGAGTTCCTATCCTCTTGAACTCTCGAACTCCGATTTTCCGATGCGCTCCTTTTGGCCTTAGCCCCTCCTAGCTAAACTCCTAGTCCATGTGACCACTATCCCTGTGACCGCAGTATTATCTCCTGTCGGGGTTTTGGACATCGTAATGCCGAAATTCATAAACATTTTTTCCTCAGAATCCCTGATATCTCGATATGATGTCAGCTGGCCCCCACACAACGGAGCTTTCCTCCTTATCGAGATTCCAGACTTCGCAATTCTGAAATGTATAAACCTCTATCCACGGGATTCTCGATTTCTCGATTCCTGTAATGTCGATGGATGTCTTTCCTTTTGGGAAATCTTCTGAATGCTCTGATCTCCTCCACGCATCCCCTCAAGATGGACGGTCATGACTTCTTCTCGCGATTTTGGAGTTTTCGCTGCTTCGGAAGTATTGCTCTCTGGATTCGCGAAACGCCGAACCTTGATGCATCGATTTGAACTTTATATCAAGACTTCCCCCGATAGTCTAGATCTCCACCATGTGTCCCCAATAGATGGACAGACCTGATCCAATCTCACGATTTTGGGACATTCGATACCCCGATGACATAAATTCTCTGTCAACTCAAAACCCTGGTAGCCGATATACTAATGAGTCGCTCGATCATCACCACCTGTCTCCTCAAGATGGACGACTCAGATTCACTCTCGCTATTTCGAGACTTGGAATGTCCTAACTTTCTTGACCTTGAGAACTCCGATATCCTGAATGTCGATATCCCAATTAGCTGCTCTCGTCGGGACTTTCACCTCAGATATTAGCGATGGTTTAAACACCATGCACCTTTCGGCCGATCCAACGGCTGATGGGTATCTATGTGAACATCCGGCGGTCCACAATATCCTGGGATCACACCTTGGAAACTCAATCATAACCTCCTTCCTCCTTCACCAGATCTGATGGCTGATGGGATTTTTCTCTAGATCTGACGGTGTCGATCGTTTCTTCCTGTGCGCTCACTCTGATGCTTTCTGGACGTGAAATCTTCAACGGTCCATATTTCTTCGGTCGATCCAATGGCTGTTGTGCTCCCTCCTGAGCTGCTTCACCTTCTTCTAGTACTTGGAAGAATTCCAAGTTCTCAAAGGCCTCAAACATTTTTTCGTCTCCGTGAACTCCACGACTGTGAGTTCTCGACTGTATGTGTAAAAACGTTGTCCCTCCTAAGCTTTGGGTACTTTGAACCCGTCAAAGGATTCTGAAGCTCCTGCACTCCTTGCAGTTATGATTTTGTGCATAAAAGAACTCGTCCTCCTGAGCTTATCCCTTCCTTCGAACCCTCGAAGGATTCTTCAACTCCTTCCCTCTACAGGGTATTCACATGGGCACAAACAGTGCTATCCATCCTAAGCTTTCCTGTAGCTTCGATCTCCCAGGAAACCTAGTTCTTCGTCCTTCCTCCCTCAGATGGAGAATTCAAAGGCCTTCTTGGCACTCTGCCTACTCAAACAACCTCTTGCTGAGTCTGTAGGGTGTTCAACAACCCTGTGAAGATCCCTCAGTGGACTCTTCCTCCAAATACCAGAACTCAAAGAGTTCTCTTCTCTTCAGTGTCTATCTGCACAATGTCTCAATGCCCTCATGGCAAAGTATCTTCTCCCAAAAAGTTCTGCAGTTCTGTCCTTTGTGCACTCTTTTCACCTGCTCAATGCTCACTTGGTAGAGCTCTCAGAATCCTCAGTGATTCTGGTTTTCCTTAAGAACTCACAATAGAGTTCTTCCTCGATGCACCACTGTGCATATGCTCAATTCCCACTTGGCAGAGCTTCACAGAACTCCTCATAGATTTTGTCTGCAAACTGTGTTCTTCTCCCACACATCCTTTCCTCCATGGTATTCAACAACCTTGATGTCTTTCTCTTGAGTTGCTGATTCCATTTCTTGTTCCGCAACACGTCTTTGTCTGAACCTGCAGAATTCAGAAATGCACCTCTGTGCATGGCTATCAGAACTCGCAATGTTCTGTCACACCCTCCTGGTATGAAGCCTCAAAGACCTTCACCTGAAATCAGACAGACTCCTGCAAATGCAAAACTACAGTATACATCTACAACATATATGAACATTCACAGACATTCATATAACATAGAATCCATGCAGGAAAAATTGCTTCTATTTATATTAAAATGGAAAATGCCTGTTTGTACACGGGTGTTCTTGAGCTCTCTCTTTCTCTTCTCTTACAACCACTACAACTACTACCACTACAACTTACTTCAAAATGAGATAAAAAATCTCTTTTACCTAAGGGGGCTCTTCGAGTGCTTCCCTCCAACCTACCTACCTTATTCAATTGCATTGAATGGGCTGTCTAGTCCGCTATCTAGATCTAGATCTCATCCTTTCAAACATTAAATGCCTATCTTATCTACAGCCCTCGCAAAGGCATGGATCTATGGCTCAACAGCCTAAACATTTAATTACATTCAATTTCAAATAAAAGATGAGGGTTGCGCCTCTCTTCATCTTGAATGCATGCGCTTGACATGGCTGGCTGGCTGACGTGGAGAGATGCTCCTGCATCAATGCCAAACAATGTACTAAATATACATTTATTAATGTTCAAGGAAATTTGACATTTGCTACATCTCTCTAACATTAACCTCAGAATTTCTACATGGTCCTTCAATAAATTGAATACTATCCAATCATCTAGATAAATTATAAACATTTATGTATAAAATCCTTGAATGCAGCTACTACTACTCTAAAAAATATTGATGGTGCATTATTTAAACAAAATGGAATTATTTTGTACTGATATGACCCTCACTCTGTTGCAAATGTAGTTTTGTACCTGTCCTTCGGAGCAATTATGATCTGATGGTAACCTGAAAATCCATATGAAGGAGTAGAGTTCGTGCCCTCCCACATTCTCTAAAAATTCATCTTTAAATGGAGTAGGAAAATCATCATGCAGGCATGCATCATTTAAATTTCTCATATCCACACATATATTAATCCCTTCAATCTTCTTTTCCTCGACCACCATTGGACTAATCCACTCTGATTCTTCCATAGGCTCTATGATTCCTAACTCTATCATTTTGTCAATTTCTGCCTTAACCTTCTTCTTATAGATGGTGTTTAATATGTATAGTCTATGTCTCACTGGTCTTGCATCTGGTATGAGGGGTATCTTCATCTCTCCAAGTTCTCTTGCTACCCTTTTCATCTCTATAAATGTGGCTAGGAATAAGTCACTATATTCACACAGTAATTCAATTATCTTTTCCATTGTCTCACTATCCCAGTAGTCTCCAATGCTGGCTATCTTGGGTTTTTCTTGAGTCCCAATGTTGACCTTCTTAATCCTCATTGGTGCAGTAAATTATTCTGATTGTAATTGTGGTCATTCTAACCCTCTTTATCCTTCCCTTTCTATTATATGTATTCCACGTGGGTTGTCTTCTACTTCTTCATCCTCTGCAACGTGATAATAGTGAACTAATTGTTCAAGTGTTTATTTTATGTAGTCTCTGTCTACTGTCACTGTATCTACCCCATATTCTTCAAATATGTTCCTTTTCAATCTTTGTAATGCCAGATCCACCCATGGATTCTCACTTTCAAATGAAAAGGTCTGAATAAATTTTTGTTGCACTGGGCCCCAACTCAGAGTTTTTCTATGAAGTTCCTATTCCTTGCACCAATTTCTAGGTATTCCTTCCAATGTATGAATAAAGTGATGCGTCCATTCCCCTAGTGGTACCAATATCTAGTTAGTGACACAATCATTTATATGATGTCTTGGGTTCCCTTTTCCATCATACTTCTATAAGGGTATATCCTATTGACTCTGACTAAATCTTATGCGCTTCAGTCACTTACACTAATACAAGTCCTGAATTACCTCCTTATGCACACCCCACCATCGTACAGGTGTGTCCCTTAGTGCCATATACAACACTAGTAATATATAACTATCCAAAATCTCTTATTCAAACTATGTCAGGAAGTTTTTTAAATTTTCCTCTTCAGTAAATATAGAAAACTGTCTTACTTTTGTCCCATCCCATCTTACTACACGTGTAACTCCAGAACACTTTCTAATAGGGACTTCATGCAATATTTGCTGCCAGTTTTCTACTCCAGTTTCGAATATGACATATCGGAATTGATACTCCTCCAAGTGAGTACTCCATATGCGGTTGGATTCACATAGTATTCCTCTTGCACAATAGTCCTATACAATTGGTTGACATCATCCTCTAGAACACTGTTAGGCACATGTTCTTCATATCTTTCACAATATGAGGGATATAAAGGTGCTACTACCCTAAAATTCCAAGCTTCAAATATCATATTTCTAGTCTTCAAGTTAATGATGGCCTGATTTTCAAAGGCCCAATCAATTCCCAATAGTGTTGGAAATGGTATAGACTCATCCACCATATCCATTACTTGAAAATTTGTTGTGGTGTGTACACCATCTAAATCCAATGTTGTATTCTTCAGTATGGCTATGGGAATCACTCTTTGTTGGTTTGATAGCTTCAATTGGATATTGGAATACTCTAGTGTAGGTTCTCCCATTGCTTCCCAAGTATTCTTTGGAAAAATGTTGACATGTGATCCTAAGTCTAGGATAACATTTCCCATATTAAAGTCTCTTATATTTTCATTCAATATGAACTCTCTATTGGTTATTTTCTTTCTATGGGCTTGATTAATCTTCTTAGGTTTTGTTTCTACCCCTTCTTCTATTCTATATTTCTCAAGCATATTTTTAAACAAGTCCATGGCATTCTTATCATTAAGTAATTTAAATCAAGATTCTAGGAAATTCTTTAAGTTACTTAATTTCTCTGTTTTCTCTCCTTTGTAAGTATGATCCAAAGGGATCCAGATTTTATGAGAAGAAAAACATGACTATAGATTATTAACAGGTGCTTAACACAAAATAACAGAGATACAGTAAAATTATTTTTCTATTCAATAAGGAAATAAGCTGAAACTATAAAATGCAGCGGAAAACAAGCTTGTTGGAATGGTGGTGGCTTATCTCTGAGAAGAGATGTGAAGAATGTGCTTATTCGCAAGAAGATCATTACAATGAGGCTCTAAAATAATTTTTACAATAAACAGGAATTAAAAAAACCCTAGACATTAAAAAACCTAACCCTAGGATATGAAGCGCCAAAAGTCATGTGGGCCTTGTTTGGGTAAGTTGATACATCAACTTCCCGGGGTCATAACTTTTGCGTACGATCTTCATTTTAGGCACATGCTAGCCCATTGTAAAGGTATCGTCAAGGATATTCATTTTGGGGGAAACATTGTAGGAACTTTTATGTTTCTCCCTGTTTTCCCAAAAAACGTCGTTTAGGGCCTCAAAATGGCTTTGATTGTTTCAGGACTCGAAAAACTGCTAAAAATAGTAAATTACCAAAATTCCCAGAAAATGGTTTTGAGCCAATTGGAAAAGGTGGGTGGCCACCGATATACAACTAGATCAATCCTCCCTCCTTATGAATAAATCATCTCCATTGCGTTGAGTTCCCCCATCAGATGAGGAAATTTCTGCTGAATTTGGCCCTGGGTGAGCCACTTGCCTTGGTGCAGGAGTTGCCCTGCTTTGATGACTCGATAAAGCTGGATCCTTTGTTGTCAAGCACCCTTGATATGTGTTTCCACAATCTAATCACTGGATTCCTATTGTATGCAGTCAAGGTTGATCTCTATTGGTGTCAGCTGTTCTGCTACTTCTGAGGTGTCCAATATTGGTGGGAAATAAGGGCGAAGGAGATCCACATTGAACACTGGGCACAAGCCAAGGAAAGGAGGAATGTTGAGCTCAAAATAATTATCCCCCATGGAATTGGTGATGGTGTACGACCCATAATAGAGTTGGAGAAGTTTCTGATGGGGTCCTGTAAGGCATTCTTTCTGCAAGTGCAACCAAACTTTGTCGCCCACCTGAAACTTATGTGGCACCCAATGTTGATCATGACACTGTTTGTACTTGTCATTGGACTTCTGTAGGATATCTTGAACCTGTTGGTGGATGTGTTGGATCTACTCAATGAATTGGGTCACTTTATCAGCTTCAGTTGGATCAGGAGATGAGTTGGTGGAGGTGACCACAAAGGGAAGTGCAACATCTATGGGACCCAATGGCTGGAATCCAAACCCCACCTGAAAGGGGTTGTGGCTAGTTGAGCTATGTAGGTCATGGTTGTAGCTATGATAGACATAGGGAAGGCTCTCATCCCATGTGTGAGGGTGCTTGGATTTATACATGCAAAGGATATGCACAATCATTCGATTTACAACCTTAGTTTGGCCATCTATCTGGGGGTGGAAGGCCATGGATTTGGTGAGATTGGTGTCCAACAATGACTAGAAATTCGACCAGAATGTGCTGAGAAATCGAATGTCCTGATCTGAGACAATGGTTTGTGGGATTCCAAAATGTACCCAGACTCATTCAAAGAAGGTCTTGGCAGTGGCCTCTGCTGTGATGCTCTTCTTGTAGGCAACCATAATCGCCATCTTAGAAAAGTGATCAAAAACCACAAAAACAAAGTCATTTCCTTGCTTGGTGGATGGGAGGACCGACATGTAGTCCATTAGGATGGATTCCCATGACCTATCAGGAGTAGGAAGAGGGTTGTACATGCCCTTTTTCTTAGTGTTTGGTTTGGCAATAGCATAGACAGTGCAGGACCTAATATACTTGCTGAGCTCCTATCGAAGTTTCAGCCAGTAGAAATGTTTCTGTAGCATTGCCACTGTCTTTTTGACGTTGAAGTGTCCTTCCACCCTGTTACCCATGATTTTGGTCGTCATGATGATGTATTGATGATGGTGTACTCAGGCTCTTCATTAGAACTTTCTCTTGAGAAAAGTTACCTTCATCTCTTTCCAGAAATCACAGTTTTGAGGAAGGTTCACATGCTGCTAATACATTTTCCTGTGAGAATGCATGATTCTCGTAGGATGCCTTAATCTAGGGTGTGAGAAGTTCGCACTGTGTCTAACTTCTAGGGTGCGAACTCTTTCTAAAGAAGGGAAAAAGATGAATTCTCGAAGCTTCTAGAAGGGAATCTTCTAGAAGGATGAGATGGCATTCGAATGGTTATCTAAGTACTGGATTTACTGATATTTTGGGATCATTCTTATCCAAGTAACTAATTCATTCTCTCCTATATATTGAGGGGATTCTCATGGAAAAGGTTAGAAGCAAACAAGGTTAAGTGAGACAATGGAGAATTGGTGAAATATTGTATGAAGGACTAAAGCTACAACAACTTAGGAACTCCAACAAGTTTATCAAAGGTGGTTGATCTTCTTCATGCAAGTGAGCAAGTGTGTGTGTCAGAGCTAAGGGCCATTGAAAGGAGGTTTGCAACATCAAGGCTCAGGTTGTAATATTTACCTTCCATCAATATGATACAGTAATGTGTCCCTTTCCCATAAAGTTAGTTCTACTTTATTGTATAACTCCTTAATCATATACATAGATTGACTGTTGAATAGATTGTACTTTCTTCACTTCAGTTGGTTTGTATTGTTTTGATCTTAACTGTACAAGAGCATTGGAGCGAGGTAGGAGCAACAAAGATCAAAGGAAGTGATCAAAAGGTATGTTCTTTGATTGTATCTTCTAGTATATTCAATAGTGAAAATCTAGGGAAAGAGTATCATTCTGTCTTGCTTTGTTCTAGATCCAGGTGGATTTAGGGAGATCGGTTTGTGCCCACACTTACATATTTATCCAATAACAAAATTGGCAACTCCATTGGGGAACAATCCCTTTTTCTTTGTGGCATTTTGTGTTTTTCTGTGGCCATTTGCTCTAGTTTCATTTTTCTCCTGTCCTGTCAGTCTCTAAGTCTTCAGGATATCCTGCTAGACCTTCTGGGTCTAGAGGCCTTTGTCAAATTTACTTCATTTTTCAAATTTTTGGATATGTTCAGGAATTATCGCACTACACTTCATTGCAGCCTGCGAGAATTGGGAGGGTTCACACCCTACACATAGGTTTCAGTGTGAGGTTCTCGCTACTTGCTCAAAGGTCACCTGCGAGAATCACTGATTCTCGCACTGTGTAATATTGCTTCCCTGCGAACACAATTTTTCAAAATTTTGAATTTGGGTTTTGGTCTTTCTAACTTCCTAGATTAGTTGAATTATCTTTTATGAGTTTCTTGGACCATTGATTGATATACTTCTTGCTTTAGTTTGCATGCATGAACAGTCTTAGGGTTTCAAGGCTTTTCTTGTCATTGGTGGCTTGAATTTCGTTTCTTGGCTTTTCTTGGTAACACCATTCACTCTGATTTCAGAAGCTGAGTGTGTCTGATTAGTTAAGAACCAGTGATTGGTTGAGAGTTAAGTGCTTGGTTTGTCTCATTTGCTTATGGTTTGAAAGGTCATTTTCTTTTGCATTTGAAACAACTAAATTGGTTTGCTCTTTATTTTTTCTTTCATTGAAAGAGTTGATTGGGTTTGTCATTATTTGCTTGTTTGTAGATTTGATTTTCTATCCTCTTGCTGTCATAGTCTGAGTCCTTTTTTGAAAAGTGAACACAAAAGCTTTTCTTTCAAAAAAATGTTTTTGTCTTTTAGAAAAATTTGAAAAATCAAATTTTAGAGATTGTTGAAGTATTTGAAAAAGACACATAGAGCATTGTCATTTGATAAGTGATTGTTTGTGATGGCATTTGAAAGGAAATTTTGCATTGTGGTACAGGGTTGATCTAGAAAATATTCTCTCTCTCCCATACATAGGATTCATTGAACTAAAAGTGTTATATTTCATTCTCATCCTTGCATTGTTTGGGTCAGAATCATACAACATAAGTTTCATTTCCATTACCTTTGAGTAACCAACAACTCTTAAGAACATTGCGTAATCATAAAATTTATCTAGTAACTCTTTTCTAGGGATCTTTTACACCAACATTTAGCTAGGATAGTGCATTGGAGTAGGAAGAGAGACACACTCTCCAAAATCTCAAAACACACAATAGCATCTTGAGTTAGGGAGTGTTAAATTCCATTTGGAACATATTGTCCTGGGAAGCCCTTCTCACACAAGGGTCAAGTACTATGTCGCATTGGTGTTGGCAGAGTTACTCATCCTGCTTTGTTGACATCAGTGTAGATATTGCACATATTACAGGGGTCACTCGAAGGTATACCCACAATGATGAGTGGAAGCCTTTTGAGTTGATTTCGGGCTAGATACCCTGCCCTTGCGTGTGGATCGGACTGTCGACTGTTTCCCCAGGATTTACTATTGTTTGTGGTGACCTTAGTGGCCTATCTCTCTAGGTTCTTACCCAAGGTGACTGTGGAGGGGAAAGTCTTCACGGTACCTGGAATTGACGTTGATCAAACTCACTTGGGCTTCTTGGAGGGTATACCTACGATTATGTGTGGGACCTTGCACCAGGGTGTAAGTCCGTTAAGCAGGTCGTCAGTGTAACTTTTCCACCCTAGCCCCACCCCTTCTCGTCTCATTGTTGCGATGTTGGATTTCATCACCAACTAGTGGCTTCGAAATTCGAAGGTCTTTTTTGCCTGGTAAATTCTTCCTAGATTTTTTTTACTAGCGCGTGTTGTTTGTTTCTCGAAGTTGGCCATAGGAATTTCTTCGTGGAGCTGGTCACTCGTTTACAATAGCTCCCCCACGTCATTCACGTAGAATGCAGGGTTTATCTCCAGAGCATATGGACGGTTCACAACCCTTGCCTACAACTACACCTGAGGATTCTCCTCAGCACGGTGAAGCCGCGGTTGTTACCACACCCCAAGTAGAATCAACTGAATCTCTAGAAACTTTTCGAATTACTAATACTAGAGAGGACTATCGAATTCGTTGTGGTGAACGACCCTTTGTGCGATTAAATTCTTCTGGAGACGTCGTTGTTACCTCTTCTGGATCACCCGTTGGGCCCTTTCCCGGTGTCGAAGGCTAAGATCCTTTTTGGTCTGCAGGTGATTTTTGCAGGACTCTTTTTAGTCTTGATTCGCCTGTGGTCTCTGAAATCAACCCTCCAGTGTTTTCTGAGACAGAGACTGTACCGGTGAATACAACTTATCACTTTTTTCTCCTTGCTGAGATGGCCCATCTCACAAACACTACGAGTGTCCCAACAGGTTTCACTACAGCTGGACTTCCTCCCATAAATACCCAGTGAACGCCCAATGTTACTCCAACACTACCACTCGTCTACCATGCGTTAAATGCTTTTTTGAATGCTTCCAATCCAACACCTCTACGAACCCCTTCTGGTACTCCTGGTGGTCCTTCTTTTCATGGGCACCCTATTCCCAGTTTCATTCCGACACTCCCTCAATTTCCTTCTGGCAATCTTAATCCTAGTGGCACTATCCTGTCTGTTCTACCAAACTTGCAGATTCCCATTGATGGACAAGGTGGTTCAATTCAATTTCCTCTTATCGGACACAATCCAATTACTATGCAACCTACGATTGACACACAACATCCAGTTGGAACTCCACCTATGATAGGGGGACCAACCCCACCTTTTGGACAAATATATACCTCCTGCTTTGGCCCAGTATTGGAATCAGATGTTACAAAATCTTCCTCAAACAACTGGGGGGCAACAACCTTTCCCTACTATAGGCCAAGCATATCCAGGTATACCAAATCCTATTTGGGGTACGAATTCTCAAACTCATGTCCCCACTCAAGGTTATAATCCTCCGAGCTACTATCCTCTCCAACCACCACCGAATCAGTCTGGGTCTTCCCAGTATGGGCAGACTGCATACGATCCTACTGGTTTGCCAATAGGGCTTCCACCCCAAAGTCACCAGTACCCGTAGGTAAATCAAAATTTACCTTTTCTTGCTACTTTGGATTTGCCAGATTTGTCTAGGATTCTCAATGATCCTATTCATCACTCTCCCCAATGGCCTGCTATTCCATCCAAGCTTCCATTGGACATCTCGAAATTCGACGGAAAAGTGGGAGAGGACCCAAACAATCACGTTATGAATTTTCACTTATGGTGTTCATCCAACTCATTGATGGATGACTCTATTTGTTTATGTCTTTTTCAACGAACCCTTACTGGTTCTGCTACAAAGTGGTATATTGAATTGCCACGAAGTTTCTTTTCTGATTTCAACACCCTAGCTATGGATTTTCTTACACATTACCAGTTACTGATCCGTTATGATACTGGGACTGAGATTTTGAATTCCTTCAAATAGACTAAAGGAACTCATATATTGGATCATATCCATGAGTGGCGAAGGCAACGACGTCTCATTAAACTTGAACTTCCTAATCAGTTACTGGCCGAATGGTTTACAAAATACTTTGTGAATGAAATTGGTAAAGACATTGCCATTGGTGGTGTTGTTATGGAAGAGCAGGCTATAAGTCGTGCTCATTATCTTGATCTCGTTTATTCACAAACGGGAACACTTTATGATTTATTACCTGAGTTACCTCATCCTAGTACTTCTAGCACTTCAACTACTCCAGCTGCCTCGCATGCAGCTGACGGTGTGATTGGTACTGCCCACGCCCACTCACATTCTGTTTCGAGCACAACCCCTAAATCTACTTCTTCTAATGTTCAAAATGCTTTGTCTCTTGCCACTTCCACCGGTAAAACTTCTGAGGTGAATGTCGTTCAATCTACCCCGATCGGTAAAAATAAATCGAAAAAAGGGAGAGGTAAGAATAAGGAGGGAAAAAATAATAATCAAACAGAGCAAACTAAAACCCCTCCTGTTGAAGATTGGGATAAGCGCAAACCACGATACCCTTGCCTTATCTGTGGTGGCGATCACTACACAAAGGATTGTCCATGATGTGCCGAGGTTACTAAGTTCCTTCAAGGAATGCCAAAACCATCTACGCTGGCAGTCTTGTCCCAACCCTTCCTGTCTCAACAACAGGCTCAGTTCGTCATCCATGACCAACCATCTACTTCTACGACATCATATGTTTTGATGTGTACCGGTGATTCTAAGACAAACAACATTGCACTCATGACTAGAGCCAAATATTATTCTCCGTCTAAGGAGAAGGGTTATGATTTACCTCCTTCTTTGGTGCAACCCTCTCCACCGACTCCACCTACAAACGGTCCTCTTCATCTTGAATGACCAAGCCTTGATATAGTTCTATGACCACCCCCAAAAGGTGTCGTTAGGAAATCGACTTTCAATCCTCATGCTCGTGCAGCCCAGAACTATAGCATTGTTGAAGATCTGGCCCAGGCACCTTCAGCGATGTCATCCCTTGAAGTCCTTCAGTCTTGTCCTGCACAACGGAAGGCACTGTTGAAAGATATAGGTGGCATTGATCCAACCGATACGAATTTAATAGTCTTTGACTTGGAAGATCATATTCCAAGGTTACCCCCTCAGCTTGCATTCCAGATATAAGTTGTTGTCTCTGACAAGAATATTTGCCGAACTATTATAGATGAGGGTGCCTCTACTTGTGTAATGTATTTTTCTTGTTGGAAAGCCATTGGCTCTCCTCCTTTAAATGAATCACAAAATACTCTGAAAGCCTTCAATGGCTCTAGTTTTAATCCTTATGGTGTTCTTCCATCGTTGCCCGTTACACTAGAAGGTAAGACGGTCCAAGTTGAAGTGGAAGTCTTCGATGCTCCTCTTGATTATAATCTTCTGCTTGGTCGTAGCTGTATCGATTCCATGCGTGTAGTTGTCTCAACACTTTTCCATGTAGTACATTTTCCTCATCAAGGAAAGGTTGTTACTATTGACCAACTTGCCTTCTTCAATTCCGATACTCGTACTGGCAACGTGCCGTTTATAGCTAAAACCTCGCCGGGTTACGAGAATGTCGATGTAGGCCTTTTAAAAGACTCTTCATTAATGGGTACTTTCCCCATTCCACCACCTGATGTTCCACGCCCATCAGTTACTTCTATCAACATGATATCCACAGTACCTCATGAACTTCCTGTGTCTTCCGACCCTTGGATAGTCCCTGACCCTGGAGATCACACTCGTTTCGGCAACATCATGCTGTTAAGTCTGGTTGAGTCTGCAAATCACATCATTCAATCGGCAACACCTTCTACACCCTCTCTTGATGATTTGTCTCCCGATCCATTCCGTTTCATCTTTCCCACTGACGAGATGATCATGTCCGTCATGGAGGACACCCCTTGGGACTATGGGCATCATCGTTCCATACTCTTTCTGGAACAACACACTCTAGAGAACTACCAACAGATTTCAACTCCATCGACCATTGTTGTCATATCGACCATTCCCGGATCTACACATGATGTGTTTTCCGAAGGGAACCTCAGTAATATCTCTCCCACGATTCCCATTGACATATCCGTTAAACCTGGGATAGTTGAAAATTTTCATATTGGAGCTTTGTGTTCTCCGGATGAAATCGTCACCTATACATCTCTATTCAAAGAATTTTGTGACATCTTCACCTAGAGCTACGAAGAGATGCTAGGTATCGACCCTTCTATTGTTGTACATGAGATTAAGACATACCCCGGAGCTAAACCTGTCAGGTAGCGCCTTCATCCAGTCCACCCATGTAAAGTGACGTCTATCAAACTCGAGGTTGAAAAACTTCTTAAAGCCGGTTTTATTTATCCAGTGGCTCTGATAGAATGGGTTTCCAACCCTGTTCCAATTGATAAGAAAGGTGGCAGTATTCGTGTATGTGTTGATTATCGGGATATTGACAAAGCCTGTCCAAAAGACAACTTTCCAACCCCTTTCGTCGACTAGATTGTCGATGACTGTGTTGGAAGTGAAATCTTCTCTCTCATGGTTGGTTTCTCTGGCTATAATCAAATTAACATCGCTCCCGAGGACCAACATAAAACCACTTTTATTTGTCCTTGGGGTACTTTTTCCTATAGGAAACTTCCCTTCGGTCTTAAGAACGATGGCGCAACGTTTCAACGTGCTATGTATTATGATTTTCATGATATAAAGCATATCGTTCAACCCTATTTGGAGGATTTACCAGCTCATTCTTTGTATCGCGTCGATCACCCCACTCATCTCTGAGCCATTTTCGTTCGTTGTTGGTTCTATCATATCCGTTTAAATCCTCATAAATGCATTTTTTGTGTAGAATCCGACTGTCTTCTAGGTTTCATTGTTTCACATCAAGGGATCCGGGTAGATCCTCTTAAGGTTGAAGCGATTCTTAATCTCCCTCCTCCTTCTACACTGCGCCAGTTGCAAAGTTTGCAGGGGAAAGCAAACTTTCTTCGTCGTTTCATCCCTAATTACGCTGAGATTACTCATGGTTTTATGCAGCTACTAAAGAAAGATTCAGAGTTCATCTAGGATAGTATGGCCAACAATGCTTTTGAGTCTTTGAAGTTGTCCCTCACGTGCGCTTCGCTTCTCTTTACTCCTGATTATAGTCGTGATTATTTTCTTTATCTTGCTGCCTCAGAGTATACCATTGGTATGGTTCTCGTTCAAGAGGATGATGCACATGATGAACATGTTATTTATTACTTGATTTGAAGCCTTACATCAACTGAAATCAAGTATCAACATGTTGAAAAAATGGCTTTGGCTACCGTTCAAGCCATTCAATGCTTTCGGCATTATATTCTCTCAAGGAAAACTACAGTGATTTCTCATTGCAACCCTATGAAACACATTTTGACACGTCAATTTCTAGGGGGCAAGTACTCCAAATGGATTGTCATACTCTAGGAGTTTGACTTGGAATTCGATCGTGCCACGTCTAAGAAATCCTTAGTTTTTGATGATTTAATATGCGATTTTCCTCACTCTGACACGACAAATGTAGCAGTAGATTCATTGCCTGATGAATCTCTTTTCCTTATTAGCACTGATGATATTTGGTATGGGGATATCATTATATATCTCCAAACCCACACTTTCTGGCCTACTTTGTCTAGTACTGAATGACGTCGTGTTCATTATCAAGCTCGTCAATACATTATCCTTGGGGATACTCTTTACCATCGGGGAATTGACTCTATTTTTCGACATTGTCTGACATTTGATGAAGCTGAGAAATCTCTGAATGACTGCCATTCTGGAGCATATGGTGGTCATATGTCTAGGTATGCTACTACCGAGAAGATTTTACGTGCAGGGTATTTTTGGCCTTCCTTGTTCAACGACTGAATTACTGTCGTTCAGAAATGCCATGCCTGCTAGACCTACAATCAGAAAATTCGGTCACATCATGCTCCTCTTCATACTGTGGTCTCAGTTGGTCCTTTTGCGAAATGGGGCATTAATTTCATGACATGTCACCCTCACTCGGCTAGGGGGCATGGTTACATCATTGTAGCTGTTGATTACTTTACAAAATGGGCCGAGGTGATGTCGACATTCGATAATACTGGAAAGAATGCAACGTTATTTCTTTTTAACCATGTCATAGCTCGTTTTGGTGTTCCCCAAGCTATCATTACTGATCACGGTAGTCATTTTAGGAGTTTTATGATGTTTGAAATTACGAAAAAGTTGGGTCTTCATCATGATAACTCAACACCCTATTATCCGCAAGCTAATGGCCAGGTCGAAGCAATCAACAAAGTTCTTATAACTATGCTTCGATGGATGATAGGAATTCATAAAACAAGTTGGCATACGATGTTGTTTTCAGCATTGTTGGCATATCGAATATCTGTCAAATCTTCTACTGGGTTTACGCCCTTTCGATTAGTCTATGGCATGGAAGACATTCTTCCTATAGAATGTGAGATACCCTCTTTGAAGCTAGCTGTCGGACTCTTACCCAATACTTCTGTTGAAGAAGAACGTCTATTGTATTTTATACGATTAGATGAAACTCAACGAGACAACACTCTAGTAATAGAAGCCCAGAAGAAACGTGTCAAGGCACAGTATGACAAGCATGTCAAGCCTCGCGTTTTCTCTGAAGGTGATATTGTTCTTATCTATGAACAGGATCGAGATGTGTTAGGAGCTGGGAAATTCGAACCAATGTGGCAAGGTCCTTATATTGTTCACCGAGTTTTGGAAAAAGGAGCTTATGAGCTGGTAGATTACGATGGTATCCCTTTGAGTGAACCCAAGAATGGGTTGTACTTGAAGAAGTACTATGCATAAATCATTTGTACACAAGTACTTGTATTTTATGTATCATACTTTGTGTGTGTTACTTTAGTTTGCTTTTGACGTTATCTGGTCTCTGCCCTTATGTGACATTGTGTTTGATTGCCAGATGTCGGAGTCTTCACTATCCTATATTGGCTTCATTGATGGTGCTAGCCATAGTACTCGGAACCTAGCTTCCGCTGCATGGGAAATCTATGCCCCAACAAACGAACTTATATCTTTACAAGGTGTATGTCTTGGCCATGCAACCAACAACATTGCAAAGTATAGCACTGTTATTGAATTATTGGTTGATGTTATCTCACTCGAAATTCGTCATTTGGTTGTGTGACTTGACTCGCAACTTGTAGTACTACAGCTAAGTAATATCTACTCTATTCGAAGTCCTACTTTGTTATGGGTGTATTTGTGAATTCGTCTCTTGGAACGATATTTTGATCACATTGAATATCAACATATTCCTAGATGTCTTAATACATTAACATATGCATTGGCTAATTATTTATTGGACAGACATTTGAACCATTTATAAATCAAACACATTAAAATTCACACAATATAAAGTAAACCGGTAGAAGCCATCTGTATATATAATGATCAAAAGAGTTTTTTTTTTACAAAAAGTTTGTCCGAAGACCAAAATATCAAAATTTGAAGCTCATAGCTTCTACAAAGTGACGTCACAGATGACATTCACGGTAACACACGACTGCCCTAGCAACCCTACGGAGCAGTCAACCCATAGTTGCTGATACCCCTACAGTGTGACGCTGATTGCGTCATGGAACCTCTTCCAGAGTCATATCTGGAATGTCTGCTGTCAGGCCCTCTAAATTCTGTTCCACCACCTAATAATCTTCGGCTTACTATGGTGCTGCTTTTTCTACCTCTCCTCGTCATTGGATAGGAGAGGTGCTAGGAGTTCTATATGGTCCAACATCTGTGTTATCAACAAACATTTTGTGTTAGTCTTTAGATAAATATATAAAACAAAAACATTTGAATATGATAAAAAAAAAAAAACATTTAAAAAGAGAAAATGTGTGTACTTCTTACTGAGGTATCCCCATTGAGCGTCCTCAGGTAGTGCTAAATCCGGATCTCCTCAGAAATACAACCCGACATAAGCATAGTCATTGACCATAAACATTTGGTTTTGAATCCAGTCAAAGAAAATATCGTCGTACTTGACGATTGGTCTTGCCACGTGTCGGACCATGAGCCGACACCATCTCAACATTCTTGGATCTCTAGGACCCGAGAAATCCCACTCAACATGTAGTCTAAATATGGGGACCCTCTAGAGGAAGAAGGACACTAACAAAGATCCATAACCAAATTGTTTCAATTCACCCCGCCTGCATTTGGTTAATTGCCTTTTGATACTGCGAAGCACAGCATCTGCCCAGTTGAATACTCGAGGCTCTGTACACTCGATGGCATACTGGAAGTAGCTCTGTAATGCCATATGAGGAGCAGAACTCCCGTCCATCCAAGCTATAGTAAAGAGGATAGTGCGGAGGGTCAAGTCTTGTACCCCCCAGATAGAAAATTTTCCCTTTTTCCTCTCAGCCTCATGTACACAGTATTGATTGCAGTACTCACTCATCTTTAATCCACCGCCTCTACTACCAGGCAGGCTGACATAATACCCGCGCCTGGATAATCCAGTCAAGAAGTATACGTCCTCAATATCTATGGACAATGTGTGAGCTCCTACATTGAAAACTTGCTGATCTAGGTCCCACATATGGACTAGATACTCCAGTAGTCTGACTTGGGCCCTCATGCCTGGGATGCGAAAGTATTTTAAGAGCCCACAATCTCTCAATGAAGCTATGGTGGGAGGATGATTCTCGACATTTGCATTATCCTCTTCGTTTTCTCATTCATTCCACTCAAGCACCATGTTTATGGCTATTTATCTGCACAAGGAACATAAAAGGAGGATTGATGATTTTTTTCATGATCTGAATCTTTTTCATTGGCTAAATATTTAAATTTTTTTTGAAGTTTGCGGTTCTCACAGGTGCCCCTTTAGCACAGTGCAAGAACCTCGTAGGTGGATTAAGGCTCACCTGCGAGAACGCATCATTGTTGTAGGCCCCATATGGGCTGCTTGCGAGAATGCCTACGTGCATGTAGGGTTCAAAAAACCACTTGAAACTGAAAAACTAACCAATGAAATCAAAAATTTAAACCATGAAATTATCAAGTATGAAGAGCTTACCGTAATGCTGCAAATAGCTCATTGAATGATCTCTTGTAGATCCCAAAAATCGACGCCAAATTCAGAGGGTAAAAGGGGGTTTTGGAGCTCAATAGTGGAAATATGAAATGATATGGTAAAAATGTTTATTTACTCATTTAATTTAATTTTTACTATGTCATTTTGGGTTTTTTATGCTTATTTATTGATTAAACCTAATTCCTAATATCAAGATGAGTGTAATGACTTGCAGGAATAATAACATTGATGATTACATACAAGGATATGGACATATTTTTCTCCGTTATGGTGTGTTTTTTATTGTTTTTATGGTTTTTACATAAAACCTTGAGCGTCATTTTTGTCTGTTCTTGCGCTCATGAAAAACATAAGAACATGATCGAGCATAGTTTTATCATTTTTTCAGGCTCACCAGGGTTATATGAAAAAGGAACCCCCCTGGAGTTCTCTTTAATCTCTTTTCAGACTCTCTAAACATGAAAAGATCGTCGAGCGACCTTGCTATTTTCACGCTCGATAAAGTATTTGAAGTACACGTCTGGTGAGAAATAATTTATCTCTTTTTCAGTCTCATCCAGACTATTTTACGAAAAAGGAAATGAGAGAGTTCTCTTTTAAGTGTTTTTCCAAACTCTATAATCTTGAAAAACCTTCGAGTTTACTATCTCTGGACTCATTAAACAAACATTGATAGACCTGTGATGGGACTGAACCACTCCTTCTTAGGGTTTGTTAAATATACTTTGAGGGACTTATCCGAAGGATGAGCTTATATCAATAAGCATATGTTATCCTCCTCAAGCTTGCGTAAAAATGAAGAGGTACTTACCAGAAATGGTGGGGGAAAATTTGGGAAAGGGATATGTTTCATCTTCGTATTGATTGGCAGTAAGTGTCGCTCTTGAACATGACACCCCTTATTCATCATTTGAAGTCGGTTTGGGAAATCCATTTGTCTCTCTTTCAATTGATTACAAAGTCATTCTTATGTCGTCTTTGAGTCAATGCTGCCAAATCATTGGTCGTGTCATTCATATGTTCAAGAGAAGTCCATCTGAAACCTATATTGAGTCGGCCATCTGCAGTTATCCATTCTCTCCATGTCGGCCTTCCCTGTGTCCAGTCCAATTTGCAGCATGCTCTGTTTCACCTTCAAACTCTGTTACTCATTTCATGTCATTGATGGGGGATACATTAAGGCCCTCCTGTGACGAGTTTTTTTCTGTTGACTTCAGCTCATTATCCGGAATCAAGACTTAGAAATTATTTAGTACCTTGGAGCTTGCATGCCTCAATGGCAAGTTTCCTCGCTTTCAACAAAGGGTTTATATCATTGACCCCTGATCAAAATATTCCGTCGGATGTTCGACATCAACTCATTTATTCAAAGTCGATGGATTGTACTATAGTACCTTGGGAGTCATTGACATCAATGGTGATTTCCCTCTCACTTGTTAACGGTTTCATCAATGACCGGTAATCAAGTGGTTTCTACCATGTTCGACTTCAACACATGTAATCACATGGTTAGATTCGTACTTTGGGCGATGAGATTGAAGACCCTGGATATTATCTTTGTGATCTAGGTTGCGATGGAGTATGTATAATTTGCGACACATAGATCCACTGTGTATGTTTCGTGGCTATGTCATCTTGATTTGAAATTTCTCGCATAGATCCATAGTGTATTCAGGTGGCTATGCTCTATTTTGACGGCATGGATCCATAGTGTATGATTAGTGGCCACGACCTTTGTCTATAATGTCATCAGTTTGTGATCTGAGTATGGGAATGCCTACCTCAGAATTGGTATGTATGATATTCTGCATATGCTTGGGTGTTTGCAGGTTTCCGATTAGATGTGCTCCTGGTTCTCGACACCCACATGCAGCTTACAAAGTCTATCGGCTGTCACTAGTTCCAACCTCATACTTTGGGGGGCATTCTGTTACCCATGATTTTGGTCGTCATGATGATGTATTGATGATGGTGTACTCAGGCTCTTCATTAGAACTTTCTCCTGAGAAAAGTTACCTTCATCTCTTTCCAGAA
>ML781096.1:738327-750998 GCA_009831015.1 Picea engelmannii | reverse complement strand
CTTTGGGGGGCATTCTGTTACCCATGATTTTGGTCGTCATGATGATGTATTGATGATGGTGTACTCAGGCTCTTCATTAGAACTTTCTCCTGAGAAAAGTTACCTTCATCTCTTTCCAGAAATCACAGTTTTGAGGAAGGTTCACATGCTGCTAATACATTTTCCTGCGAGAATGCATGATTCTCGCAGGATGCCTTAAGCCAAGGTGTGAGAAGTTCACACTGTGTCTAAATTCTAGGGTGTGAACTCTTTCTAAATAAGGGAAAAAGATGAATTCTCGAAGCTTCTAGACGGGAATCTTCTACAAGGATGAGTTGGCATTCGAATGGTTATCTAAGTACTGGATTTCCTGATATTTTGGGATCATTCTTATCCAAGTAACTAATTCATTCTCTCCTATATATTGAGGGGATTCTCATGGAAAAGGTTAGAAGCAAACAAGGTTAAGTGAGACATTGGAGAATTGGTGAAAGATTGTATGAAGGACTGAAGCTACAATAGCTTAGGAACTTCAACAAGTTTATCAAAGGTGGTTGATCTTATTCATGCAAGTGAGCAAGTGTGTGTGTCAGAGCTAAGGGCCATTGAAAGGAGGTTTGCAACTTCAAGGCTCATGTTGTAATCTTTACTTTCAATCAATATGAAATAGTAATGTGTCCCTTTCCCATAAAGTTAGTTCTACTTTATTGTATAACTCCTTGATCATATACATAGATTGATTGTTGAATAGATTGTTCTTTCTTCACTTCGGTTGGTTTGTATTGTTTTGATCTTAACTGTACGAGAGCACTGGAGCGAGGCAGGAGCAGCAAAGATCAAAGGAAGCAATCATAAGGTATGTTCTTTGATCATATCTTCTAGTATATTCAATAGTGAAAATCTAGGGAAAGAGTATCATTCTGTCTTTCTTTGTTCTAGATCCAGGTGGATCTAGGGAGATCGGTTTTTGCCCGCACTTATGGATTTATCCAATAACACACCTGACTGTAGTGGGATTCCTAGATCATCTTTGCTCGCTCGCTTGATGGAACACATATATGGCCCATACGACAAAACAACCCATCCTAAAGATGGAAATTATCAACAACTACATTTGCACCCAACATTTGGTAGGTGATGGTGAAGTCTGGGTCTATCTCATAGAGTTGGGGCCATCCAGAGGTCTGTTGGTAGCCAATTCACATTTTTATACTATCCTTATAAGCTGCCTACACCAGATTTTCACAAACGTTGATTTTTGTCGCAACCTTCGATTAAAACAACACTATTGTTTGCCTACTTGCCCTTGTTCTTGTTTTCACGACTTCAAGCGTGAAAACTTGGTTTTCGAAGTCACATTAAAATTGTCATTGTATTGTTATGATCACTCTTGTCTAGATGCTCATTGCGTTTCCAAATTATTTATCGTTGTACAGTTGACAAGACTCCAAGATCCTTATGAATTTGGCATTCTTTATTTGTTAATATGACTTCGTTTTACAAGACTGTGATGATATTCTTTTGATCAAGTTATTGATGAAATGGTGATTTGATTTATGTGTTCCTTGATTGATTCCCTTGACACATTGGTTTCATGAAAACACATAGGTGTTGTGATTAAACCCTTGGTATATATCATTTCATATGACACCTAGTTCATATTATCGAACCCTTGACATTGATTTGGATTCGTTGTTTGGTTTCAAAGCTATGATAAAACTATGGCTTGCACAAGTGTTTGGTCAAAGTATCATAGATTTTATTAATTGATTGAATGGAATGGTTTTTAAACATATGCAATAGTGGGTTGAATAGTTATATGCACTAGCGGTTGTACTGTGGATATGACTGTTTTTCATGGGCTGCAATAGCTCCACCACCTTTGCACGATCTGTCATTAATGTTTTCCCCCTATTTTGGTTCACCTTTGCTAGTTTTCGAGCGAGCCTGTGAGTTATTGACCCTGTGTATACTCTGTTCAAACCCTAGCCTGTTCACCTCGCTCATCGTGTGCTACTGTCTATGGCACCGATGGTGCGCATAGAGATGAATGGTAGCCAAGATCTATTGCTATTCGATAATGCTCGTAAAGATTTAGAAGACAATGGCTGGCTCATGTTTATACAGACGTTCGAGGGTTTCAACCTTTCGGCTGCCCAACAATTCTCCCTCACCTTTAATGGGTGCAGGGCCAAAGTAGGTGATATACAACTTGAACTCAATGAACAATTCATAAGCACTGCCACAGGCCTTCCAGTGACAGGGAAACGGTGGCTTAAAAACTCCAAAGTTGATGAGGTGCCATGGCCATTACTGTTCAAATAAAGAAAGGTCATTTCCTGTGATAAAGGTATGCCTATTTCTACCCTCAAACCTAGGTGGCACTATCTTTTGGTAATTGTGAAACAATTTGTGAAATGTGAAGGTCGGTATGGCCTGGTATTTCTATATCACCTCTAGTTGTTAATGAATTTCATAGGTTATCCTTTGAACATGCCACATTAATTTTTGCGCAGTATCTACAAAATGTGTAAAAGATTCAAGCGTGAGAAGGTTGATAGTAGCCTGTTTCATCATGGATTGATTAAGCTCATCATCGTCCACCATTTGAGCCTTGATGGCGATAATTGGAAAGCCTTTCTATCTCGAAATGTCTTTTCCAGTCTAGAGTCTGTCCAAATTGACAAGGCTGTGGTCAGTGAGACTAGGGTCGGGCCACCCGTGCCTTTCCATATCCTTCTACCCACTGCCAAACCCCTAGATTGTCCTGACATCGACCTACTCGATACCCTAACCGACCCGTGCACAAAAGACAAGACTGAGGCTGTTAAGAAGCCTATGAGTAAGAAAGGTAAGGGTTATCCAACTGTCGACAACAGGGGTAAGAAAAATGCTCAATTGATATCGAGACTTGCCGGGAATAAGCCTAAGCCAAAAGTTGACCAAAAGCCCATAGTTCTGAGCGAGGACTCGGACTCTGATATCGAGCATTTTCTAGCTGAAGAGTACCCCTATTCCCATGGTCTATGCTCCGAGAAACCCTATGACTATGTCTCTAACTTGCTCCCATGCCTAAGGAACAATCCTAACTACCCGGGAATCAAGCTGCATAATGAAACCCCTGTTGGCTTAAACAAACCTTCGCCTGTGTTATCAAAGACCGAGCAAATATCATGCATCCAATGCAATGTGTGGCTAGAGCATTATTACACCGATGTTGCCTTGCTGCAGTCAAAGATCAAATCGTTAGAAGACCAAGTCACAGTGTTATCAAAAGAAAGGGACAGGCTTCAAGATAATGACAAGAAACAAAAAACCACTGGTTCGATTGTCTTCAGGAATGTCAACACATAAACATCCTTTGTCAATTCCAAGTTATCATGATCGAAGCCTCTTTCTTACTGCTCAGGTATGAATTTCAAATAATAATTTCGTTTTATGTGTTGGCATGGATTATTATAACCGATTGAATTTGCTTTCGATAGTTCTGTTTGTTTTCATTCAAAATGATTATGTTGCTTACATTTTGCCAAAATAATTTTGTTATGAATCATGAGTGGGAAATTTGTTTGCTAAATTCGGACATCCCTACGATTTAGTCCTCAGATTAGTAGAAGTGATTGATTGGTTGTGACTTGGTTTGATTCGTTCTGTTGGTTTGAATTAACGAAATCAACAGGGTTTGCTTTCGTTTGGATTTTGATCGCATTTGACTTGTACAGGAGATTTTTGTCCTAAAATTAGAACACAGTTATGTTTTGATTTGATACGATTTTGTTGTGGTTGGATGATATCAGCTCTGGTTTAGTTCTTATGGTTTGATTTTGGAACGATTTTGTAGGTTTGAATTGGTATGATCTTTTATGAGTGTAATGCGTTATTGTTAGTTATTGGTTTGATAAATATGATGTAATCTTTTAAATCAGAAAAACAACCCTGTTTGACTTCGATTTAGCAGGAACAACTCTGTTTTGAATTGAATTAACACTCTCGTTTGGATTACATTCGACTTGTGCAAAGGATCTATTTGCTAAAATTGTGGAGCTGTGTTGATTCATAACAATTGTATCGACCCCAAATTGTTTCGATTCGTTCCTGTTTGATTCACAAATGATTGCTACGTGACATGATTAGCATGGTCGTTTGCATGTGTTTGATATAGTTATATTAATTTCAAAAACGATACTGTTGATTTCATTTGGGATTCGATAATGATTTTGTTGATGGATGAAGCGACATAAACTATTGCATGCACGATTTGTTTAAATAGTTACGGTTTGTGTCGATTGAATTGATTCATGAAAACGATTTCATTACTGTCAAATTATCTAATGTGATTCTGTTTACCCTGAATTGGTGAAAACAAATTGAACAGAGTGTATGTATCCCTGTTATCATTCGATTGACCATGATTTCGTTGCCCTCAAATTAGCATAACAGTTTTGATTCAAATGATTCAGTTGGTTTCCAATTTACAATTAAATGCTTGTTCAATAGTTTGAATTTAACTCTTTAAGATTTGAATTGATTTTCAAGTGATTCTGTGTTCAGTTTAGACCATCTACAAAATCGTAAGATTCTGTATCTAGTCTTAAAATTAGATTTTTTGTCAATTTTCTCAATAAAATATCCTCTAATATTTATATTTTTGTCTTCTTTCAGGTACATACAAATTTCAATCATCCACTGGGCATGCTGTGACAGTTTATGGTTTTGTTTTAGGTTGTTAGCTTGAGTCAGAAATAGAGACTTGGGATATTATCCCAGATTTTTTGTAAACTATTTTGATAATTCCCACAGGTATGTTTTACCCTGTGGGAGGTCTTTAAATACTTGTCATTTTTGTAATAAACCCATCATCTTCACGGTGAAGAGAACCAGACTATGGATTTATGATACAGACTAGGATGAAAATTGATGTCTTGTAACAACTTTCGCTTTCAATATATTAAACTTTTGTTTCAGATTTCATTCTTATCAGTTTGCATTTGATTATAGACTATTTTAGCTATCATAATTCATTGCATATTGATGTGATTTGATTTATATGTTATCCATATTTGATCTCTCCCATTTTAAAAGTACAACAATTACTTCATTTCAGTTAATGAATCATAGATTTCTCTTCTTCGTTAATTGAATCATTTTGTACAAATCCTTGCAGACAGATTTATCTAAATGTGATGATTTGTAAATTATAAGATTGTTGTAATCTTTTATGTCTTGTTTGTTCTGTTATCGAAATTCAAAAGAGCACTGCTGCTTATTGTTTACTAGAGGCTTGCAGAGGATTGATGTGGGTTTCCTCCAATCAAATAGATGAATTGGATTCTTTACACAGGCCAAATTGGAAAGCGTTATTACAGGTTAGCTTATTAGTGTTATTTAAGTAGTTTAGATAGATATATGTATAGTTTAGATTTGTAGTTAGAGTTAGTATGTTAGTTTCTTAGTTTAGATAGTTAGTTTTTATTCTATTTCTTTCTCATAAAACTATAAAAATAAAAAACAGTTTCGCTGTCTTAGGATAGTTTACAATTGATTTTTGTAGGTTTTCTTCTAAATCTGTAATTTATAAATATTGTACATTTGTGATTAAGATTTAATGCAGTTGATAGTTAAATGTTAAATTTTATAGAATTATTATAGTTCAGGTAGTGAATTGTATATATTAGTAGTTTAGATTTGTTTATTAGTTTGTTTTAATTGTTATTTTATTTAGATTAGTTCATTTAGAGTAGTTTTCTTTTGTTTTCTTAGGACTTAGGTCGGCTAACAGAGCCACTAAACCCGTCAGGGTGGGTTATCCCAAATGGCTTGGGTTATTTAGACAACCCCGAACTTGATCCACTCTTCCAGTTGGGAGCGTTCAATTTCGCTCGTCAACAAATGGCGTTAGAAGGAGGGCATGAAATTTATTAATGGCATGAGGTGGTCGTAAGACTCCTCCACCACCTAATCACTCACCTATAGTGACAAGAAGTCATGCAAACGAAAACATTCCCCCTCAAATAGAAACCACATCAAACGATGATCCACAGATCACAGTTGAGCCAACAACCCCAAATCCTATAGGTGGTGACATACAAGAGATTGTCCTCCAATCTTTGATAAGAACTCATAGTGCCTTAGCTCGTTTGAGGCAACCAAATCGACCTTTGGATCAAAATTTAGATTTCTCTGATATCAGAGAGCAACTAAGAGGCACTAACCTCACTGTGAACCCTACAGATCCAATCCTCACTCTTGCTGCAGGAGGATCTGGAATACCTCCCTCACCACCTCCATCAACTCCTTCCTCTTCTGGAGGAGACTCTTCTGATGAAGGCAGTTCCCCTTCTCAGCATTCCACACTGACTACACCAATGGCCAACCAGAAAAACCCTGCTAGACCTTGGCTTGATCAGGATGTCATAGTTGTACCTGGAGCACAACATCCCTTACCCAAACATCTAGAGAAGTGGCTTACCAAGTTTGACCTTGACTCTAAATAGATTTCTGAAGATCACATTAAAAAATTTATGTTAGCCATAAGACTCCGCAATGTCGAGCATGAAGACGTAGTCTGTAGGTTATTCCCCTACACTTTCGAGGGCAATGCATCTACATGGTACTTTGCCCAGCAACCCGATACCATCGTGTCTTGGGAAAAGTTTGAGTCATGCTTTTTGGAAAAGTTCGGAGACGGTAAGCCTCCGGAAGTCCTAGTCATGGACCTTTCTAGCTTAAGAATGAACCCAAAAGAGAAAGTTAAAGAATTTAATCAAAGATTCTTAACACTTAAAAATAGAATCCCTATAGATTCTATGCCTGTCGAGAATCTTGTAATAGCATACTATACTAAAGCCTTGCATCAAAGTATAGCTATTTGGGTTAAACGATCTAAGAAAGCCACATTGTTAGAAGCCTTAGAGGAGGCCAACCATATTGAAAAAGACATACTTAGTCTTAAAGACTCTACTAGCAACGAAACATAAACTAGTGCTTCTTCCAAAAAGAAGATCGAAATCCTCCCTAGACCTACTCAAAGTAAAACACAACCTGAGAGCTCTAATTTAGAAAACTTAACTAAAGTCGTTCAAAAACTATCGAATAAAGTTATAGATTTAAAAAAGACAGCTGAAGAAGCTTCGTTGAGCAAAGGACCTTACAGGCCTCCATTCAGGAATCCTTTTCCCACCAACCGACCCAATCCAACCACCGAGGGCCTTAATCTAGAAAGTCTGCAATACGCCCTTCAAACAATTCTAGAAGCCCAGGATAACTTGATGCCTCCTGAGATTCCTGAGGAGGTAGTTGAACAAGAGACAATTCAAGAAGAAGAGTCTTCTCCAAACATTTTTGGACACTTCTCGGATAGCATCTTTCAAGCTAACTTTGAGACAGTCCACCCTTACAACACTAGGAGTAAGACAACAAACAAACCTTCTTCCGAAAATACTACGACTTCACCTCCAAAGCAATCTAAACCAGTTGAGACTAAACAGAGTCATGTAAACCCCAACTTAGATTATGATTTGGTTGAATATCTTAAAAAGTTAAGGGCTAACATTTCTGTTTACGAGTTATTGAAATTTCCATTTCTGCTACAAAAAATGTTGTAAAACATCGCAGAGAATGGAAAAAATGGTAATTCAAACAGTAGCAAGGTTGTGAAGAACAAAGTTCCTCAGAAGACTTCCACTAAAAATAATCCTAATTCTCATGATAAAGGAAGCCTTCCTGTAAATAATGTAAATATTGTAAATAATGTAGATAAAGTAGTTTTAGAAACTGCGAGTAAAAAGCCTCAAACTACTACCCTTAGTACTCGCAGAAATGTACCTCCATTTTTGTTAACTTTCAAAATATTTAATAGAAATGTGCACAATTGTATGGTAGGCTTAGGAGCATCATCTAATGTGATGCCATGGTTTGTATGCCAAAAAATTAACGCCGAAGTTGAACCTTCCACTTTAAAAATCATCTAGCTTGATCGAACCAATGTTAAAGTTATAGGCAAATTAAGAAATGTACTTATAAGTTATCGTCTAACCCCAAGGTTCATCAAGTCATTGATATTATTGTTGTGGATATTCCATAAGTGTATGGTCTACTTTTAAGCAGGGACTGGTCGGAGCAACTACACGGATATTTCACGACAGATTGGTCTCACCTATGGCTTCCAGAGAACAACAAGCCTAATAAGATCAAGGTAAATCGTGAACGCTACCTTAAGTTCATGGTCACAGATTTGAATGATCCTAATGAACCATTTACACCTTCTGCTGATTCACCCAAAGTACAAGGGATGGATACCTTTTTCGGCAATTTCATGGCCGAGGCTTCAACTATCACCAATCCGGAACAATAGTCCGAGATCGTAGCATACATGCAGCCAGCAGCTTCCACACAACGGTCTCATGCACCCGATAAAAATCAAATTTGGTGTCTTTATTTTGACGGGTCAAATTCCAAAGAAGGAGCTGGTGCAGGATGTGTTATTATCGATCCATCAGGTAACAAAACATTGATTGCATGTAGGCTAGAATTTGAATGTACCAATAACACTGCAGAATATGAGGCTTTACTGCAAGGTCTCAGAAAAGCTTTAGATATGAACATTCAAAACTTGGCTGTCTTTGGCGATTCCGAAATCGTGGTTAGATAGGTAAGAGATTCTATCCACTGTTTGTCTCCGCATCTCAAAAGCTACCAATCCAAAGTATGCAATTTAATGAATAAATTTTCTGCTTTCAATATAAATTATATTCCTAGATTGAATAATTATGAAGCAGATCTATTAGCTAACGTAGCTTCCAAACTCTTCCCTGCAGAAGGCTTATCCCCGGATGCATTCTCTGTCGAGCTATTGTTCAGGCCATCAGTTCCCGACGATATCACGAATTGGAGAGTCTTCGACGACGATCAACAAATTATCAACTTCCTGCATATGGAGGAAACTTTTCAAGGCGTGGTCATAGACGAATGCACTCATGACGACAATTTGCACGACTTCATGGTAATACCTAATCCAAAAACTCCTCAAGCCTTATCGAACATGGTAAATTCAATCCCCAAATCTATAGTTAGATAAGAGAAATTTTATGATTTTCAAGATAAATTTAAAAAGACGGTCAGCTGTAAAACCAATAGTTCCTCATTATCATATGAAAAGGTAAACTTAGGAACTAATGACAATCTGCAGTGCATTAATTTAGGGTTGGGGTGTTCTCAACAAGAAAATGATGCATTTATTAAATTGTTCAAAGAATTTAAAGATGTCTTTGCGTGGACGTATGATGACCTTAAAACTTTCGACCCTAACATCATACAACACATCATTCCTATGAAACCCCAAACCTCACCCTTTCAACAAAAATTGAGAAAAATGCACCCTAAGCTAGAACCGACAGTTAAAAAATAATTGAATAAACTCCTAAATGCTAAGATAATCTTCCCTATTAGGCACACTCAATGGGTTTCTAACCTTGTCCCTGTCCGGAAGAAAAGTGGGGAAATCCGACTATGTGTCGATTTCCGAAACCTTAACATAGCGTCCGATAAGACAACTATCCTGTCCCACCCATGGAACAGGTCCTTCAACAGGTATCTAGTTCCAAGAGGCTATCCTTATTGGATGGTTTCTTGGGGTACAAACAAGTCCTGATGTCTCCTCTAGACCAACTTAAAACTACCTTCTGCACTCCTTGGGGCACCTACGCTTATCAAAAAATGCCCTTTGGATTGATTAATGCCCGTGCCACTTTCTAGAGAGCAATGGACATTTCTTTCCGAGGCTTAATCAGTCAGTGCATCGTAGTTTACTTAGATGATGTGACTGTATTTTCTAAAAACAAAACCAATCATCTAGCTCATTTATGAGCCATTCTATAACAATGTCGTAAATACGACATTTCCTTGAATCCGAACAAATCCATCTTTGCAGTAGAATAGGGTAAACTCTTAGGATTTATTGTGTCAAGCGAAGGGATGATTATCGACCCCGAAAGGACTCAAGTCATCTCTAAACTCCCACCTCCTACTTCCAAAAAGTCTATGCAGTCTTTCTTAGGCCAGATTAACTTTGTGAGGAGATTCGTCCCCAGTTTCTCTGAAATGGTCAGGCCTTTACAAAATTTAATTAAGAAAGACACCCAATATCACTGGGGATCCCTAGAAAGTCAATCTTTTAATGCAATAAAGAAGGCCATAATAGACGCTCCTTCTCTCATGAGCCTTGAATTTTATCAAGACTTTACACTCTACACCTTTGCTTCTGACCGTTCCTATGCCGCCGTCCTAACTCAAAAGAGCACCAAGAACAATGAAGTACCCATTTCCTTTATGAGATTTTCTTTCAAAGGCGTGGAACTTAATTACCCAGTGATAGATCAACAAGCCTACGCTATTTTCAAAGCAGTCAAGCATTTCCAGTCTTATCTTTTGAAGTCTAGGACGAAAGTTATTTTCCCATACCCAATCGTCAGGAACCTGTTAGTGCAGAAAGAGCTAGGAGAAAAGAGGGCTAACTGGGTCACCTCCTTGCAATAGTATGGCATAGAAATTACCCCAACTCAGATAGTGATAGGCCAAGGGTTATGCAAGTTAGTTGTTGATTCAGCAGCAGGATATCAAGAAGAAAGTGATACGTCAAATCTAGGACAACGCGATCAAAGTGCAATCTGTTGCGCACTAAACTCTGTTAGTCCATGGTATGATGAAATAAAATTCTGTCTTGAACATGGGTCATCCCCCCGTCACCTGTATCCCACTAAAAGAAGAGCATTGAGATTAAGGTCTTCCTCCTTTCATTTGGTTAATGGTGTTCTGTTTCATCAAAATTTTGATGGCGTACAGATGCACTGTCTTGAAAAGGATGAAGCAGAAAAAGTCTTGCTAGAGTTGCATGCAGGAGAAGCTGGTGGTCATTTTGGTGGTGACACCACTGCCCATAAGGTTTTGAGAGCTGGTTATTACTGGCCCACACTTTTTAGAGATGCCCATGACTTATGTCGTAAGTGTATTATTTGTCAAAAAACATCAGGGCGGTTACAGAAACCAGCCTTTCCTCTGCAACCCATTTCAGTAGACTATCCTTTTCAGTAGTGGGGCCTTGATATTATAGGTCCAATCAACCCCCCATCCTCACAACAACATAAGTTTATCATAACAACCACATATTACTTTACCCGGTGTTATGAAGTTGCCGCATTAAGAACTGTCAATACCAGTCAGGTAGTTGCCTTTCTAAAGTCGAATATTATTACTCGTTTTGGTATTCCTGATTGCTTAGTATTCGACAACACTTTTTATTTATCGTCTCTTGATTTGAGCTAGTTCGCTTTAGAAAAAGGAATCAAAATGAAGTATTATGCTAGCTATTACCCCCAGGGCAACAGATTGGCCGAGTCAACAAATAAGAACTTGATTAAAATCATCAAGAGAACGGTGGCTGAAAATCACAAAAACTGGCACAATGCATTGTTGAACGTACTATGGGCTGATAGGGTAACACCAAAATCTACTGTAGGTAACTCTCCATTTTTTCTCGTTTATGGCAGAGAAGCAATTATTCCACCTCACATTCTTCTTCCTTTACTTCAGTTATCATAGAGAATACAAGAAGGAGACTGTCCCCCTTTGGAAAACCGAATTAATGCTTTCATGAAGCTAGAAGAGGTAAGAGCCCAAGCTAAATGTAAGTTAGATCAGCATCAACAATTGGTTAAAAGCTGGTTCGACTCTAATTCTGCCTCTGATAGGAATTTCGAAGTGTGTGATCTCGTCCTAAAATGGGACAAACCGCATGAGGGAAAGGGAGAGCACACGAAATTTCAAAACTTATGGCTTGGACCCTTTTTAGTTGCTGAGAAGTTAGGCCCCAACTCTTTCCAATTGCAGAATCTAGAGGGGTAGCCTGACACCTATCCGGTGAATGGTCAAGCTCTGAAAACATGTTTTTCTTGATGACAAACCTTATATATTATGTACATATTTTGCTTTTGTTTTGTTTTCTTTTGCTGTTTGGTTTTTGTTTTCTCCTTTGCTCTTATCAGTTTTTGTTTTTTTGGAAATACACATACCTGCATGCTGAACTATTCAGGAAAAGAAAACAAAAAATTACTTCACTGAAATGACTGCTAAAAATTGTATAAACATCAATTGTATACTTCTGAAATTTACATATGTGTTGGCAAAAAGTTTGTCGTTTGAAAGAAGTTAACTGATTTCGATCTCTGAGTAAAGCCTGTCATGATCATCTATTGTTAAGTACCTATACCAGATCTGAAGATATAATCAATACAATTACTGAATACACAATAGATCCACAAGCAAGATAGAAGAAACCACACTTTATTATTACCAAACCCTTGAGGTAGGGAAACACCATACAATGGATCCTATTATGGAAGGGATCCTCTCATGTTCACTTGCCTCTTCGAGGGGGCATCCTCCTACTAAGCTACTGCTCCAAACACAATACTTCCCTTCATGTCTCATTACATTGCTTGAACCCCTTTATATAGTGCTACCATCACCTAAGAACATTCTAGAGGAGGAATCTTCTTAGAACCTTCTAAGAAGTCCTCTTACATTTATTATATCTAACTACCATAGTGGGCCTTATTTAATAATATAGTGGACCTAGTCCACCTTACATTGAATGACCTCCACTATTATCACTATGGGCCCTCTGGGCCCCCCCACTA
>ML781096.1:719705-737699 GCA_009831015.1 Picea engelmannii | reverse complement strand
GGCCTTGTGCTAACACATCCAATCTCTCATCCAATGTGTGAAACAATTGGGATTTGAATGATTCAATAATTTCTGTCAGGTTTTGAGAAGAAATAGCCATTTGAAAACCCAAAAAATAGACCCAATAAGTTTCGGCAGAAAATCGCGGCTTTTTCTGGAAAAACCCTAAAAACTATTGAAGTTCAAATGCTCATAACTTCACTTCCCAGACTCCGTTTCAGATGATTTTTTTTTTGAAATTGGGTGAAATTGTGAGAGGAACTCATATATGTAATTTATTTGGGAAGATTTGACATCCAAATTCTACAGAAATAAAAACAAATCGCGCTGCCGTCCACAGAAAAAACCCTGAAAAATTGCAGATTTTAAAACCTCAATATCTTGACCTTCCGGACTCCGTTTCGGACGATTTTGTTTTTTAACTTGGGTGTTTTTCTGAGAGGAAATCAGATATACAACCCTTTTCTAGAATATTTTCACAGAAATATACTGAAAATGTCTGGAATGTCGCGGCCCTCTTTTTTCTGCTCCGAAAAAAAATCTGCAAAAATAAAAAATAGTTGTCCACAACTCCGACCAAGGAAAGTGCTCTGATTCCACTTGTTAAGAACCAAAGACTGATCTGAAGATATAATCACCACAAATACTGAATATATCCACAAAGCAAGATAGAAGAAACCACACTTTATTATTACCAAACCCTTGAGGTAGGGAAACACCATACAATGGATCCTATTATGGAAGGGATCCTCTCCTGTTCACTTTCCTCTTCGAGGGGGCATCCTCCTACTGAGCTACTACTCCAAACACAATACTTCTCTTCATGTCTCATTACATTGCTTGAACCCCTTTATATAGTGCTACCATCACCTAAGAACATTCTAGAGGAGGAATCTTCTAGAAGTAGAACCTTCTAAGAAGTCCTCTTACATTTATTATATCTAACTACCATAGCGGGACTTATTTAATAATATAGTGGACCTAGTCCACCTTACATTGAATGACCTCCACTATTATCACTATGGGCCCTCTGGGCCCCCCCACTACCTCTCTAGCTACCTTACATCTATTATCTTTTTACACTGTCCCTATTCCTTAAGGGAATGACTCAGAAGATGTCTCCCTACCTTAGAAAGTTGGTTCTGTAAATGAAACATCTCTGGATATTAATAAAGGACAGTTCTAAAAATTTTTGATGAGGTCTGTAAAAAAAAAAAAAAATGTTAAAAATAATACTTTTCAGCATCACCTTGCTCGACTATATATCTTTGAAAAAACAAAATAAATCAATAAAAGAGCTATGGGAAGTGCTTGTAAACCCGCCAGGATGCTGAACAGGTCTGCTGGCAGTGGGTAAATGCATGTATGATGCCAAGACAACTTCGCCGGGGTACTGAACAGGCCTGCTGGCAGGGAAGCAATGTCGGGTATATGAAAATTGGCAAAAATGAGATAACTTGACCTTAACATGTCCTTTATTCTGATTTGGAACTTTTGGGCAGGATACAGATATCAGAGTGGGTTAAATGGCAACCCTGTTGAGGCTATGGATGCCTTCTAGCAGCAGTGACTTTATCAACAATATTGGAGATTTAATCTTTAATATCGTGCCTTTCTTATCTTAAGACTGTTGTCAGTTTTCATCCTTTAAACACTGTTGGAATATTTGGTTAATGGTGATGTTTACACGATTTCCTGGTTGTTATTTTTGAGTCAGAAATTTTCTCATTATCCTGATCTGAATTTGTTCTTTTGGCAGAGATAACTGCTTCTCCCAGTGTGTCGCCATTGTTGGCAGCCAATTCGCATTTTTATATTGTCCTTATAAGTTGCCTACACCAGAGTTTCACAAACGTTGATTTTTGTCGCAACCTTCGATTAAAACGACACTATTGTTTGCCTACTTGCCCTCATTCTTGTTTTTACGACTGCAAGCATGAAAACTTGGTTTTTGAAGTCACATTAAAATCGTCATTGTATTGTTATGATCGCTCTTGTCTAGATGCTCATTGCGTTTCCAATTTATTTATCGTTGTACAGTTGACAAGACTCCAAGATCCTTATTCATTTGGAATTCTTTATTTGTTAATATGACTTCATTTTACAAGCGTGTGATGATATTCTTTTGATCAAGTTTGTGATGCAATGGTGATTTGATTTATGTGTTCCTTGATTGATTCCCTTGACACATTGGTTTCATGAAAGAACATAGGTGTTGTGATTAAACCCTTGGTATATATCATTTCATATGACACCTAGTTCATATTATCGAACCCTTGGCATTGATTTGGATTTGTTGTTTGGTTTCAAAGCTATGATAAAACTATGGCTTGCGTAAGTGTTTGGTCAACGTATCATAGATTTTATTAATTGATTGAATGGCATGGTTTTTAAACATATGCAATAGTGGGTTGAATAGTTATATGCGAAGGCATTTGTACTGTGGATATGACTGTTTTTCATGGGCCAAAATAGCTCCACCACCTTCGCACGATCTTTCATTAATGTTTTCCCCCTATTTAGGTTCACCTTTGCTAGTTTTTGAGCGAGCCTGTGAGTTATTGACCCTGTGTATACTCTGTTCAAACCCTAGCCCATTCACCTCGCTCACTGTGTGCTACTATCTATGGCACCGGTGGTGCGCATAGAGACGAATGGTAGCCAAGCTCTGTTGCTATTCGATAATGCTTCTAAAGATTTAGAAGACAATGGTTGGCTCGTGTTTATACAGAGGTTCGAGGGTTTCAAACTTTCGGCTGCCCAACAATTTGCCCTCACCTTTGACAGGTGCAAGGCCAAAGTAGGTGATATACAACTTGAACTCAATAAACAATTCATAAGCGCTACCACAGGCCTTCCAGAGACAGGGCAACGGTGGTTTAAAAAATCCAAAGTTGATGAGGTGCCATGGCCATTACTGTTCGAATCAAGAAAGGTTGTTTCCTGTGATAAAGGTATGCCTATTTCTACTCTCAAACCCAGGTGGCACGATCTTTTGGTAATTGTGAAACAATTTGTGACCTGTGAAGGTCGGTATGGCCTGGTATTTCTATATCACCTCCGGTTGTTAATGAATTTCATAGGTTATCCTTTGAACATGCCACATTACTTTTTGCACAATATCTACAAAATTTGTAAAAGATTCAAGCATGAGAAGGATGATAGCAACCTGTTTCATCACGGCTTGATTAAGCTCATCATTGTCCACCATTTGAGCCTTCATGGCAATAATTGGCAAGGTTTTCTATCTCGAAATGGCTTTGCCAGTTCAGAGTCTGTCCAAATCAACAAGGTTGTGGTTAGTGAGACTAGGGTCGGGCCACCCATGTCTTTCCATATCCTTCTACCCCCTTCCAAACCCCTGGATTGCCCTAACATCGACCTACCCGATACCCTAACCGACCCGTGCACAAAAGAAAAGACTGAGGTTGTTAAGAAGCCTGTGAGTAAGAAAGGTAAGGGTAATCCTACTGTCGACAACAGGGGTAAGAAAAATGCTCAATTGATATCGAGACTTGCTCGGAATAAGCCTAATCCAAAAGTTGACCAAAAGCCCATAGTTCTGAGCGAGGACTCAGACTTCGTTATTGGGCATTTTCTAGCTGAAGAGTACCCCTATTCCCATGGTCTATGCTCCGAGCAACCCTATGACTATGTCTCTAACTTGCTCCCGTGCCTAAGGAACAATCCTAACTACCCGGGAATCAAGATGCATAATGAAACCCCTGTTGGCTTAAGCAAACCCTCGCCTGTGTTATCAAAGACCGAGAAAATATCATGCATCCAATGCAATGTGTGGCTAGAGCATTATTACACCAACGTTCCCTTGCTGCAATCAAAGATCAAATCGTTAGAAGACCAAGTCACAGTGCTATCAAAATAAAGGGATAGGCTTCAAGATAATGACAAGAAACAAAAAACCACTGGTTCGATTGTCTTCAGGAATGTCGACACGACAACAACCTTCGTCAACTCCAAGTTATCATGATAGAAGCCCCTTTCTTACTACTCAAGTATGAATTTCAAATATTAATTTTGTTTTATGTGTTGGCTTGGATTATTATAACCGATTGAATTTGCTTTCGATAGTTCTGTTTGTTTTCATTCAAAATGATTTTGTTGCTTACATTTTGCCAAAATAATTTTGTTATGAATCATGAGTGGGAAATTTGTTTGCTAAATTCGGACATCCCTACGATTTAGTCCTCAGATTAGTAGAAGCGATTGATTGGTTGTGACTTGGTTTGATTCATTCTGTCGGTTTGAATTAACGAAATCAACGGGGTTTGCTTTCGTTTGGATTTTGATCGCATTTTACTTGTACAAGAGATTTTTGTGCTAAAATTAGAACACGGTTATGTTTTGATTTGATACGATTTTGTTGTGGTTGGATGATATCAGCTCTGGTTTAGTTCTTATGGTTTGATTTTGGAACGATTTCGTAGGTTTGAATTGGTATGATCTTTTATGAGTGTAATGCGTCATTTTTAGTTATTGGTTTGATAAATATGATGTAATTTTTTAAATCAGAAAAACAACCTTGTTTGACTTCGATTTAGCAGGAGTGACTCTGTTTTGAATTGAATTAACACTCTCGTTTGGATTACATTTGACTTGTGCAAAGGATCTATTTGCTAAAATTGTGGAGCTGTGTTGATTCATAACAATTGTATTGATCCCAAATTGTTTCAATTCATTCCTGTTTGATTCACAAATGATTGTTGTGTGCCATGATTAGCATGTTTGTTTGCATGTGTTTGATATAGTTATATTAATTTCAAAAACGATCCTGTTGATTTCGTTTGGGATTCGATAATGATTTTGTTGATGGCTGAAGCGACATAAACTATTCCATGCATGATTTGTTTAAACAGTTACGGTTTGTGTCGATTGAATTGATTCATGAAAACGATGTCATTACTGTCAAATTATCTAATGTGATTCTATTTACCCTGAATTGTTGAAAACAAATTGAATAGAGTGTATGTATCCCTATTATCGTTCGATTGACCACGATTTCGTTGCCCTCAAATTAGCATAACGGTTTTGATTCAAATGATTCGTTTGGTTTCCAATTTACAATTAAATGCTTGTTCAATAGTTTGAATTTAACTCTTTAAGATTTGAATTGATTTTCAAGTGATTCTGTGTTCAATTAAGACCAGCTACAGAATCACAAGATTCTGTAGCTAGTCTTAAAATTAGATTTTTTGTCAATTTTCTCAATAAAATATCCTCTAATATTGTCTATTTTTGTCTTCTTTCAGGTACATATGAATTTCAATCATCCACTAGGCATGCTGTGACAGTTATGGTTTTTTTTTAGGTTGTTAGCTTGAGTAAAAAATAGAGACTTGGGATATTATCCCAGATTTTTTGTAAACTGTTTTGATAATTCCCACAAGGATGTTTTACCCTATGGGAGGTCTTTAAATACTTTTCATTTTTGTAATAAACCCATCATCTTTAGGGTGAAGAGAACCCGACTATGGATTTATGATACAGATTGGGATGAAAGTTGATGTCTTGTAACATCTTTCACTTTCAATATATCAAACTTTTATTTCATATTTTATTCATATCAGTTTGCAGTTGATTATAAACTACTTTAGCTATCATAATTCATTGCATATTTGATCTCTCCTATTTTAAAAGTACAACAATTACTTCGTTTCAGTTAATGAATCATAGATTTCTCTTCTTTGTTAATTGAATCATTTTGTACAAATCCTTGCACACAGATTTATCTAAATGTGACGATTTGTAAATTATAAGATTGCTATAATATTTTATGTCTTGTTTGTTTTGTTATTGAGATTCAAAAGAGAACTGCTGCTTACTTTTTACTAGAGGCTTGCAGAGGATTGATGCGGGTTTCCTCCCATCGAACAACTAAACTAGATTCTTTACACAGGACAAATTGGAAAGCTTTATTACAGGTTATCTTATTAGTGTTATTTAAGTAGTTTAGATAGATATATGTATAGTTTAGATTTGTAGTTAGAGTTAGTATGTTAGTTGCTTAGTTTAGATAGTTAGTTTTTATTCTATTTCTTTCTCATATAACTATAAAAATCAAAAACAGTTTCGCTGTCTTAGGATAGTTTACAATTGATTTTTGCAGGTTTTCTTGTAAATTTGTAATTTATAAATATTGTACATTTGTGATTAAGATTTAATGCAGTTGATAGTTAAATGTTAAATTTTATAGAATTATTATAGTTTAGGTAGTGAATTGTATATATTAGTAGTTTAGATTTGTTTATTAGTTTGTTTTAATTGTTATTTTATTTAGATTAGTTCATTTAGAGTAGTTTTATTTTGTTTTCTTAGGACTTAGGTCGGCTAACGGAGCCGCTAAACATGTCAGGGTGGGTTATCCCAAACGGCTTGGGTTATTTAGACAACCCCGGAACGGATCCACTCTTCGAGTTGGCGAGCGTTCAATTTTTCCCATCAACAAGGTCTCATGGTTGCAAGAGTTTAGTACCATGGTGAGTGTCATGATAGGTAGTCTACTGAGGAAATCAATGACACGGTTGGTGCTTCCTGTTTTATACTTGATGTTGAGGTGGAATTGTTGCAAGTATGTGGACCACTTTTGATGGTGGTCATTCTTCAATTTTCCTTGTGTCTGAATGAATTGTAGTGGCTTATGATCATTTTGGATGACTATCTCCTTCCCAAGAATGTAATGTCTCCACTGGCGACAGGCTTTCAGAATGGAGTACATTTCTTTGTCATAAGTAGGGTACTTATGGACAACATCTGATAGTGTGTCACTATGATAGGCCATGGGGTGGTCATGCTGAGTGAGAATGACGCCCATAACATATTCTGAAGCATTTTTCTCGTTCTCAAAGGGCTTCTGTAGGTATGGTAGTGAAAGTGTTGGGGATGAGCACAAGCACTGCTTCAAATCATCGAATTCTTTTTGTTGGGACCAACCCCATGCAAATTTCTCCTTACCACCACCCTTGGTTATTTGGCTGAGGGCCCATTCAATATGGGAGAATCCCAACATCAACCTGTGGTAGAAATTGGTAAGGTCCAAGAAGCTCCGAATCTTAGTGAGTGTGGTTGAGGCTTGCCAGTCACGAATGACTTGGATCTTGGCTGGATCGACATGTAAGCCATTCTTATCAAAAATGTAGCCTAGGTAATGGAACCTGTCCATGCCAAAGGAGTATTTTTCCAAGTTGGAATATAGCTTGTGCTGCCGCAGGGTGTGCAAAACTTGCTGAATATGTTGTAAGTGTTCGGCCCAAGTCTTTCTCTAAATGAGAATCTCATCCAGATACACCACTACAAAAGTATTGGTGAATGGTCGCAGGATATCATCCATTATCCTCATGAAAGTGCATGGAGAATTTGTCAAACCAAAGGGCATGACCAACCATTCAAAAAGTGCTTCCTTTGAATTGAGGGCAGTCTTCCATACATCTATCTATTCTATCAGGACCTGGTGGTAGCCAGACTTTAGATCAATCTTACTGAAGTATTTGGCCCTTGTGAGTTGATCAAGGAGTTCATCGATTCATGGAATCGGGTACCGGTTTCTGACTGTGATTTTATTTAGGGCCCGATAATCAATGCAGAGTCGCCAAGTTCCATATTTCTTCTGTACCATCATGATTAGGCTCCCGCAAGGTGATGATATGGGATGGATGTGCCGCTTGTGGAGAAGTTCTTGGATTTGTCACTTGATCTCCTCATTATCTAACAAAGAGCGACGATAGACTTTCCCATTGGGAAGCAGTGCACCGCGGGTCACATCGATGGGGTGCTTGACTTGGTAGTGTATAGGTACCCCGGTAGGTGAGGAGAAGATATCCAAGTATTCTTACCTAACCTTATATACTTGCTTCTACTGCATGGAGATGTCGGCCTTAGAGACCCTGGATGTGGCTGTGATATTTCACTCATTCTGAGAGAGAATCACGAAGAATACAAACTTCCCCGTCTGAGAGATGACCTTCCTGCATTGCTTAATAGAGATCAAGGAAATAACACTAGTTGGGACTACCTCGGGTATCCTGCACAATTTCCTGTTCAAAGTAATAATAATACTACGAGGCCTAGACTCATATACAACATGACATTTCCATAAATAAGGTTGGCCCAAAACAAAATCACAAAATTTGAGAGGAGAAACATCACACAATACCTCATCTTTGAAGGGCTTGATTTCGTACGACAATCAACACTATTGAATGATGTAGAGATCTCTTCCTTGTTAAAGCCATCCAATGGTGTAGGGTTGTGGGTGTAGCGTTGTCGGCAGATCCAACCGCTTGATGACCTCTACTAATATGAGGTTCTTCTGGATGCCTCTATCAATGATGAAGTGCAATGGGGTTCCTTTTACCCACATTTGTGAATGGAAGATGCACTCTCCTTCTGGCTCGTCTGGCTCACCAGGCTACAACTTGGTGGTAGCAACGGTGGAACTGGGTTCCAAGTCAATGATCCATATTCCCCTTTCTGGTTCTGATTTAGAGTTAGAACCCTCATCTGATTCATAGGCTTTCACTTCGGCCACCATTGACTTCTTTGAGCGAAAGTCATCACTGTTATGGCAAGGGATCTTATGGAAATCACACCACTTCTTGGTGTCTTTCTTTGTCTTTTCAGTGTCCTTATTTTCTTTTGGATTGGACTGGTTGTCTTGATACTATCCATCTTTTCTCTGTCCTTTTTTCTGTGGGTTAGGGCCACCCTTTCTTGGATTTTGTTGTGAGGGGTTCCCAGGCCCAAATTTATGCATCTTTTGTTTGAGCTTCTGCTTGATTTTGATGGCATATCGGTAGGCCATGCCCAAGGATGAGATGTCCAGAAATTAAATTTAGGTTTGGATGTATCTATGTAGAGAACCACAATACTTGAGCACTAGATGTCACTCTGACTCTTTGATACCCATATTGGTGCGTAAGGTATGGAAGATATTTGTGAAATCTGGCACTTCTTGGTCTCTTTCTTGCCGCAATGTGGTCCATTTGGTATACAAGTCATCATAACTTCCGACAGGGTAGTATTGTTTCTTAATAGAATCCATGAAGGATTTCCAGGTGGTCGTGACTATAAATAATGAGGGTTCCCCTGTTTCCTTTCGCTCACATAAAGTTTCCCACCAATATTTGACATGGGGAACAACTTTGAGGAGCGCAAAAGTAATCTTTTCTCTATTTGAAAAGTTATGGAAAAAAATAACCTTCTAGCAGATTCAACCACTTGTCTACAACATCTACATCTATATGAACTTCAAATATAGGAATATCTAAGTTTATTTGTACCATGAAGGGGGAGGCACCTCCGCTCAAATAATATGCGTTGCCTATTGGTAGCCGCTGAAGATATTGCGTGAAACTATCCATCATCTCATTCCTCTATTGCGTGAGGGATTCCTCAAGAAACATTTTGAAAGGATCTCCTATCCCATCATCTTTATTTTCTCATACCATGAGAGGTCACTTGGGCATGCGAGAGATTTTTTCCTCAATATAAACAAGCTTGAGATCCAACTCTTTGTATTTCGACACCATTGGGGAAATGCATCAAGACGACAAGGAGCAGACCGCTCTGATACCACTGATCTATATTTTATGAGAAGAACGAAATGAATACATATTATTAACAGGTGATTAACACAAAATAAGAGAGATACAACAAAATTGGTTTTCTATTCAATAAGGAAATAAGGTTAAACTGTAAAATGCAGTGAAAAACAAGCTTGCTAGAAAGGTGGAGGCGTATCTTTGAGAAGAGATGTGACAATTGCACTCATTCATAAGAAAATCATTACAATGAGGCTTTGAAGGAATTTTTACAATAAACAAGAATTCCAAAAACCTAACCCTAGGAGATGAAGTGCCAAAATTCATGTGGGCCCCGTTTGGGTAAGTTAGTACATCAACCTCCCGAGGTCGTAACTTTTGCATACGATCTCCGTTTTAGGAGGATGATAGCTCGTTGGAAAGGTATCGTTCAGGAGATTCATATTGGGGGTGAAATCAAAGGAACTACCATGTTTCTCCCCATTTTCCCCAAAAATGTCGTTTAGGGCCTCAAAACAACTCCAGAAGTTTCGGGACTCGAAAAATTGCTAAAAATAGTAAATTACCAAATTGCCAAAAAACTGTTTTGTTCTAGTTGAAAAAGGTGGATGGTCACTGATATCCACCTAGATCACAAAGGCCGAGGCATATAAAAAATAGGAGTATCATACCTCAACACAATGTTTGATGTGGAGGCTTTATTCTCCTTTAGAAATTCCTTCTTTGCTTCCTTAAAAGTTTCCTTCTCCTTCTTTGTATCAAACTAATACTGTGACTGAGTGTTTTTCTTAATCCAACATTGAGATTCCTTCTTCTGAACCTATGCATATTATCCTGTATTCACTCCTCCTCTACTCACTATATTGATGTTTCGCCTAGGATCCCTTATTTCTACAACATTCCACTCAACATTCTAGTTATTTAGATTTCTCTTGTTTGGATCTTTGTCATTAACTTCGAGCACTCTTCTGTCACATGATGTGTTGTGTGACAGTACATACATGTTGTTGTTAGTTGAGGACAGTATCTGGCATAGTGTCCTTGCTGTTGAAAATTATTGCAGATAATAGGCCCTCTACCTCTACCCATTCCTCCTCTTCATATGCCTCTGAATCCCTCTTTGTTCCCATGTGGATCCATGTTTTGTTGATGATATTGTGGTGTATGATTATATTGTGGGGGTTGTTGAAACTGTGGCACCACTTGAAATTTATACACATTGCCAAACTGTGGTGTAGTTTGTTTGACCATCAATTCAACCTACATCGTGTATGCATCTGAGTTTCTTTCCTCCATTAGCTCCAAATTTCTACAATCTTTTTCTTCATGTCCTACTGAATTACAAAATTTACAGAAAGTACTCTTCAGTTTTTTCTTGTACTTCTACATCATAGGGCAGTGATAAGGATGATACCCATGTTTCTTGCATATTTCACACCAAGGCCCTCCTGTAGGAAATGGATTTGGTATCCCTACTCCCAGATACTGCACAAATGTAGGACACTCATTATTTTGATGTCCCTCTAATCTACATAGGGTACAAAACACTGCTTCTCTTTTCTCCCTACTTTTATTCTAATTTAATTGCACTGTCAAATTCTTTAGGTCTTCCTTCAAATCCTCTATAGATGGATCTGTCTATTTATATTGATTCTCATCTAACTGCATCACTGCTTGTAGTGCCTCTACCTGGTTTTGAAATTTATGTTGTCTTAATGGATATTTGAAATATGGTAACAAAGAATTTATAAAAAACTATCTATGTTGCATGTCATAAATGGGATGCTTCTGTTTACCTTTTAATGTCTTAAAATTATGATCAATGTCCCATACAGATTCTCTTGGTTTTTATCTAACCTCAATCATATCACTCATAAAATTATCATCTAATTTTAGCCTCTAAAACTCTGTGATCAGTGCCTGTTTGATCTCTACTATTGTCCCTGGTGCACCCTATGGATTGTTTACTGCTAGGTTTATGTACCAATCCAGCGTGCAGTCTCCAAATGTTACTCCTAACTATGCTACTTTTGTTTCCTCATCAATGATTATTTTTTCTTCCCATATTCACTCACACATGAAACGGTCCTTCTCTGGGTCTTTTGATCCATCCCCATGAAAATATGGTAATATTATCATTGGATCTATGCCTGCCATTATTGAATGTGTTGCACCTGCTCCACACATTACTACTATCTATGTACTCTTGTTTGTATTTGAGCTCCCACTAGTGTTGCTACTAATACTTCCACTTGTACCACTACCTTTACTATTGCTAGTACTTCCACTTGTACCCTAACTTCTCTTATGATCTCCTAGTTTCTTTCGACCGCCAGTCACTGGTTGTCTAAACAACTCTTTCTTTGCTGACATATTAATCGTACATGGGGTTGTAGGTTCTACATTGATTCAGATTTGGACTGGGGTATCTGCTTCCTCATTAGATCCCGCTCCTCTAGTATTTCTTTCATATGTGGTGCACACTATTTCTTCAATGTGCTCCACAACATGGAGATCCTCTACCTCTTCCTCATCACTCTCCAAGCCTTCCCTCTCAGCTATTGCTCTTTTCTTCCTATTAAGCTTATATTGGTAGGGTCTTCCACTACACGTTGTTCCTGCCTTTTGCATAATTTCCTGGATCTCCTCTTGATCCATCATAATAGGATCTTTATAATTATTGTGCTCTTCTGTATCCCTTTCCCCCTCCATCTCATATCTTCCTTAGTTTTCCCCTAACTCCCCCATGCACGTAGGTTAGTTTAGCGATCTGATTCCATAGTTAATACCCCTTTATCATGCAATAGTATCTTTATCGAAGTGTACAATGATTTGATGTACCTTCCCCTTGGGCCCTTTAGAAACTCTTTCTATACTACACTGTAAGACTTCAATGTATCTATTAGCACAAGAATTTGCAGTAGCAATTTTGTTCATTTCGCAACGACGGTGAATTAAGATTTTTCACAATGCTCTTGCTCTTGCGATTTGTAGTGTTCCTGAAATTGGTGATTTGGTACCGCTTTTGGATTTGATAGCGCTTTTAGATTTCGTAGAACCAAGATTTCTTTGTTCATTCATAACGCCAAGTGGCCAAGATTGGTGCCAACTTATGCTATTGGCATAGTTATCATATGAGAATTTTAGAAATTGCACAGTCATTGGCGCTATGGAATCTATAGAGCTATTTCAGGAGTGGCACTATGGAATGTGCATAACTATTTTACAGTGGTGCTACAGAATCTCCTATAACAATTATTGTTACAAATTGGATCATAAAACCAAAAATATGAAGTGGGTTTCTTTGCAATTTTTGTTGGAGGAAGATGATATCCCTGTTGAATTGATGACCAAATTTCAGCCTGAACCTGTTTGTAAATTGAGAGAAACAATTAAAACACTAGTGCTCTACAAAATGTGTTGCCAATTCTCTATTTTGCATAGTTGATTGTAAATTCGCCTTGTTGGGAGGTTTCCAGCTATCAAGGAGGGTTAGAATGACTTCTCATGGATCACTTAGATTTCAAGGGATACCTGGATGTAAGTCTTAGCTCCATTAAAACCTCATGTAGTGAGTTGGAAACAAATCATTAAAGACTTCCAACAATTTCCTAAAAAGTAGTAGTTTGTTGGATTTTTGTCTCTTTGATTGTTGCCACCTATATCCAAGGCTTAGAATCCAATGAAAGAGATGGGATTAAACCTCCTAAGTATATTTTTATGCTATTTTATATTTAATTAAGGAGAGAGCTCTTGGAGAAGGGTTGGATTCATGAGCCAAGAGAGGCTAGAGAGAGTAGGAGCAGGCAGTTTCCCTGTGTGTGTTCATTTGTAAGCTTGAGGGCATTTTTATCATATTCCTGACATTGAAGATTCATGAGATTTGTTATATCATTTTGTGTTCTCTTTGTTATCCATATTCATTTCTATATTTCTTGAATGATTTGTATCTTTTCAAGATCAATGGCTATATTTGAATAATAGATTCTTGAGCAACAAAGGGTTTTTTGTAATTGCCTATAACTCATTGTGTTTATTCAAGTAGATTTCTAATTCATTTTACAGAGAGGATATTTTCTTAATGGATGATCTGCTTTATGTTAACTTATCCTTTCTTCCATATGCCATCTTATAATCCATTTTTTTGATAGGCTTTTCAATTGCCTTCTAACTTCAGGGTGTTTGTGTGACTCCATTGCCCAATGGTGTAGCCTATTGATCTGTAGTTTGTTTCCCTCTCCCTTTCTTTCTCATCTTGTTGATCCACCTATTCAAAGAAAATTTTTATCTTTTACATTCTGATGGGTGCTTAGCTTACACTTTAGCATTCAAAGTGTGACTTTTAGTGCTAACAATATCTACTGCAAACTCAATGATATACCCCACTACAATGGCATAAAGCCATAAATCTATTGTGCGCGTGAATTTGTTATTCACTCTTTTCAACCGCATGATACTTTATTCTATCCACTCCATTGATATAAATCTATTTTTCGGATGGGTATCTTTCAGCCATTTTATCCACTCCTGTAATAGCATGGGAAACTCACTAAATAAATTCTCGTGTATTTCACTGAATACGTATATCTCCAAATACTATCTTGGATTAAACCTAGAGATTCTATTATCTTTATGGGCAAACTCTAGTTCATGAACTATCAACCATCTTTCAATAAACTCTTTCGTGGGTTTCCAACCTACAAACATCCCCTTTCTTAAGACCTCACACTATAATTCATGATACATCCCTCTTGATCTATTCTTCTCAGTTACAACCAACAACAAAACCATTGTTGGATTGCTATGGACTAACCCAAGTTCTAACTACAATATAAACAACAAACCCTTCTACCATCGACCCTTCTGGATACTTGTAGGAAACACAACGCACATAGTGGACTATGCAGTCTCAGCTGATATGGCTTCTATGGGTGTCCGTAGGACTTAGGCCTCTGCAGGCCAGGGATGGGATGTGTATCTCTGAGAGGAATTTACCCTACTTATAGTTAACCGTCAAACCCTTATTAGAAATTATTCCAAACCAATGTCACTACTATTGTAATAGGATGTTATTACTCATTCTAGCCGCATTTTATCATAAAAAAGTAATCATCTACTTCAATACAATATTCTAACCTATTTACTAACTATCGCATTCCTTTAATTAGTGTTGTTATACAAATTCCATTAGTTTTTGCCTAAAATACAATTTTCATTCCTTTTACAATCAACATATTCATCATAAAAATTTATCAAAGAAAATGCAATCATCAAAATTGTATAAAGTCACATAAAACACAGATATACCATGGTTCACCCCCCTTGGGGCTACATCCACAAAGATTTGTTGCTTCTACTTCTTTATTCATATTCTTTGCAGGATCCAGTGCTACGCACTATACAATTCTTCCGACATTACATTTGATCTCCACGAATCGCTAAAGTCTCTCAGTAAGACTTCATACTCAACCCAAAAATACCTATTATAATCTCAACAATACATATGTCAACCAAAAAGGACAAAAACCCTATCATCATCCTAATGCATTCTACTTATACAAAACTGGTTCAAATCCCTTACAAAAAATCTAACCCTAAGTGGATTAGGTTTTCCCACTTTCTGCTTGACTTAATATCGATTGTTCCTTGATCCAACCATTGCTCCAATTCGACACTTGTCCACTTTCCAACTGCTTTGCAACAGTTTGTCCACTTTTTAATTGCTTTTCTCGACACAAGTTTTCCCTTATTTCCAATGCTTATTTTCCTCTGTTTCTGGTGCACTGCCTTGTTTTTTGACGTGGCTTTAATTCCTTCAAAACTTCTTCTATTTTTCCCAAAATTGGCTAGCACCAACACCTATGTGGGAACACTACTTTCTTAATTGATCAATTTCTTATTCTGTACTTCTAGTATATGACTACTTTGAATCTATCTCTAAAAATACTTTAACCTGCACGAAGGATAGTTCTTTTATTTGTAGTAGCCACTATATTGACTCCCCCTATTTAATATTTATATTTACTAGGAGTCTCCAAGCCGGATGGCTTAGAACAATACATTCTTTGATGCAGAGTAATATTCCTCTTAATTTTTGGGTACATCTTCCTTTTCATCCTCTTTTTGAATTCTATCATCATCCTGAGTTTTGACGTCTTCTTCATCATCCTGTACCTAAATTCCTATACTTTCTTCATTTCCTGTAAATTTATTAAGAACTTGTGCTACTGCAAATCCTATAAGTGCGATTTCTTGGACTTTTTCTTCATTCACCCACTCTTCTTTCTTTTCATTTCTTTTTCAATCCTTCTTGTATCTATCATCAATATTTTGTTTCATGGGAGGCTTTATCACACTTCTACAATTTTGAGCTATGTGTCCATATTTGTGGCATTTGTAATATTCAATGTTATGTGGATCCACATAAGCATTTCTTTCTTGATTGTTTCTTTCATTAGCCCTATAATCTACAACTTTATGTCCAAAGTTAGTACAATTAAAAAAATGACCATAAAATAAATTTGCATACTTGGGAGTGAATGATATTCTTTGTGGTGTAGTCCTTTTGAAATTATTCTTCGACTAATCAATGTCTTCTCTTTGGTAGTTTCTTTCAAAATGCTTGAAGCTTATTTGATGCCTAAACGTATAAGGTATTCTATATTCATTCCTTTTTTATTATTGTTGACCATGATTCCTTCCTTTGAGAACTTCTGCATAACTCCTTTTTTCTGTTTCTTTCATCATGAGCTTGAACCTTCCTCAAAATGAAGATTCTTGTATCCTAGTCCAGATTTTTTATTGTATGGCCTTGAATTGTTGAGAATGTTTTCTAACACTTGAGAAATTTTCAAGTTCTTTTTGAGGATGTTGAATTCAACTCTCAATGTCACAATTTCATTTTCAAGCTTCTCACACTCCTTTTCTTTCTTTATCATCTGGATCTGCATTAATTATTCCTTTCTCTTTCCTTCTTCAATGTGGATTTTAAAATAGATGTTTTCTTATTTGAATGATTTGTTTTTCTTCCTTTCTTTCTTCAGCTCAGTTAAAGAACTGATTAATTCTACCTCAATATACACTTGAACCTTTTCATTGGTTTTCTTAGTTATTGTAGCCATAAAGAGTATTATCTTTGAGTCACTGTCACTTTCATCATCTTCATCATATCAAAAATTATCTTTTCTTGAGTAGATATTTTTCTTGAATACTTTCCTTTTATATTTCCTATTTCCCTTTTGATATTTCTTTTCTTTCTTGGGATCTTCCTCTTCATAACTATCTGGCTTCTTAGGATAATGACACTTATTTGCCAAATGACCAATTTTACCACAATTAAAACATTTTAAGGGAAGCATACCTTTGTACTTGCCATTTCATTTCTTCAACTTCCTTACAAAGTTGGTAATTCATTCATCCTCATATGAATCATTAGTATAGTTACAATTTGACTTTGACTTGAGATTTTTCTTGTTATTGTCCTTCTTGATGATTTAAAAGATGCTTCTTTATGGATTTGTTTTCCTTTATTGTTCTCATTTCACAAACTGTAAATATTCCATGTATCTCATCCAAGATTATAGTACTTAGATATGATATTTCTTTTAGTGATGAAATATTAGGATCAAATCTCATTGGAAGAGATCTCAGTACTTTTTGAACAATTATAAATTCACCAACTTCTTCTCCCAATCCTTTAATTGCATTCACTATTTCAACAACTTGTAAAAATCAAGATGCATTGTTTTCATGTTCATTCATCTTTATCTGTTCAAATTGACCTCGATAATTTTGAAGCTTGGCCTCCTTGAATTTAGCATCCCCTTCATAAACATTTTGAATTTTGTCCCATATTTTCTTTGCATAATCACAATGCATAACCTTGACATATACTAAATCAACCAGACCATTAAGGATATATTTTTTATACTTCGAATTGTTTTGGATGAGTTTCTTTCCATCGTTATCCATTGGAGGAGTGGCAGGCTCTTTGTATCCATCTACTACCAATTTCCAAACATCAAATCCCTATGCTTGTACATATGTTTTCATTCTTCTTCTCCATAATGCATAGTTATGTCCATCAAACTGTGGCATTTCATTCTTATACAAATTTTTTCTTTACGTGATCTTCCTTCTAATGGTTAAACTATTTCCTGAAGGAGCATGCTCTGATACCAATTGTTTGAATCATGAGAAGGGGGGGGGGGGTGAATCAATATGAGAAATTTTATCACTTTTAACCACAATATATATTATTCAACTTGATCAACAATATTCAATAGTATATCATCAATGTATCATCTATGATTGCATTCCATATATCATGAACATATAATCATAAACAACATCACATCAACATCATTACATCAAATACATGGTACACTGGTATTTACGTGGAAACCCAAATGGTATAAAACCATAGAATGATTTATTATAT
>ML781096.1:694781-707095 GCA_009831015.1 Picea engelmannii | reverse complement strand
CTCATACATTTTGACTTTTAAATGTTTTAAATGTCATAGGAGGGGTTTTAAATGTTTCTCAATGTCATATGAATGTTAAACCATGTTGAATTTATGTTAAACAATGTTGAAGGTAACCATTCACGCCATTAGAGTGTGCACACAACCTCTTTATTCTTGATGTTCCCATGGTCTACTTGTTACATCAAAATTTTTTATATCATCAAGAGCACTCGAGGCGGTGAAACCACTAGAAGCATGAACACCACTGGATCTGGGACTAGGTCTATCACTCTCAATGTCAATATCATCTTCTTCTCCTATTGCATCTGAAACGATCTTGAAACATGGGGTAGAAGAATTGGATGAGTCGTTAACGACATTAATTAAGGCCAATATTAGGTCCCGATCTTCTTTGGTTTAAAAAATAAATACAAAAAAACCTTTTCCACAATAAAACACAGTAGTAGAGTCTTTCTCAATCCAAATCTTGGAAATCCATTATAGTACAATCCTAGGATTGGGCCAAAGGCCTAAAAATTTATTGACTAAACTTTGCTTTGTTAGAATGATAGAGTTCTTTTTTGCCACCGAGTGCCCTAAGTCGAGAATGGGGATGGAATCAACCCTTTTGGCAAATCTCCTCTGGCCAGTAGACAAGGAAGGCCCACCCATGAAGAAGAGGCCAATGAATAGCTTTAACCGACTCCAAATTGCGCACACGGCCTACAAAAAATGAGGGCATAGTTCAGAGATTGCAGGCTCAACAAGAACAAATGTCGATTGTGACCATCAATAGATCCAAAGCCAGGATCACTACCGTCAGTTCTCCAAAAAAATGCAACGTGAACAAAACTATTATCAAGGACAAGGGTGGCGGCTAGGGAAAACCCTAGTTGCAGAGAAATGTGCCCGAGATCCAACTCATCTCAAGTGAACTTTCAGTATGATGACATTTAAGAGAAAATGCATCACATTTTTTTACCACTAGAATATTCTTGATTTAAAATTTAAAATTATATTTTTACCATCAAACTTTTGCATCATGTAAAAGTACACATGGTAGAATGTTGGTAAACATGGTGGAATATTGGTGCCTGAGTTCCAAACACCTAACCTCAAGGGGATCAACATAGACAAACCCATGACCTCACCAACTTTGGGGGAGAGATCTAATATCTTTCATTTGACTCATGATTACTTGAACTAATCCTTATGATTACTAATATATCATACTTATCCTAAATAAAAACACCTTAAAATGAAACTCTCTCCAAAATAAGTTGGTTTTGGTTTTTATATTGTAAAGACAACTTTAAAATATATAACCCTTAACACAATCAAATTAATTATAAAGAAACAATCCTCAAAAAAATTACATTACAAACTTTTCCCTATATAATATTTATTTTTAATAAATTAATATTCTCTATAAATATTGTTAAATTAAAAAAAAAATCTATTAATACTCATTTAAACTAATTAATTTTTTTAAACATATATAAATTATTTTGAGAACATGGAAAACAAAAAAACCACTCCAAATCTAAGAAAGTCAAACTAAAATATCCATACTTTCCATATCGGATTCACTTTCCATGACAACACCCCCCTCTCACCCCATTTAACATTTGAACACACCACTTTTGCAATATTCAAAATCATTTTGCAATATTCAAAATCATTTTGCAATATTCAAAATCATTAAAAATCAAAATTTTGTAGAGGGAAAACGATTTTCGATAGCGCCACTCTATAGAGTCGACCGAGATGAAGTGAACGAAGGCAGAGAAAGCCGAAACCCTTCGGCTTCTCACAATGGCATCTCAGTCTTTCCTATTCGAATCATTGCACCAGGGCATATTTAAGAGTAGTACCAGCCTGTGCCAGATCGATATCGAGATTGAGATCAGGACGCGCTACCAGTAGATAGAGATCGAGATCTGGATCGAGTAATGAAGGGATGCCATGGGCTTCTCCCCTGTTACTGGCACTGGTCCCAGTAAGCAAGGTAAAATGGTGTGAGGTTATTTCACCTACGCTTGATGCTTAAATTAGTGAAATAAGAGTGAAACCGGAAGAAAATGAGGTGCATGTAAAACCTGAAGTAAAAGCCAAGGCATCCGATGGAACTGTTTCAAAGTCTGCTGCTCAGATTGTGCATGAACAGCATGGAAAGTATGTATATTGTTATGCTCTCTTTTGCTGCGTATGCTATTTTTTCCTCTTCTAGTCCTTTCTCTGATGCTAAAGTAAATATTCAATCATTCATCTATATTTGTGAATATTTGAACACGAGCAATGCTTCATGTAATTTTCAAGTCTTGTAGTGTCTTTATTTATTTATTTTTTAATTTAATTTTGTAAATCCCCTCGTTTTAATTTTTTGGAAGTTGTTCGCTATATTAACATTATTATCGGGCTGATGTGGCTGGTTATTGGGCTGGTATAGTGCCACTTGTTAGATGTTTTCTTTGTCTAGATAGTGTAGCTACTGGTAGACTGTCTTGTTTCATCCTGTATGCATGTGGACATCTCCATTTTTAGAGCAAGAGATGGGTTGCTACGAGGGACACGGGCCAGGGATTCCAAGGCTACTTTCTCAGACTTTGCGTCCATCTTTGCTAGGTCTAGCCTGGACCTAGATAGCATCTGTTTGATCTACAGATTGTGACTGGCTACCAGTGTAGCTACACTCTGCCTCTTGGTTTCTCCTTCTCTATACGATTTGAATTGCTTGAATTTTTCCATTACTTGTCATTTATCTCAATTTTCTCTTTAATGTGCTCGAGGGTTTTACAAATAATTTGTATTTACTATTTTGTTTGCATGATTTATAGATCTCATCCTGTAATTTTCCCAAATTTCTTGATAGTTGATAAGCTTTCTTCAACGTTGGCTAACTTTACCACACCATGCATTATGTATTCCTAATGTGTATGATTAATATCTCTACACTATGGTGGCTATGTTTGGGAATGTATGAGCTTGTTGCCTCTTCTTTTACTGTTATCATCTGTCTTTGGCCTATCATGTTGAAGCTACTTGTCTTGTATTAGCCTTGTGTGTTTATTTTTTGTGTATGCGTCTGGGGCCCTAATTAGCAGATCTGAGCAAAATGAGAGTACTGGCATTTTGTTTTGTTTCTTTTGTTCTCAGATTCATTGATATGCATCGTTTCTATGCTTAGCTTACTATGTGTATGGCACGCCTTCATTGTCTCAGCCTTTTAATCATGTTTAAAAGTATTCAATAAAATGATGAAGTGGAAATTAGTTTTATATTAGTTTTTCATCTACTTGCAGTGCTGCACCTGCTGCATGATTGGGAATGTCACGCAGAGTTTACCCTTTAGTTTCTCTCAATCCTTATCAAGGGAATTGGACTATTAAGGTCCGAGTCACCAACAAGGGACCTTTGCGCACATTCCATAATGCCAGGGGTGAAGGCAGTGTCTTCAATGTGGATCTTACTGATGAAGATGTAAGGCTGTTGAATGATCTTTATCTTCAATTTTAATTCAAAATCTTGAAATATCTAACCATTTCAAATTTAATATATGCTAGCATAATAAAGGTTTAATATGGGCAAGGATGTTCCATTATCTTGGTTTCCACCTGATTGTTTTTCTTACTGTGCTGCAGGGCACTCAAATTCAGGCAACTATGTTTAAGGAAGCTGCTGATAAGTTCTGGAATAAGTTTGAATTGGGAAAGGTCTATTATATCTCAAAAAGAACCCTTCGAGTTGCAAATAAAAAATTCAAAACAGTGGAAAATGATTATGAGATGACCTTGCATTCAAATTCAGAAGCTGAAGAAGCAGTTGAGGAAGGAACCCATATTCCAGAATTCAAGTATAACTTTGTCAAGGTTGATGAGCTTGGTCCATATGTCAATTCAATGGATCTTGTTGGTGAGCATCCTTTGGCTTGAATAGTAAAAATCTTAGTTTGGTAATTGGGAATTTCACTTTCATCTCTATCTTCCATCACATGATTGAATTGTCTGGTGTGATTTTCTGCAGATGTCATTGGAGTTGTTCAGAGTGTATCACCAGTTCTAAGCATTAGAGTGTATCACCAATTCTTTCTGCTCTAAAGATTCTCAAAAGTTCATAATGTTTCAATAACTTTCTCGTTTTCACGCTTACATGTGCTATAGGTATATTATGGTGGTCAAGGCATCCGATTCAAGGGGTGAAGCTTGGATTTCTATTTTCAGTGACCAAGCAGAGCAAATCCTTTGGCACACAGCAGATGAGCTTGTAGTTATTAGATCTGAGGTATAGTACTTACATAGTGCATTACAATTAAAGTTCCAATTAGAATTGGGTTCTCTTAAAGACTAACAATGAGAGATATTTGTGTTTCACAGGAAGAAGATTAGAAGGATTACCAAATAGAGCTTAAGAAGGTGATGTGGGTTCCACACGTCCTTTTTGTCAGCATAGTACAGACCGAGTACATGAATGAGATGAGGAAGCACATTACAATTCGTTCATGTAGCCCAGTAGATTGGAGTGGTGAATGCAAGTATTTGTTAGAAGAAATCTCAAAGATGAAAACCCAAGCGTAGAGTAGGTTCCAATTTCTTTTGGAGTGCATGGAAACATGCAAGCCCAATCCGATTATATGTCGTCGATGCATCTCATTAACAAAATGTCAAATGTGCAACTTTGATTACTATAACTTCTATTCATTTTTCTTTTTCCTTTTTCTCCTTCAAGGCTTCGTATGAGGCAAAAGTGGATCAGAAGGCATCCAGGAATCGAACCAACTTATAAAAAATCTTATCATCCTATTACCTTTCTCCACGCTTGTAATATTATATATGAACTACTGTTTTTTTCCAATGGGAGTCGGTTTTGAGCGAAGGGGAATCCTTTTCAATAAAATAGAAGGTGGGTTTTATTTACTTACATCTTTTTTCCATTGTGCTTTGGGCCGTTTTGAGCCGGGATGCTCCAAACGATCATATGGTATAAATATGGTATAATATTATTATCAGATACAAATTCTTATTGGACTTTTTGATACAAATGCTTATTGGACTTTTTGGACCTCTCCAGATAGTTCTGGAATGTGAAGCGTTATCTTTAGTTTCTTCACTTCTGAAAGGATCTGACATGGGCATGGGATTTCTTAAATGTCGTCTCCAAAATGGGCCTTAATTGTGAAGCATTATCTTTACTTTATGGGTATGGGATTTCTTGAATGGTGTCTCCAAAATGAGTTTGAAATGTGAAGCATTATCTTTAGTTAATTCACTTTTGAAAGGAGATCTTACATGGATTTCTTAGTTTGTGTTTTCAAATGGACTTGGACTTTGAAGCATGCATCGTCTTTAATTTTTAAAGGATTTTACATGACATTTTAATTTGGAAATTCCAAGATACTTGAAACATATTGGATTGATTGCAACTTTTGCCAAAACCCTTAAAACAGTGGATTGATGAATTGATTGCAACTTTTGCCAAAACCCTTAAAACAGTGGATTGATGGATTGATTGCAACTTTATCTAATGGATACATAAACTAAGAGGATAAATTGTTAATAAAAAAATCCGATTTTCTTCAATATAGACCGATGATATAGATTTAAATATTAATATGGCTAGTATCTTAGAAAAGGTTAATGTACCTATCCCTCTTAGTACTGATATTGTATTTTTTTTTTAAATACCTACAAGAAGGTTGCTATTGCGACATATTGGAGTGTCTCTCCCATAGCAACCACGTCAGAGATGATACCTCTTAATGTCTCTCTTCCCACGTTTTAGACGTCTCTCTTGCCACCTTAATAATGTCTCTTTTTCCACCTTTGAAACGTCTCTCTTGCCACGTCTGAAATGTCTCACTTGCCACGTTTGCAACGTCTCACTTGCCACATTTGAAACGTCGATCTTGCCACGTCTGAAATGTCTCACTTGCCACGTTTGCAATGTCTCACTTTCCATGTTTGCAATGTCTCACTTGCCATGTTTGAAATGTCGGTCTTGCCACGTTTGAAACGTCTCACTTGCCACGTTTGAAACGTCTCACTTGCCATGTTTGAAACGTCGCAATACAGAGGAAAACTAGGTCGTCGGAAAACCGACGTCATGTGAAATGATGTTTGAGGGGGTCCGAGGTTTGTCGGTCTTCCGACAATAGAAAGTGGCAATTGCGTCGAATGCACCATCGGAATTTGACCCAAATGCAGTAGTGTGTCCAAGCAATATACCCTTGATGAGAATTTTTTCTCCATTGCCACCATTGCCAATGTTCTTGATCTAGACGGAGAAAACCATACCGGAGTTTGGCCAAGTCATCTATAATGTTGTATAAAGAGAAGTAATGTTCCATTTGGGTTACCCAACCAGTGGGGTCTGAGGCATCAAATTTGGTCACATACACCCATGGAAGGCGTAGGTCACGCTGAAAGTGATGGTTTTGCAAGGTATGGGAATAATGGGAATGGTCACCTTCAGTATGTGGGGGTGAGGAAGAGGAAGGGTTATCTATAGGGATATGTAGTTTGGTGTAGAGTGCCGAAAAGACTGATTCAAGCTGGGTGGTGAGGTCTTGTTTGATTTCTCCCATTGAGGACAACATGGTTATATTGATGGTAGTGACATTGGCACTGAGTTGTTTCACTTCTTGTTGGGTCTCAATGAGACCTTATTGCAAGGTGTTTAAGCGAGCTTCCAAGTCTTGGCTACGAGTATGGTCCATGAGGATGGGGGAACTGAAAAGGGGTGGGCGGGGTAAACAATTTTTTCCGAAAAAATGATATGGATGAATGTGATAAGGGTGAAGAGATGACTCCAATGGAATAGGTCTAAAATAATGGTGAAAAAAATTCCAGACTCCAGTCTGAAGAATACTACAGAGAGGAAATGCCCAAATGCTTAACCAGAAAGAAATGTGTATTTACTTAGCAACCCAAACACAATTGCATGGAAATAGATCTTGTATGTTTTAATTTGTTTATGTTTATGTCCCCAAGGGTTAGGTATTCAAGGGTTCTACAGACAAGGGTTTTCCCTATTCTATAGCTCTCTGATATACATGCAGGGTCCAAGAGTAGTACTCGGCCCAATATCTCAGGGACTGACTACGGTGGATAGACCGTACCCTTAGCCACACTACCTGACTACATAGGTACTAGAGAGTATCTTCCCAAGTGTTGTTCTCGGTGACACTATAACAATTAGGTGGTCGATCGATTTATCTAAAGAGGGCTTCAGGTAATCTAGGCCGATCCAAACACAGGTGATGTCTGATGCACTACCACTCAAAGAGGTACCAACAGGGGTTACAAGGGTGGCCAATAAATGTGTGCTTAAATACCACTTGTATTTCCTGCGTGTATGAATCCCTCAACCACGGGTTTATGCGCTTAACTAAAGATCTTTGTGGCTTAAAGATGTCGGAATACGTCTCTACCCTGAAAAAAAATTAACCCACACTTTCTGCCGAGGAAAGTGCTCTGATACTACTTGTAATATACCAGATATAAAATGTATTCAGAACATAAATAAAATGCTAGTAATGGTAGAATAACAACAATATAACCAAAACATTCACCACAATGACACTGAAATGATATAAGAATAACAACAAAAATAACACTTTGAATTTGAAACCAATGTTCACAGGCCTCTTCAAGGGGGAAAACTCCAGTTGAGCAGAGCTCTATTACAATAATCTCCAAGCTAGGGTTCTCATACCCTTGACTCCTATTTATACTAAAAATAAGCATCTAGAGGAAGATCCTTCTAGAAGCGGAAGCTTCTATTAGGTCTTCTTACATCCGCCTTATTCTATTTTATTGAAAGGCCTTATTAATATTGACCTTTATTACATATGAATATATTGTTCTACCTATGTGCAGGTTAGGACCGTAACAATGAATCTTAAATGAATGTAAATGGTTATAGAATGGTAGATCTAGATATAATGACGTGTTAGAATAATATATCTAAGGTATGTTGAGGTAGAAATAATATTTATCATCCCCACAATATCCTCCCTTCCATGATTGTAGACATCTACGTCCTGCAATCACCCATAAGCCATTTTTGGGTGAGACTACATTATGCACTATGTGCATAGTGTTTCCTTCTAGTCTCTAAAAGGGTTGATGGCTTGCAAGGTTTTGTTGGAAACCTAAACTAGAACCTGGGTTAGCCCAAAATATTTTCAAATGGTTATGTTGTCTGTTAGAACCAAGAAGAACAGATTGGAAGGGACTTGTTGAGAAGGACAATGAAGAGAATGTAGTATTATAAGGGGATGTTCAGACCATGGAACCCCACTAAATAGGATATCTAATGATGGCTGGAAACAAAAGAGCTCGAGTTTGTGCCGAAGGACAATAGAAACCCCAAGTATACACCGTGCTAATATTTGGAAAGGTATGTATTGAATGATCTTCGTGAGGAATTTTTCTGTTATTTTCCACATTTTCTGCATGAGTGGATAATGAGATTGAAGGAAAATCATCCAATTAATAAGATAATACCAGTAGAATGGACTACTGAGAATATTGCACAACTATAGAAAGTTAACAATAAATTCATGCGAGCAGTCGATTTCTGGCTAGATAGAATCATTGCAGGATTCATTATCGAGTTTGTAGTTGATATTGAAAAATCATCTACTACTACAGAGCATGCGTTTTTGAAGGGTCCAAGAGGAAGGTATACTATATCACTCTATATATCGATCAAGATTTTGCAGCATGATAAAGATGTGATGACAATGGAGTTTGACAACTAAATAACTCCGCGTGCATTGGGAGATTGGGGGAAACACTAAGGATGATATGGAATATGGAGAAGGATCTAGATAGAGGTAAGAAGAAGGAATAAATGGACCCCATTATGATGGATGAAGAACAGATCAAGGAAATAATGGACAAAGAGAGAACGATGAATAGTGGAAGACCCTACCAATATAAGATTAATAGGAAAAAGAGAGAAGTATTCGAGAGGAAAAGATTGGAAAGAGATGAAGAGGAGGTAGAGGATCTTCATGATACAAATAATATTAAATAAATATCGCGTGCCACATATGAGAGAAAAACTAGAGTTCAAGGGTTTGGTGCAGAAGAAGGATCTCCATTCTAGATTAGAATTAGTGTGGAACCCACAACCCCATGTGTGACTAAGACATCATAAAATACAGAATCGTTTAGACAAACAACATTTAGTAGAAGAAGGATTCCAGTAGGATAAGGGACCAATGTAAATTCAAGTGGAAGTATGATTTCATCTAGTAGTAGTCAGTTATGTACAACACACAGAGGTGGTACTACAAATTTTTCAATGGCAGGATAAGATCTGACTATTTGGTTATCAAAGTTTCATGGAGAAGGGTCAGAGGACCCAGAGAAACATATGTTTATTTGTGAAAATATTTGGGAAGATAAAAATATCATGGATGAAGATACAAAAGTGTCTCAACTTGTAATTACATTAAGAAACTGTGCACTGGACTGCTTTATGAGCCTATTAGTGAACAATCAACAAGGAGCACCTAAAACCTTAGCGGATGTGGAGAAGGAACTAATCAATGGGTTTCAATGACCAAGTTTAGAAGATCATTATATGAATGAGATGATAGAAATAAAATAAAATCTAGGAGAGTCGGTTTGGGAAATCGATCAGAGGTTCAAGCGTTTGAAAAGTAACTTGAAGTATCCTGTAAGAAACATGCAACATAGAAAATGATTTATAAACTCATTACTTCCACATTTTAAGTACCCATTGAGGCAACATAAGTTCCAAAATCACGCCGAGGCTTTGAAAGCAACCTTACAAATAGAATACAATTATTATAGACATACAGATCTAGCTATAGAAGAGTTGAGAGAGGGTATTGTTGATATTGTGGAGGCCGGGGGAGGTATTTACCTCCATGTGTAACCCTGGCAAGAATAGAATAATCTGGGAAGAAAGAAGAAACCCTAAAGCATTAAACCTAACCCTAAAAGACAAGTCAGCTCAAGGAAATAATAATATTAAGTATTTAGCATCCAGAATGAGAAGTCAGCCCAGGCAACTCAGGAAAGTAGTATAAATACAAGTAGTCAGACCTCATTTTGTACCAGACAACTCGAAATTTCAGTTGGGAAGAGGTGCGAACTGCAAAAACTGGGAAAGTGCACAAGTTTGGGGATCATTTGCAACCGACAGCTGCAACAATCTATATTCTTCGTTTAGGCTCGGAATTTCTATTGGTTATGGTTGGAATTTCTGATCAGTATTGGTTATTTTTATGCATTAGCCATGGTTAGCTATTGGTTTTCTTCCGGAATCATTCTTTGTCAAGGTTAAGGTGCTCGGGGGTGGCTTCAGCCTATGGTTGGGAGAAAATATTGTTATATTGTTTATGGTTAAATGATCACATCCATTACTTTCTAATAGTTTATGGGCCCACACTATCTTCAGACAGTCTAACCGCTGGAAGATAGATTGGGAGGATTTTCTCAGTTACAGTTGCAGATGCAACTAGGTTTTGCTGTAGCAAAAAAACCCTAACCCTCTTGTTGAGGTACCTTAAGTGAAGAGATTGACCTAATTTTTGGATATCCTAGTGTGCCCTAACCTAGAGCACCTCCTGGTACTCTCAACAGGCTAAGATGTCAAACTTGAGTTTTTTTTGGTCAAAATTAAGGGTTGACCAAGTCAAAGAAGTTATGAGTTACTGATCAAGGGATCAAAATTTGCTCAATTTTCAAAGTGTTCGGATTGAGATGAAAATAGTTCCAATGCGTCCATCTCATTTTCCCGATTCCGGCAATATATTTATTTTCAAAAACGGAGTCCGTATGGAGGAGATATCGCGATTTGACCGCCAAGTCAAACAGGGAAAAAAATTGGGGTGTTGACTGTACCTGTCCGTACAGTCCGTACGGCCATGTGGAGGGCCGTACCATCATGCTGACGTGGAAGAGGGTAGACGTGGCATATTTGTATTGGACAGTTGTTAGCGAATCGGGTGCTGACACGTGTCTCTTCATTTTTTATTAATTTGGTTATGTGTAAAAAAATATTGTTGGAGTCCGCGGGTTTGAACTCGGGACCTCCCTCTTTATGCCAAGACTTAACAAACACTCCGCTAGCCATTAGCACCGCCATTGTTCCTTGTTACATAACCCATTGCACTCGTATTTAAAGTTGATGTTTTGTTATGGCGGAAAAGGGGGCGGGCCGGGGCTTAAGCCCCGACCCATGGTTCCGTGGAATTATATGACCATATGTATATATATTGGCGCGCGTTCCATGTTATATATATTTCATTACAATACATTTGCATTGAAATACATTGCAATTGCAATGTATTTATTATATGTAATTAAATGAGTGTGGAGTTGTAATAACCATTGGTTAACGCGCAAATGTTTCTGTTTTGACCGGTGTTTAACCGCGCAGATGGTTGCCCAACGAATAACCACTTTTACGCCGAGCCCAAGGGCGCATGGGTCATATGACCAAATGCCAAGGCGGTTAAGGGCTGGAGGCGCCCTAACCGTTCTACGGTTTGTACCGGTGCGCGGTTGCGTACGGGACTAGGTTCTTTACGCTTAAATGAGCGTGTGTGCCAGGTTTGGAGAACAAGGGTGCAGATTGTAGAACCAGAGACAACAAAGAAGAAGGGGAGAGTTCAAGGAGGCTATCTTCTTCATTTTTCGACCGTTTCAGGTGCTGTTAGAGCCTAGACAGGGGTTTTGGGATGCTGCGGAGCCATTGGAGTAGTCATTTTGTTTATTTGAGCACTGTAAGACTTTTTTTTAAGCACTTTGAGAAATTTAATATAAAAGATCCATTTGGAGGCTGGACCAGGAGATGTAGCCCGGAGTGGGGTGAACTCCTTTATCAAGTTGTTGTGTTTATGTCTGATGTTCAATGATTTTTGATGCTGTCTATGTTTATTTCTACATAATTAATCCTTTCTTATGTGTTGCAAAATGATCCGGTTGCTTTAAACACATAACATTTCACTTGCAATTTAATTTAATCAAGTTTATCAAGTCTTCTTCAATTTTTAGATCAAGTTGGTATCAGAGCATTGGTTTTGCAAGTTTTGTTTCTGATGCTCACAAGGTTGAAACTCACACGAGGAGAAGGTCAACTTGTGGAGACAAGTTCTTATCCGACGAGGAGGAAGCAGGTTCGTTCACCACAGATTGCAGAGAGACATTTACCAAGCATGGCACATGCAGATGATCATGAACGTGTTCCAGATGAAGGAGAAGACCTCAGGCAGACTCTCATGCAGATGAAAGATATGATGAAGGTCATGATGGGATACATGATGTCGCAGGGTGAAGGCTCCAACCCTTCAA
>ML781096.1:673045-684848 GCA_009831015.1 Picea engelmannii | reverse complement strand
TATATATATATATATATATATATATATAGGTTCTATTAAGGGAGGCTCATCTACTCCTTGAGAGTGAGGAATGGTGTAAGAAGTGTAAGAATGTCACGTAAAATGTGATTTAGACTACTTAATATGATATGAAGGAAAATTATCAATCACGTATATGTATATATATAGGGGAAAGAAACGAATTATGCTGATAAAATGGATTATGAACAATTTTTAAGATAATTCGGAGAAATTAATCCAAAAACAATTCGATAAGGTATGCTAGATAGTCCACACAAAAATGAAAAATCATTACTTTTGATCATTAGAAGTGGTGTTGAGGAAAATTAATTAGTGAAGTTCATAACCAAAGGAGTGGCTAACATAATAATGGCATGCTTGTTTATGAGAAAAGACTTGTGCCTTTTGGGAGAAAGGAACAACAATAAGGAAAAACTGTAGAAGGAACAACAACTATTCCTTTCGAATGAACAACGCTATTGAAAAAGGAACGAAAATCATGACAAAGGAAAAAATGGTTGTAACAAAGGGGACGAAATTTGTTACTTTCAAATAAAAAACAACTGTACGCAAAGGGAACAAAAATCGTCGGAAGGGAACGACACTTGTTTCATTCAAATGGAAGGCAACTGTACGAAAAGGGAACAACAATCACCCGAAGGGAACGATAGTTGTTTTGTTCAAATGGACATAAACTGTACGTAAAAGGAACAATAATCGTATACATTTTGTTTTAGTGAATCTAGGATTGATTAGTCATCAACTAAATTCTTTTAATTTTTATGGGTAGGTTTATTCAATAATCAAAGTACTGGATGGTTTGTTATTACAGTTGCCCGATTTTTGCTGTGAAACATGACATATTCATCTTCTATGAAAACAGGGTTTATATTCAATAGGTTTTTCAAAGTGATACAGGAGTAAGGAACAAAAAAGAGTGCTAATTATATTCATTACATTCATCTCTTCTAGTTCTTATTTTCTCAAGTGACTTCCCTAGAAAGAAAAAAAAATCAATCAAATCCGTAAAGAAAGCTATATACAATATGTACAGTGCTAGTAAAAATCATAATTTTATGAAGTTGAAGCTGTTGGGTTACCTTCCCAACTAGATAAAATCTGAATAGTAGGTTCCTTAATTACTTCATGTCAAAAGGATTCTTTTGAAAGTGACTGATGGTAGAGTCGTAGCCGATGTCCATTTACCAGAAAAGGAGAACTAGAACCATCGATGGTAACTAAAGTGAAAGTGCCATTATCATGAACTTCATTGATTTCATATGGTCCCAACCACCTTGTCTAAAATTTTCCAGGAAAATCCTGAAATCTGGAATCATAGAGAAGTGCCCAATCACCTTTCTAGAGGGATTTCTTCTTGATATGTTCATCATGCCAGCTAGCTCTCTATTGTTGAATAACAGTTGTGCGTTACAGGGTGAACAAGAATGCTTCATCTAACTCATTGAGCTGCTTTAACTGTTGTTTATGTGCCTCTGTAAGATCCGGTCCAATTTCCTGGGCCATACTTAGAGTCTTGATCTCAAATTCAATTGCAAGGATAGGTTCTTTGCCATAGATTAGATGATAAGGAGAGTAGCTAGTAGTGTTATTCCATGTCATGCGATAGGCCCATAAGGCATTTGGAAGCTTGGCTGCCCAATTCTGACGGTTTGTTGAGATTGTTTTTGTCAAAATCACCTCCAAGACTTTATTATTACTTTCTACTTGTCTGTTTTTCTGTGGGTGGTAGGGGAAAGTATCTCTGTGTTTAATATGATAATTTCACAGAGTGGTCATGATTTTATGGGCTGTAAATTGTGACCCTCCGTCAATGATTACATCCCTAGGTAATCCATAGCCTACAAATAATTCAAAGAGAAACTTAATGAATTCTTCCTCCATTGCATTTTTTAGGGCTATTGCCTCTACCCATTTGTTCATATAGTTTATTGCAACTAGTATATAGGCATTCTGGTTTGATTTTGGGTTGAAGGAGCCAACAAAGTCTAGTGCCCATCTCTCAAAAGGTTCTATGTCTACTTGTGCTTGCAGGGGCATTTCATCATCTTTTCTTGGTCGACCCATCCTTTGACAACTATCACGGGGCTGGACATACTTCTTTGCATCTTTAAATACTGAGGGAAAATAGTATCCCATATGTAAAATCTTATGCCTAGTTCCATAGTATGAAAAATGTACGCCACAGGGATCATCATGAGATTCCTTCAATACATCGTACATTTCACCATCTCTTACACATCTTCGGATCTAGAGGTCAGCCCCTGTGTGGAAAAGATATCCATCAATCTAGGTGAACCATGCACTGCGTTGGATGATCAATTTCCTTTCCCTTGACGATAGGTGTGCTGGTAGTTTCCCAACTACCAAATAATTCGCTACATAAGTGTACCATGGTGGCATAATAATGAAAACAAATAGGTGTTTGTATGGGAATTGGTCTTCAAATATCAAAGAATCATTTGTTTTGGGCACGAGAGACAAGAAATTTGCAACGAGATTTTCTCTTCCGGGTCGATCCTTGATGGTGATGTTGAATTCCTGCAATAGTAATAACCATCGAGTAACTTGTCCATTAGTAATAGGTTTGTTAGCTAAATATTTAACAACAGAATGATCAATATACTAAATAATTGGATAACTTGTTATATAGTGGCAAAATTTATTAATAGCATGTATAATGGTTAAAAATTATTTTTTTGTTACTATATAATTTAATTCAGTGGGAGTAAGATTTTTTCTAATAAAATAAATAGCATAAGGTTTCTTGTATTCTTCCTATCCAAGGACAATGCCTATGGAGATATCTGATGCATCTATAGAAATATGAAATGCCAGTTTCCAGTTTGGTCCTCTCAACACCGATGTTGTTGAGACCAACCTTTTGAGTTCTGCAAACACAACTGCACACTTATCAAACCACTAAAATTACACATTATGAGTTAAAGCATGTAAAGATGAAGTTGTTCTTGAAATTTTTTCTATGAATCTACGATAATAGCCTACACGGCCAAGGAAACTACGTATGCCAGTTTGTGTACGAGGTGCAGGTAGATTAAGGATTACCTCTATTTTTGTTGGATCTACCCTGATTCCATCTGCAAAAACATAGTGTCCTAGTACCACACCTTCAGTCATCATCATATGACACTTCTCATGACTCAAAAATAGCCTGGTAGCAATGCATCATTCCAGTACCTTCTCCAGATTGCCTAGGTCTTGATAAAAATCAGTACCATAAGAGGTGAAATCGTCCATGTAAACTTCAAGTCCTTCATTAATAAAATAAGAAAATATGCTCAAAATGGCTCTTTGGAATGTGGCTTGAGAATTACATAATCCAAAGGGCAATACCTTGTACGCGAAGGTACCCTAGGAAAATGTAAGTGTAGTATGTAGTTTTATATTGGTCTTCCGGAGCAATCTGAATTTGATTATAACCACTAAAGCCATCTAGGAAGGAAAAAAATTGCTTCCTTGCTAACGTATCTAGGATTTGGTCAATAAAAGGTAGGGGGAAGTGGTCCTTATAGGTAGATTTATTGAGTTCTCTATAGTCTACACATATCTGCCACTTTCCACTCTTCTTGGGGACGATTACTAGTGGAGAGACCCATCAACTGTTTGAAATGGGATATATAAAATCTACATCCAATAGTTTCTGTAATTCTTCTTTAACAACGTCCTTGAGATGAGGATTCAATATTCGTTGAGGCTATCAGATGGGTTGGAAATATTTCTCAAATATTATGTGTGCAGAGTTGAGGATCAATTCCCTTCATGTCAGGATACTCCCATGCAAAATCCTGCTGATGTTTAGAAAGGATCTGAATCAATTTTTGTTGTTGTTGTGTGTTCAAATTAGCATTGATATTCATACACTTACCTAGTGAAATTTCAACTGATATGCTATTATGGACAAAAGTAGTAGGAATCTGTTTCTCCATCTATTCTTCTAGAGGATGTCCCTGTGCTTCATTATCTAAAACAACTTTTATCATTTGACATGTTGGGTTAATAATAATGGCTAGGTTGTTAATGAATCTACTGATCACATCATCGTCTAGTTGGATTTTGAGTCTGAGAGCTTCTTCCAGTGTGAGAGGAGATCATAGATTCTTTTTTGGATATCTAAGCAGTGGAAACTACTGATGTATGATAGGAAGACTCGGTTTAGCTGGAGGATACAAGATGAGGTTCTTTGTAGCATTTAATCTAGAAATTTTCATGTTTCCTGTGCGCCATCCTATGCATGCATCTTCTGTTGTGAGAAATGGTCTTTCGAATATCAATGGGTGTCCATCGAGTCTACTTCTTGGGTTGATAACTAGAAAATCAACTGGGTATTCCCAAGAGTTGACTGAAATTGCTACATATTGTAATGTACCGACTGGTTTAACCACTGATTATCAACCAATTGTAACATAACTGAAGTAAGTTCGAAGGAGGTGATACCCAGTGTTAGTATCCAGATACTAAATTTTCAACTTTCTCCTTGTTAGAGGAATGGGGTTATTTCCGTAGCACCGAGAAGTGTTGTTCCTGAGCATTGATATCATATATGCCAGAAGTAGTACTGAGCTTTTAACTTTCCTCATCAGAGAGGAGGTACAAGAAGGTTGGAAGTTCTTATTCCATACACCTTTGATGTATGGATATGATGCCTTGATTGAGATAATTTGGCCTTTAAAGGCTAATTTTATTAAAGGACTTGCCAAATTGTTTTTCGGGTTTCATTGGATTTTGTGCAGGGTTGATTTTTAATTCCACCAAAAATTTGGTTGTGCCAGAAGGAAAATCTCTATTCCTCGAAGCCACGCACCTACATTCATACAAAACAAGGGTTAGCCACAAGTCAACACATAAGTCAAGACAAAGCCAATGCAGAAGCATCAGACCAAGCCATGATGAGGAGAAGGCACCCTTATGCTCTACATGTCAAGACTACTAGCATAAGAAGATTAGGATTTCATGTTTACACAGAAGATTGGATGTCATCCATCTTGTCACTTTGGTTTGTTTGTCTGAGGTCAAAGTAAAACTGCTGCTACAAAAATTCTCCCAGTTACATCCCTATTTCTCCTTCATCAAAACTCGTGTTGTTTATCTCACAACTTTCCTCCTACTTCTGGTGGTGCTAGGATCGATGAGTGACATAGGCATGGAGAATAAGAGGAATAAATCATCGTCGACATAGACCCTAGCATAGATGATGCCATGGCAATATTTTTTTCTCTTCAGTCTTCAGAGGTAGATTTTATAGGTCTCACTACAATTTATGGAAATGTTTGTATAACTCTGGATTGCCGAGAACTGGGAACTCTTTTTTGATTTCACATTTTGCTGATTGCAGCTGTTGCTAGATTTTTATTACCCATTCTTCCTTTTGCATGACCTTGAACCAACTGATAGGTACATCATAGATGAAAGGCGCAAGCATCCAAATGTCAAAATGCCAAACAAGTGTCGAGTTCAGAGCCTGGAAGGAACGCATCTCTGGCATTGGGACGTTGTCTTCAAAATGAGTGTAAAGCATTCAAGAAGGGTTTGATGGGATGACAGAATAGGAAACACACAATTGTTTTTGTTTGGCTCATTATTTTTACTTCTATTTGCTATGGGTGTGAATAGATCCCTTCACAACACATATTAAAGGACCATATCTACAACAGTGTGGAATCAATTGTTAATATTATACAGAGGGTTTTCCATTCCAAAGAAATTCACTTAAGAGATGTAAGGTCTCAAATTGAGCAACAAAACTGAAGTTAAATCTAAAGTCAAAAGTCTTCACCCAGTTTTTGTGGAAAATGACAAGTAAAGAACTAGACTCTGCTACAAAAAGAACTCGCCAATTGCCAACCATTTAGATGTCTGTAAAAATGTTATGCAGGTGCTGAAGGATAAGTGGATCAGTGATATTAGTGTATAATGGCTCAAGGATTCCATTCTCAAGAAGACAAGATGTTGACAACCTGTATGGTGTTCTTCATTAAGATATTAGCCCAAATTCTAACAATATCTCTTAGCCATTATACCTCAAAATCAAAGGATGGTTGATCAAATCAGGGTGCCAAGAAAATCCAGAATGTTCATTGCATCCACAGGAGGGAAATAGCCAGATGGAGAATATGCAGTATCTAGCCTAATATAGTAAACCAATCCAAGCATCAAAATCAATTCAGTTATTCAAGACAATACATCAATTGCCCAAATTTTGTTCAATCCTCAAATTTTGTTGGTGACAGAGCATCAGTTATTGGTCATATCTTCAAAATTGATTTTCGCCAGATTTTGTGAGTATTTGATGGAAGAATATCTTTTGGGATCAGCACAGCAAGGAAGGTTTTTATTCCAATTGTCGGAGAATTTTTGCATAAGAATATCTTCTTTTTATTCCACTTGGCATAAGATTGGTTAAGGCTTGTCCAAATGACTAGGATCTAGAATCAATTCAGATCTTATCAGAGTCCTGATTCATTGTAGTTGTTAGTTTAAAGATTGATTTGAGGGAAATTCTCGATGGAGCTTTTTTTGGGATCTGATTTTACCATCATGGATCTATTTATTGTAAAACTCTCAGGAGCCAAGGGGGGGGAGGACCCGAGAGGGTAAGGCCTGAGAAGAATTTGATTAATCATCTTGTGTATGAGCATTGTATGTCGATGGGGAATTTTATTAAGCATTCATTTCTGACATTGAACATCCTCGTGAGTTATGTTATCAGATTGTGATTTCTTCATTTTCCTTTCTGTTTTTCCTTCTTGCTTGAATGGGTTATAGCCATTGAGAATCAATGACTAACCATAAACAATAGATTCTTCAGCAACAAGATTTGTTGTGATCTGCCTATTGTTTGTGTGCTTTATTCAAGTACCTGTCAAATCCATTTTGCAGAGAGAATATTTGTTTGGTGGATGTTCTACTATTTTTCATATTCTCCATTCATCTAACCATCATCATATAAGTATTTTGTCTGATATGCATTTCACTGGCCTTCAATCTAACAAATTGTTTACTTGACTCCTTGCCCAATGGTGATTCACTGGTCTGCATTTTAGCTTATTCCTTTATTCTTTCTTTTTCACTTTACCTAATCCACCTTTTTTCAAAACCCAAAACACATGATTATTTGTAAAATCATTTCAATAATCAAAGATGTGCTAGGATTGACCCTATAATAGTCTAGGGGCAACTTCTAGCACTAACACCCAGCATGTTACAGGTCTCAATGGTCAGAATATTAATGGATGCCCCCAAATCCACTAGTGTATTTGGAAAAGAATAGCCCTGTATCAGAACTATTACTATGGGATTCCCTGGGTCTTCATACTTGAACGACTCCTTCCTGCCTAGAATAAGATTGGATAAATATCCTACCACATGAACAGTTGATTGATTCTTAGATTTCCTAATAGGCTTCTTCACACATATTTCTTTGATCATTTTTTCATAAATTGGGATGTCTTGCAGAGCCTGTAGGAGTGGTATTTTAACATATAGATTCTTTAGTTCCCTAATGATATCGAAATTAGGATATACAATTGGTTCATCTATCATTAGCCTCTCAGGAAATGGGGGAGGAGGAATTACGTCCTCATTAGGATTATGTTGCTCGAATGTGGTTCTCCCTTGTTCTGCTTCTTCTGTTATGACCACACTCAAGGGTATTATTGCTGGTTGTATATTATTTTCATTCTCTGGTCTTGGTGAATGTTACTTTATTCAAGATAAATTATACACCTTGACCTCAACTAGAGTTTGTTGCATCCTATTGAATTCATTTCCCCCTCCAAATTCTCAACAATTTGCACGAGATGGGCTGGTCTATTGTTAGGATTTGGGTTGGGTTGAGTTGGTAATTGAGGGTGAATTTGAGGTTGAGGGTTCTGGGGTAATTGAAGTGGGGCTTGGAAAGTGGGATGAGCTTGAGGATACATTTCCATGGGTTGATTTTTCATTCCCATGGGGCACTACCAATTTTGATTCCAATTAGGGGCTTGGGCCACTGTGTTAGTCCATTGTGAAGGATAGGGGTTATTACTTGAATTCTACCAAGGTGGGGTAGGGTATTGCGAGTTAGGCCAGGTGGAATTTGCAGCTGATTGATTTGGCCAGGGTGGAGTAGGATATTGCTAGGAATGCCAGGTGGGGTTAGTAAATGGTTGACCTTGCCATGTGTTTCCAGAATTATGCTGCTGAATATACTTCCTAGAAAAGAAAGTGGAAGGATCTTGGAGCATACTTAGGGGATGATCCTGCCATTGGCGATGCTGAGCTATCATATATACTGGTTCTTTTTCCTCTTCCTCTTCTTTAAAGACATATTTTAGTCCTGGGAGCGATGGACATTTCTCTGTCTTATGGTCTTTGGAACAAATGGCACAAACCCGAACGACATCCAAAGGACATTCCCTTGGACCATGTTTCTTTCTGCATCGGTGGAAAAATATGGCCAAGAACTGTTCTTCTTCTGCTTGTTTTTGTTTAGCCTGCAAAACATCCAATTGTATAGTTAGAGTACTCAAAATTTTAGTTTTGAAATTTTCTAAAATATTACCAACTTCTGCTTAGGTGACACCCCCACTAGTAATGTTTCTATTCCTGGTGAGGGGATCCCACATTCTTGATCTGGTTCATGTACTTCCACATGAACGCTTGATGTACAATTGGACAATGTTATTATAAGTATCTTGATAAATATCACCTTTCCCCATTAAATTCAATGTTTCTACCCATTCATCATTCATACCTTTGATCAATGTGGCTTTAAGTACCTCACCTGGTAGTGTACTATGAGGTGATCTCTGCAAGTTATATTGAAACTTTTCAACATATTCTTCTAATGTATCATTTTTTTTTTGCAGTCATTTGAAATATTTCGTCTTTTAGATCCTTGGTTCTACAATAGTATTGATATTTCTTAAGGAAGGCTTGTTTCATTTCATCCAATGAATTTATAGTTCCCCCTCCTAGTCCCATAAACCATCATAGAGCTTCTCCTTTCAAAGTGGAAGGAAATAGTTTCAGTTTTTGGGGTTAAGAGGTGTATTCATAACCTCTACACAGGACATCAAATTCGAATAAGAACACCCCGGGGTCTTCTAATATCAATCCATGAAAGGCTGGGAGATTCTGCAGTGGAATGGATTTCATTGGAGCATTAGCAACTGGATCAACTATAGGATATTCCAAAGTGGAATTTTGGTCCCCGGTTGATTTGGCTGTGCCATTTGGTCGAAAATATGCTAATAATATTCAGGGACTTATTAGCCTAGGTGTTCTATTCGAGGTGGTTTATTGTTTGGTCCTTTATTAGATTTAATTGCACTACCTCTATCTAGGATTTCAGGTGTACCTTCTCCTATCAAAATCATAGGAGATCCAGGATCATGTGGTGGTGATGGGTTTGCTTCAACAACCCCACTGGTTTCCCCTTCTCCTTCCAAATTACAAGAATTTCCATTGTCTAAAGGTATGAGAGGCAGAATATATGTATTTTGATTTTTTTTTTTCAATCCCTTTAGTTCTGCTATGAACATCAACATGTGCTGCATTTGGTGAATTTGCTGCTTGAGGGATTCGGGTAGAACCTTTTCAGGGTCCAACCGAAGCTTGAGATTCAACTTTTTGGATGATTTTGTATATGAAAGTGCTTCTTTCGGGGGGCACCAGACCCTGGGATTTTGTAGCTTTTGGTGGGGGTTTTGGTTTTTCAGGTTCTTTCTTCTTAGTCATACACACTCACACAAAATTCTAAGTACCTATGCAACCTCTTATGCATCAGCTGAAGGTAGGCATTGGCACAAGCATTTTACTTTTTGCCTACGTAGGTTCTTACCTTCCATTTTCAATACCTCATCCTCCATAGATGAAACCTATGCTATCTTCGACATTCTTCTCAAAAATGGTGCCAAAATGTTGGGCTCTAATGATGTCCTAAAAACAACCTTAGTTTAACATTAATTGATCAACCCAAGGATTCGTCTTTTCTTTCAAGAATATCAACAAAGTTTATGTAGATAGTTGTAGAGTTTAAAATCATGTAGCTAAATCAAATATGAGTTTATCAATAATCAATTTCCTCACACATTCATTAAGACTCTGAAATTAAGATCTTACTCAACAAAATTATAATCTAATCTATAACATGCTGTGAATTTAAGGCATTAAACAAATTGTTGAATTCATCTAGCTAAGAAAAAATAATTTAATCTGTGAAAACACTTAATGAATCAATCTATTTCATTTGACTACGAAAACAATAATTCAATGTATGAAAATACTTAATGAATCAATCTATCAATGACTATTTAACCTGCTAGAAAAGAAACAGTGAATTACTGTAAAATTAAGAAAGAACAACAAATGTAGATTTAAGCGAAAGGAACAACAATTGTGAATTTAAGAGAAAGGAATAGCTAATGTAAATTTAATAAAGGAGCAACGTATGCGAAAATGAGAGGAACTGTCAAACAAATAAACTAACAGAAATGGGAAATGGAACAACAATCGATAACCTAATGAAACATCTATCCTCTGTAAAATAGCATAACCAATTTATGAAAACATCAACACACTCATGCATTTATATTAACTGTTGCAAAGAGATTTTAACCAGAGAACCAAAATCAAGTCAATACAATTATAGATTGAGACAGTAACTCCTTCCAACTGGGCCCATGGTCTTCAGAAGTACTGCTGCTAGAAACTCAGTATGCAAAAATGGTAAAAACGTTCAAGGCTTCCATTAGCTTCATAACTAGTAAAACATTTACAATAGATCGCTTGTACAGAGCAATTCAGAGATCTGAATGCTTGGATAATTTTCTTGGATTGTTTCTATGGTTCATTACCCTCTATATATTACAAGAATATGGGTAAATAAATCTATCCTGAGGATCAAGAGATCCTCTAGATTGCTTTTACTATTTATGAAGATTACAAAATAGAGAATGAATCTTCCTCAAAACCACTTTTCACTTGATTTCCTTGACTTCCAATAGTCTACGAATCTTCATAATCTTCTTAGCTATCTTGAGTTTAACCATAATTGTCCATTTCTGTAATAAAATCAAACAATTCAAACCAAAATTCAAAAATTATCTAATATTACTCAATAATATTTCTAGAAGACTTTTTAATCATTTTATTTCCTAATTATCTCTAATTAATGGAAAATTCAATCAAGATTATATCATAAACCATGGTGATAAGGAGGATATTTGTACCTTTTTCTCAACTCAACATCTGTGCAGGTTGATATCAAATGATATGATAGCTATGGAGACTATATATCTTTGGACAATAGATGTATGCTACTATGGTGGATGTGTTCCACTAGTTGTGACTATGTGTCACTGATTAAGTAGTTGTGTGCTACTTAGTGTGGTAGTGTACCACTAGATTGTACTTGTGTACTACTATGGATAGACATAGTTGTATTATATTGAATGACATTGTTCTGATTTCCATGTAGACTATTAGTAGTGCTGGAACTGATTATCAGCTAGATGGATAGTTAGTGTGCTTATGGATAGATATCCTTTAGGGAGAGAATGGTCTAGATAGAAAAAATTACTAGTGGATAGGTATTCTCTCTCTGGAGAATGGTTGTTATAACCCTAAAATGCACCATACAAGTTTACCTGGCATCAGGCCAACTCATGCCTCTTCCTAGCCAAAGCCTTGCTGAGTAATTCCTCAAAAACCACTTAAAAACAAGCAACCCGCGCCCTAACTTCTCACTGGGCGCGGGCATCCGCTTGCTGTCCTCTTACTGCAC
>ML781096.1:643982-661244 GCA_009831015.1 Picea engelmannii | reverse complement strand
AAGGAGACAACAACTCAACGGAGGATCTACTTCAACCTTCGGAAAACAAGGTTAGTTCATTCTTCCTGTGCTTGTCTGAGAAAAGGGGTTGAGATTTTGGGTAGAAGGTTAAAAGGTTAAATCTGAAGGGTCATGATCTGCATCTAGGCTTAGAACCCTAGCTTATTAGTCCGTAGGGTAAAATACCCAACAACAATGGTCCAGGTTGACAGTTTTTTGACATCTCATGGACTAGCATTTTCCTAAGGCACAAATTGTGACCCGATTAGGATAATGGTTCAAGATCGATATTTTCTAAGGAATACAGCTTGAAACAAATCTCTATAACCTGATTAGAAAATAGTCCTAGATTGACATTCCTATAGGAATGGTCTTTGTAATCCATGGCATATCCTTTTAACATCTATTGGAATAGTCATTCTTCTAGGACATATGTCCAGATTAGAAGAATGATCCTTGTATCACTCCGTGGAGTGAGTGAATTATTCAGCGTCATTCCCGACTACTCAGATAGAGTATGGCTTCGAGAGAATATGTAGTTGATGTTATCATATGATAGTGATGATGGTGCTCATGATATAATCATGAGGTAGTCTATACAACTATGAAAATGCTACCAGTTTAATGGTATATTTGTGCTCAAGACCATTTCCTTCAATTCCTCCCTAGTGAGGAGGGAGTGTTGATATTATGGTAGCTGCGGGAGGTATTTACCTCCACCTGTAACCCTTACGAGAATAGAATATTTTGGGAAGCAAGAAGAAACCCTAAAGAATTAAACCTAACCCTAGAAGACAAGTCGGCTCAAGGAAATAATTAATATTAAGTATTTAGCATCCAGAATGAGAAGTCGGCCCAAAAAACTTGGGAAAATAGTATAAATACAAGTAGCCAGACCTCATTTTCTACCAGATAGCCCAAAATTTCAGCTGGGAAGAGGTGCACACTGCAGAAACTGGGAAAGTGCACAAGTTTGGGGAGTAGCTGCAACCGACAATTACTGCAATCTGTATTCCTGGTTTAGGCTTGAAATTTCTATTGCTTATGGATGGACTTTCTGATCAGTCTTAGTTATATTTATGAATTAGTCATGGTTGGCTATTAGTTTTCTTCCAGAATCATTCTCCGTCAAGGTTAATATGCTCAGGGGTGGCTTCGGCCTATGGTTGGGTGACACTATTATTATATTGTCTATGGTTGAAAGAGCACATCCATTACTTTCTAATATATATTAATAATATGAAATTTCAATTGAATCAGAAAAAAGGAAAGGAAAATAGGGAAGTTGTCTGGTGTACCTTATGAAGAACAAAAGAAAACCATAAAAATGATTTCCCAACATTTTCACAGTACTTGGGAGTAGTATTTCCAAATCCTTTACGCACAGGAGGATTATGGTGTGAAAGATGTAAAACACATGGACATGATCCCTATCATTGTCCCATGATGCAAAAGTACCAAACAATTCCTAATAATATATTCTACAATTTCTATAAGTTTGTAGGACATGAGGATAAGGATTGTCAAACTTTGGAAATGATGAAGGAAAGGACCTCATATGCATATATGATGTAGGATGAACTAATGACAGGTCCACTTGTGCAAGAGTATATTAACGTGCAATATTTTACAACAACATCATAATATAATCAAGTACCATAGTATAATACACCGTGTGTAGACAATCAAGGTAACAGAGGAGGATTCAGAGGAAGAAGTAGAAGAGGAGGATTTGGAAGAGGGAGAGCACCAATAACCTTTCACAATTGTCAACAACCTGGACATTATGCAAGGAATTGTCTAATACCACCAACAACATGCATGTAATGTCACATAATATATCATAATACAAAATAGTGTCATACACTTCTGACAAAGATACATGAGGAAATGAATCAGAATAATCAAAATCTTCAATGGATTGCCACAAAAACTAGAGATGTTTGGAAAAATATTAATATAGTTATTCAAGGTGGAACCAAAATAGGAGAAGATGCAACAAATTATAATCAAAGACAACACCAATGGGTCAGTAAGAATGCAACACCTCAACAACATTTTGATGCACATAAGTAAAATGAGACATTCAAGTAGGCCAGATAATAAATTTTGTAGGAGAATATTGCTTCTACTTCAAATGCACAACCGGGCTATGATGGGATAGTATATGATATTCCTCATCCATTTGATCATACCAGTAGAGATAAGTCTTCAGAAAAGGTAAGTAATCTAAGAAAATTTCTAGTGTCTTGCTTGAATCTATTGAATGATCAAACATCTCTACAAGTATTACAAAATCTATTAGAAAAATGCAATTTTGGAGAAGAGATAAAACTACAACAAAAGACACTAAATCATGTCCATAGGAAGACAAGAACAAATAGGGAGTTTATATCGAATGAAAATATTTGAGTCTTTATCATGGGTGACATCATATTAGATTTGGTGTCTGAAGTAATTGTTCTACCTAAGAAAACTTGGGAATGCATGGGGGAACCTACACTGGGGTATTCACCTATTCAACTGAAATTAGAAAACCAACATAGAGTGGTACCAATTGGTTGATTGAAAGGCATACCAATGGATTTAGATGGTGTGCACACTATGGAATACTTTGATTTAATTGATATAGTGAATAATACAACACCTTATCCAACATTGTTGGGACTGGATTGGGCAATTGACAATCAAGCCATCATCAACTTGAAGACACAAAAAATGACTTTTGAATCAGGAGAATATAGAGTCATAGCACCCTTATATATTTAAGAAGGTGGAATATATGTTGAACTAGCGACATAGAACTTTGTCACATAAGAGATAAACCAATTTTATAGAACTACCATACACGAGGAAGATTACATTAACCCAAGAATAGATGAAATTCTTAGTTGGAGACACATTAGTTCTTGTTCTTTAGATTCAGACACAAGAATGGAAAACTAGATACAACGCCTACATGAAATATCTATCAGAAGATGTTCAGGAATGAACACACACTTAAGATGGTTTGGCACATAGGTAAGAGAACCTCTCAGTTTTTATGGTCAAAATGATTTGGAAGAATTTTTAACAAATTTTCAGATACAAGTTTTAGAAATTCAAAGGTTATTAGTTTTAGATATTTCTTTGAAATAAACACCTGCACATTGGTGGGGTACTCACAAAGACAAGATCCAGGATTAGTATCAATGCAAAAGATTATTGCGCATTAGATTTGGTGCAGAACAAGAGAATAAATATATGGAGAAATATGATGGAATAAGACAACCAAAAGAACATATAGACATATGTATAACTTAATGGAGACTGGTACCACCAGAGGAATGGACACATCACTTCATTTGTACATTAGAATTCATCCCAATAAATTGGTATACAGAATTAGAACTGCACATAGGAACTATAAATTGGGAAGATTTGTAGCAAAACTTTCTAGTCATGTTTGAATTTGGACATGAGAATCCAATGATAGATGTAGCACTAAAGTTGATAAAAGAGAAGATATTTGAAGAACCTGAAGTTGAAATTATAACAACATATCAGAATCAAAATTAGAAAATAGTCAAATAGTTGCTACATTGTTACCATTTTGGAGAAGATGAGCCAATAGAAGAAGACCCACATGATATTCAGATAACATAAGTTGAAGGGGAAAGAGAAGTAGAAGGACCAAAATTACAGTCAGAAGAATTTGCCACACCACTAAAGATAAAGAGATTTAATATTGGAACAAAGGAGAACCCAAAAATTACAAGTATTGGTGACTATTGGGATAACCAGATAGTGGAAAGAACAACGAAACTAATGCACGAATATAATGATCTATTTCCAACAACATTTTTAGATATGAAAGGGGTAGTAGGAGAACTTGGAGAAATGAATATCCCTCTACGACTATATGTTAGACCAATAAGATAGAGACCCGATCGAGTGAATCCATTATACAAACATAAAGTAAAGGAAAAATATTGGCATGATAGACACATAAAGAAGAAAAAAATTAAGGAAGGAGATCTGGTTCTCCTCTATGACAACAAATACTTACAACACCTAGGGAAATTCAGGATGTATTGGCTAGGGCCATATGAGATAAAGTCTCTAACAGATGGAGGTGTTGTGTAGTTATAGGATCTAGTAGGTAAAGAGATTAAAGTGTTGGTGGATGGTAGTCGACTGAATCTGAATAGGGACAGTCGACCCGATAACCCTTAGTAGATGCAGTGTAGAATATTAGAGTTGTACATAGTGTTAGCACATAGGATTGTAGGGGTAAAAGGGAACCACTTTGGTTTTGTTTTTGAGTCACACCTTTGATCCTTGCATCATTACCTTGACATGTCACACCTCCATGTTGTACACAATATTCTCTTTGTCATTGTTTATCCATTTAAGTGTCAAGTTAGAGTCGGGTGTATGCGTTACCAACTCACTAGGAGAGTTCGCAACGTACTCTAAGTACATCATTATTTCATCTATCATCATTGCAAATTAAAGAACCATGACAGAGGAGATTTCATTTTTTTCAACACCATATTTAACTAATTTTTCAAGGATCATGTCATCATATCTCCTAATAGTCTTCTTGAAGTATGCAATTCTTGTTTGAATCAGGAGTTACAAACTGGTAGATAGGCACTGTGAAGACATTTCCTTTAGCAAAGTCTTATACAAATTTGATCATAACTTTTGAATGACTATGTGGGTTTTTTTGAATTTGTTTTTTGGAGGAGCACGATATTGGCATTGACCTTCTAACTGAAATTCAACTCGACCCAGTTTAGAATTTGACAAATAAAATTAAAACACCAGTACGCTGCAAACTGGAATTATGAACTGGCTGAAGGAGAGTGTTGGAGGTTGGACTACTTGCAGACACCCTTTTACAAATTCAAATACACCATCATCAAAGTCAGGACCACTAGGTACTCCATGAGAGTTTACATCCTTTTTAAAGGTCGAGAAAGGGGTTTTGGCTAATTTTCCTTTTGGTACAATGAACTATCACTACCTTGCTATCAATTTTCAAAATTTACTTAAAAGATGTTTTGAACTATGCCTATTAAACCTGAACACCTTCTAACCTCATTCAGCTTTCCTCCTACCCAAAATTTACTTGCTCCCATCATTTTCACCTAGAACCGTGAACCCTCTGTTCTAGCCTTATTAAAACCCCATTTTTATGCATCTTTACAAGCTCAACTTTTAAAGAGTAAATATGCACCCCTCTTAAACTTGAAACAGGTGGTTGATCAACTATTGAAACAGGTTTAAATATTGAATGAATTCTCATGCTGATTAACTAATATTTGTATTGATTAGTATGCCATGTTTAAGCTGAGAATTTTCTTGCACTTCCCTTTTATTATAACTCCCAATTGTCATCCCTTGTTGTTTAAGATTGAAAGAGTGTCTCCTCTTATAACTCATGTGTATAGGATAAATTCCATAAATCTCTGTTTAATTAAAGCCTATTGAAAATAGTTCTTTTATTAATATCCTAATCTCTTATTTTCCCTCTCTTCACACATATAAATGCCATTAAAACTCACAGAAGTACATCCTTTAGCAACAATTATGGACATCAACAACATAGGAAGACTTACAAGGGAGGGGAGATTGTATGGACAAATCGCCATGACATGCTAACAAAGGTTGCTGCTAGGAGAAACTCCAAGATTAGAAAATGAAGATGTTGAACCTCCATAGCCAAGCATCAGTTTTGGTCAAGTTTCTCGTGTTATGCATTATTATAACTTTTAAGGATGTCTATGTTTTTAAACCATGATTAGCTATTTGAATGTTTTCTTCTAGTCATGTACCAATATTATGAAGTTGACACAACATTTTGGGAAACTTGCTATAGTTTTTGGAGGTGTTCAAATATTGGCAAGCAAAATAGGTTGCTATAGGAAAGTTCGCAGCGCCAACCCTGTGAACTGGTAATTTATGATAGTTTGCAAGCAATTAGAACACAATAGAGGATTGTCTTTCTTGTAACTTTTTAATTCCCATTTGGGTTCTTATGAAATTTGGTGTGGAGGAAAAACATGGTATTTTTGACTTGCTGAAAAAAAGTCAGCCTGGCCCTATTCGTATTTTTGGAGAAAAGTGAAAAACATCACCTACAGGAAAGTTCGTAGCACATGTTGTCACATGTGCTATGAACTCTAACAATATGAAAAATTCGAGCCATGGGAGGAATGTCGGGTTTCAAGGAAGGCTTGAATAGTCTTCTAGGATTTTTTTGGACATGAGGGACATGTGTTCCATCTCCATATCAAGTAGAAAGACATTTTTCAAAGGGAATTTATCACAATAGGAAATATCCCGAAAAATATTGTTAGGTTTTTGTTGGAATCTTTTGTAGAAAGACTCCTAAATGAGGAGGATCCTATGTATCTCCTTGGTTTCGACCTTGTTAGGGTAGATAGAGATCATTCACTATAAACTAAAGGGATTATGAGAAGGAAAATGTTGGATTCATGAACCAAGAGAGGAGAGAGTTGGAGGAGTAGTTTTAGTTGCTCATTTGTAAGACCGAGGGTTTGTTTGTAATGACATTTTCTGCCATTAAAGATTCATAAGAGATTTTATCAAATTGTCTTCTGTGTTTTTTCATTTCTTTGTTATCTTTTTTATTGAACATATTTTAGGTTTTTAGGATCATAGCTGCCATTGATGGATGGATTCATGGACAACAAAGGATATGTTGTAGCTTTCCCATTAAATCATTGTTTATTGTCAAAGAAATATTTATCTATTTGCAGAAAGGATTTTTGTACAATATATGTTGTTCATTGTGTCATATTCACTATGCTTCTACTCATCATGATATATCCTTTTGTCTTATATACAATTTCATTTCCTTTAATCTATAGGATGGTATGACTCATTGCCCAATGGAATGCCTCTGCACATAAGTTATTTCCCTCTCCCTTTCTTTCCCAGTCTTGCTGATCCACCTACCCAAACCAATTTAATCCATTTATATTCTAATGGGTACTGGTATTTCACTTACAACAGTATAAGTTTGACTCTCAATGCTAACACATAGTGTATATAGTAGGAGATAAAAGAAAAGAAAAGAAGAAAAAAATGGAAAAACAAGAAAAGTACAAAAATATGTAGTAGGTAGATAAGTGGTAGACATGTAGTTTTAGAATATAGCATGAAAGAAGATAGTGATTGGAAAGGAATAAATTGAATACACTTTGCAAAAAATAAAGGTGACAAACCAAAAAAAGAAGCGCCCCAATATAGAAAGTAGTTGGAAAAATAAAACCATTGATTGGAAAAGTGTGGCGTGACAGAGCATTTATGGAATGACCTATAAAAGCAAAAAACACTCATGGCAAGACTCATTGTGAATTTTTTCAAAAGAGAGATAAGGAATAAAACCTATCAAAAACATGTGACTTCAAGGTGTTCAGTTAAGATTCAAAGAAACCCATTCAAGATTTAGCATAATGGCACCACCAAAGTTTGGAGCTCCTAGTCGTATCACAAGGAAAACACACAATGTTGTGAGGCATCCACATGACACAATAGCCGATAGGGGAAACTTGAATTAGTTGAAAGGAGTGGTGTATGTGGACCCAATGCCATCTCTAGTCACTAAACCAATTAGTCCCACAATTGTAGAAGAGAAGGATCTGACGACAGAGGAAATGGATGTTTATCCATGAAGAAAAACACAAAACCCTAGCACAGAAAAAAATTGCACTTCAACCAATTGGATTAAGAGTATCACTACATCTAGATGAGGAAGATGGTGAATGAACAAAGTCAGATGAGCCCAGAGAATATAATGAAAAAGTGAAGAACCTCGTAGCAGAGCCAATGTAGTAGTCAGAGGAACATGTGAAGGTTGAGGATATTACATACCAACAAAACTTAGGCACAGAGGAAGATGAGGAAGAGAACCAAGAAGTATGGCCATCAACAAGAAATAAGAGTGAAAAACCTATCACTCCAAGAACATCGAGCAAGTAGAAGGAGATAACATTCTTACTACCAAAAATATCTGAAGAATTCAAAGTAGTTGGTGACATGTTAGGGTCTGTTAACAAAATGAAGTATATTGATGATGATGTGGAAGACACAAGGAAGTTCCCTGAGTTTTTGCAACAACTGTACATGGAGAGTAGAGGAGAGGATCCATCAGGGGATCCCATTTTGGAGCTGAAACAGTGGATTACAGGACTATACAACACAGGGATCATGAAGTTTCTATAAATCCCACACTTTGGGAGAGGTAAAGATGTAAATTCATGTGTCAAACAACTATTGGCACTAGTACATGGAGGCATATTATGGATGGAGAGACATGTATCCATATATGTGGACTTAATTGAAGAAATCACATGCTTACTAATATGCAATAGAAAACCAAAACAATACATGGATGATCAAACAAAATAAAAATACCTGGCATATGAAATAAAGAACAAGTATGGGATTGGCAAAGGATCTAAGGGAAGGGTCATTATATAGATAAATGATCCAGCAATGAAGTTCACAACAAAACTAATGGCATGTAAATTTTTGAGGAAATGTCACAAGGAGGAATCCCCTTTCAGGAGTAATAACAACATTCATGAAATGTGCAAAGGGGAGTCTACTCAGTCGGGCTCCATATTTACCAAAATTTTTTTTGGAGGAATTTAAGGATGGGTAAGATTTAGGTACATAATTTCATTATTCCTGGTTAATTATATTGATAGCATTAGTTGGTTGGGGAGAACCAAAATACAATGCATTTTACCAGAGGCTAGGGAAGTGTCGCAACACAAAATATACAACACTATGGCACACTTCATATCTGAAGAAAATGAAGGAAAATTATAACATTTTTTCCATCTTGTTTGATGAGATGTAGGAGAAGCTAGATAATACATGGAGGATACCACCAGAAGTGGCGAGGGAGAATCAAGGAATAACTAACTTTCATGCTTACTAACATAATATGTGGATCCAGGCTAAGAGGGATCCTAAGAATAAATGGCTATAGTTACGATACTATTTCATAGGTGAAGAAGTGCAGTGGGCCATGAAGGATTGGCGTGAAGAATAGACGGTGCTAGTAATTCCAAAGAAGGTACCAAAATCTAAGCAACAATTAGAGGTAGGCCCTTCAAGATGGTAAACTAGCCTAGTAGCCAATACAAGGAAGGTGACAGAGCATGCAAAGGAAATAGGGAGTAGTACAACCATTAGAAAACCAAGGAAGCAAAATACTATCCCAATTCCTTCAACACAGGAAAATAAGCGTACAATGGAACCAAATGGAGGAGCACAAAAATATAAAATTACTCATATACCAGAGGAAAATGGAATTGGATATATTCCATATATTGATATACCAGTTAAAACCAAGTAGAAAAAGGTACTTCCAAAGAAAAGAACCGTGTTGTAGGAAGTAGGTAGTGCAAGAAAATGAAGGTGGATAAGGGAATTCTCGAGCTTACAATTACAAAGGATGATGCAGAGTTAGTCACAAAGAAAGTACAAGATCACATAGTAGAATCATGGTATGATGATGAGAAGCAGAGGAAGGAGATAATAAAGATAGTGAAAGTTCAAGGATGCATTGCAACAATCGCAACTTATACCACAATGCAACATAAAGAGCATGCACAACAACAAAAAACTTCTTAGGAAATATAAGTTCTAGAAGAGGAGACAATACAAATCATACCCATGGGGAGTGAACATTTCAATTTCACCCAAGGAATGTTTCATGTCAATGAGGAGACAACGCAGAATCCATTAAAGGATATAGATAATTTGGACTTGGCACTTCCCAAGGTTCCAACGAAGGAACTATACAAACTTCAAATAAGTGTCGCATACAGAATTTAGTTGAGGCCCCATTGTTACACATCAAATTACCACACCTAGGTAGCTCACCCTAACTGTCACAAGTGTCGTAAAATTGTCGCATGCACCTTGCTAAGTGTCGCATACACCTTGTGTTATCACATAAACTTGTCAGGGTATTGTGGGTTTGTGGTTTCTATCTAAATCTATAGTTTTTCCTTTCCTTTCTCATTTTCTCTGACCAAACCTTAAGTTTTTCCCTTTCATCTTGTCTGATCTGTGTTTGTCCTCAATTGTTTGAGAGACATCTTATTTTTTGTAATCCTTTCTGAGAAGTCTCGGCCCAAATCTCTTATTTTATCTAGGTCAATCACTGCCCTCTCTACCTCTGCCATTGATCCTTCTCTTTCCCAAGCCCTCGTCCATTCGTCCAAATAATTATTTATACAAGATGCAACAATGAGCATAAGAGAAACACTTAGAGAGGTATGATATGGACTAAAAACAAGTGAGCAAGAAAGTTTAGAGATTGGCGACGAGTTATAATAACGGGAATCGGGAGTTTGAAACGTTGTCAAAGTTGTTTGTAGAAGGTCCTATTGATGGGTCCTAAATCCCTTGACTCAACAGTAGGAACAAAACCTGCTGTCAAGGCCCAATTAGAATCTACAACGTTTAAAAATGGAATGGTTCTCTAGATCTTGCGATCCAACCAATTTAAAGATGGGATTTTGTGTTTTCTTATGAAGGTTCTTCCTTCAGTTAGGACTATTTTCTTCTATATTTTCTCTTGGGTGGGGATGATATGAGAGATGCAAGACAGTATAAGCCAACTTGAAAAACAACATGATTAAGTTTTAACTACCGGGGCAGAGGCTAATCTTGGGATAACCCACTTGTCAACATGCAGACAATCACTCTATACCATAGGCCTAGTATTAATACATTAACCATGCGAGCATCCAATTACTATCTGAGAAACTAACTATCAGAAACAAAGCACATATGTAATAAGATAATGGAAAGAAAAATAATTCATCTACCATAACCATGCATCACATAATAACACAATGATTTATATTCATCATTAAAGAAAAGAACATCAAGACATTGCACCAAATAACTTGACAACATAATTAATTGCTCTTACTCATTACTGCATCATTCATGAAACAAGATAGGAAGTAGTTCTTCTTCAAGTCCAATCACATGCATCTGATGAAAGTAGCTTGTCTTTGGTCTAGAAGGACTTCTCAATTCATAGCAGTCTCAAAATAATTCTTAACAACCAAAAAAAAAGAGTCTTACAAAAACCATTGATCCTTTGCTAATTGGTCGGTGTCTTTATTTATAATATAAAGTTTTAACTGAAACTAACGGCTAAGTGTAGTTTAAAAAAAACAAAAATTGGCACATGGCGTAATCTTCTAGTGGCTTATTTAATGGTCGTCCCGAGATAATTCTTGGAAAGGGTGACTTCTCTCGTATTCAGTCTAGCTGACAAACAATTCTTTGCAAGTTTGGGCCCATGTAAATCTGTGTTGTTCCATCGGGGCCGCATTTATTCCCATAATGTTCACTGCATGTGCTCGATATTTTACTAAACTGGAGTTCAATTGTTGTAGCATGGTTTGGGCTCTGATCGGATGTTCTGCGAATTATTGCACTTGCCCTAGCCTCACATTGACTATCTTTGTGGACTCTTCGGTCCATAACACATCTTGTTCAACATGCATCTTGACCACGTCACTTAGGTCGATGAAATTATCGGGGGTGCTGAACTCGGGGAGCCCGACATCCTTCATTGTTTTGTTAATTTTATCCCAGTGATTCTTGCACTTGGTCCATTGTTCTTGGATCTCTTGATGTGGGTCCTGAGACATCCTAGCCTAGTACTCGAATGATCGCTTCATGTGATTAAGAAGACTTTTTCCTATCATCTGAAGGCCATGTTTTTCCTTATCTCAACCTTGTTGGACTGCCTCAATGTACTCAAGTATTTCTACCGCTTGTTGCGCCCTTTCATACCATTGATCCATCTCCTTGCATCTCACAAGTGCCATGAGAGTGTCCTACTGAAACTCAGCTATGTTTTCGGTTAACAGGTGTCTTTCCTTCTTGAACTCGTTGTAAACTCGTGCAAACTCACCTCTCAGATAAACAACGGTCGGTGTGGCACCTTTGTAATATTCGACAAGATGGTGCAAGTGCTCGAGCTCCTTTAGGGCAGAGACTAGTTCCTTTTTGTCCCTCCTAGATCTATCCAAGGTGGCACCAGAGAGGGATTTTCCTACACCGATCAGTTCAGACGTTCGAGCATCTACTATGTTGATCAAGTTCTCCTCTGTAGTAACTAAGATGGAGTGATCCAATGAGATCCTTCTTTTCTTTGCAGTCCTTTGAACAATGGCCTTTTTCTTTTGATAGTAGGATATCGCATAGATATCCACTACCTCATCTACTGGATTTGGTATCTGCTGATTACCCCATGTTAGCTTGTTTCCCAAACTACTAGTGTTGTATATTTGTTCAATATTGGGCTCTTGAACTTCCTCACTATGCCTTGTGGGTCCGACTTCTACTTGTCGCTCGTCAGAGATTTGAGTATTAGGAAAAATGGAGGTGTTGAGTATAGACTCGTTGCTTATTTGCTCGTCGTTTGCAGAACTATTGATTTCCTTTTGTGTGGATCCTTTCTTTGTCTCCTCCGGTTCGGGCTCGTCATTCGGATCTTCTTCGGTTTCCAATTCATTGGGCTCTTTTGTGTCAAGGATGCTTTTGGCTTCTGTTTCCTTTTGCGAGACCTCCTTGTCTTGAACTTTGGGCTTAGGGAAGGAAACTTTCTCAGGACATTTTTCCTCTTGGACATGCACAGGGGAGTTGTGATATGGTTCCAGGCTTTCGTCGTCCCTATATATATGTATAAGTTTTCTAATAGGATTAGGCACTCATGTTTCTATCGACACCCAACTTGTCTCTATTTGATTTGTCCTATACACAGGGGAATTGACTGGCGATGTTGTGGATCCAATGTTTCCTAACCCATTGGTGTTCCCAAGGTCTGTGGAATCGGGGCTGCTCGACTCCGTCGGGCTTCTTTCTTGGGTACCAGTTGGAAGCGCGGGTGTTATGATAAGGTATGGATCATTCTGCATCCGTTTCATTAGAAGTTGGCTTTGCTGGTACAAAAGTTCACCCATCCCCTGTGCAACTTGAATTTTAGGGAAATCCATGATTTGTACTAGGGATTCCTGATAAACTCTCGTCACTTTGATGCCCTCTTGGGGATCTCCTATTTCTTCACCCAATTCCAATGCTACATTTCCTTCCCGGGCCCTGAGAATTTCTTGAGTTGTCTGCTCCAAAGACGTTTCTTGTTCTTCCCAACTTATATCTTTGAACCTGGTTGTTCAAGGATTAGCCCTCCTTGACGCCACTTCACTCCAATCTTGAGCGTTTTCGGTGAAAATTTCATCTTTGAAATGATCATGGGCATAAGGCCAATAGGATGATACTTGTGATGTGTGTTGTAGGACTAGGCCCTTGGGATTGTGTTTGCGAAATCGGCCAGTTTGGAACTGAAATTCTAGTTGACTTAGCCCTTCTTGCTTAGCATGCGCGGTATCTTTGACCATGTAGAAGCCAATATGAAACCCATACATAATGAAGGCCTGCTTCTTGTCTTTTACTAAAGTGGCATTGTATCCTTCTAGGATGGTCTGGTAGCAAATTTATACTAATACTAGCTGGTCGAGAACATATATGGGTAACAAATAGGGTGCCCCTGTGATTCTAAAAACTTTGATGTAGGTTTCCCACTCGTCTAGATAATAGTGACCTGCTTTTGATATAACCTTTTTTGCTTCTTTTGACAACCTAGGGAACTCTTTCCTGAACAACAAAAAATAGATGCATGCAATAAATTGGTCACCGATAAGAGCATAGGGTTTTTTGTACCTATTATCCCATAAGATGCTGAAGTATACATGGACTAGGAGCTCCGAGGAGTGCCAGTTCAAGTTCATTCCAGAGAAAACGTTCATGATGAAGATGATGTCTAACATATAGGAGGCCATGTAGAAGGAGGGGGTTTCCCCCTCTTTTGGTGTCTAGGCTTGTCTTATGCAAGTGCTCAGCTATTTGGAGATGACGACACCCCAATTGAAACACGTGCTTGAAATGGCCACCGTATAAGCTAGTAGCATCCAAACCTATGAAAACCGGGGGGGAAATATTTCACCCCATGCAACCGGCAGAGAAGAGCCATCAAGTATATGTATGGTTCCCTTAGATTGGCCATTGGGTACTTGCTGACAGTCCGGTTCATGAATTTTTGGTCTTCCCTCCACCACGACGCCATGATTTTGCTAGTATCCCGTGATGCATAAAAACTCAAAACAAAATGAGTTCTCATATTTTCTTCCGACTCCCTAAGCTTGTAGTAAATATGAACCTATGATGGCAAGAAAACCCCGACGCATCCACCATTATCATTATTTATCAAACATTTATGTGTATCAATGTGGTCAATGAGCCACTTTAGGAGCTCAATGCATGGAAAAACTGGAGTTTGGCTTTCTACCATGTGTAGGTAATCCCTACAGATGTTTGGGAGGACATCATCATCTAGCTTCCTTCTATTAGGATCGTTGTGCAGGGTATACTCGAGGGGTTCTTCCTTCTTGATTTTCTTAAACAATTCTTCCCAGTGAGGGAATATTGTTTTGGCTCCAATGTTTTCCTTTGTGTCTCTGAAGGCTGGGGGTTGGATGAAGGCCTTCTTGGGAGTTGTCTTACTGACATGCACCAGTTTGGGGGTGAATGCTAATTGTCTTGCAACTATTGGGGAGGAGCCGTCTTCTACTTATGGTTCTTGCGGCTTTGGTTCTCTTGGGGATTTCTTGGTGGAGGGTTTCTTTGGAGGCATTGTTCCTGCAGTTAAAACAACCTTTAAACCTATGTACATAGTAGCGTTGGGTTGAGAACATAAAACATAAGCGTAAAACACCACAAGTGGATACATACCTGTAATGCTTGCTAAGATAGCTTTTTAATACTCATTGAACCTTGGACAACTTCTATGGATTGTTAGCCCTACTCCTCTATTTGTTCTGAAATCTTTGTCATGCAGAACATGATCATACACAATGAATTTGAAAGAATATAATTGGAGAGACTCTATCTGTCATATCAACCAGTTAATACGAGTAATAAATGTAATTAAAAAACAAACTACCATCGGTTCTCCGCAATTAAATTGTAACTGGTTGACAATGGAGTTGCAGAGGTAGATGCATTGTATCGACACTATTTAAATGGTTTCTTTTGATTCACACACAGATTAGCAACTAATTCACAATACACAATTTTACTAACACTTTAAATGCTTTGTAACTAATGAATCTGAGGGTTAAAATGTCTCATCACGTCATGTCTTTCTGGAATGGAGGTCAGTTATCGGTGATCAGGGGAAGGTTTTAGGTGCACAACTCCTTGGTGGGTTATCATCTTCGTCACCTCCTATTGCCAAAAACGTTTCGGGAGTTGATGGTTGGTGATACCACTCCTCCCTTGTGTGATGCTTAAATTTTTGTTTTCCTGCCGAAGCTGAACGGATCGGTCTTCGGCGTTACCCCTGCCAAAGTTCATTTGCAAAAAATAAAGACTTTCGTCTGCCAACGCCGATGAAGATCGGTGCTCAGCTATTTTAAACTTCTCAAACAATCTTTGTCACCTTTAATATTTACCGATGCTAAAATCCCTAAGCGTGTTGGGGAAATCTTTAGTTTGTTGATTCCTTAAGAAGTTGTTAAGTAAATTTTAATGGTTAAGATGATTCTTTGTTGTATGTTCAAACTCTTTTTATTTTAAAAATTCAAACATGAAACATAAAGGATAAGCATAGGCATCAATTTCATATTGAAGGAAAAACAGACAGTGCAAAGGCTCAAGTGGTACCCAAAAAGTAAAAAATGGACATAGACTTTTAGGGTGTGTTGAGTGCTCAACAAATGGTGATTCACTGGGTGAAAGCAGAATCTTTGTTCCTCCTCCAAGGCTCAGATGATACAGAAACTAATGGAGAGTCTCAACTTGTTAAGCCCTAATATTGTCTCATTACCCTTTAATTGGGGCATAATATGTTAGTAATGTTATTTTATTTATGTTGGCTTTAGGCCATTAGTTGTAATTATACCTCCTAGTGTCCTATATATATCAAGGAGACATTTTCATTTTGAATCATCTGGTACTTGAACATTTAAGTGGGGTAAAAGGAGGTTTCCCCCTCGAAGAGGATTCTTATCTGAAATTATCTCTTTTTCAAGGCATTGAGTACTTTTCCTGAGGTTTTTCTATGCTATATTGATGTTTGGTTCTTAACATATGGTATCAGAGCTCAAGGTCTTGGGGTTTCGCTACTACATCTGACACACAGTGGAATTTTCGATATAACTTTTTTTCTACAATGTTTCAGAAGGAAAGGCTTGGAGGATATTTAGTAGACAGATCAAGGTATGTTGGGTTCACAATTCAGCTCCTGAGGCCTTATACTTTTGGAGATACAACCTGTACAAGATAGGGTTTTGGAATCATCCTGAAATGAGTCATTGCGCAATTTTCACTATAAAACATTTTCTGTAATGTTTCAGACCGTGAACTCTAGAGGCCATTTACAAAAATTAGTAAGGTATCTTCGGTAAATTTTTTAGCTTCTGGGTCATCTTAAATTTGTAGATACACCTTGTGTAAGATAGGGTATCTGACTAGTCCTATTGACTAGTCTCAAGAAGGCATTCTAGGTAAAACAATCATAACTTCTTGCTAGAGTATCCAAATTGAGTGGGACTAGTTTCATTGGATCGTGGACAGTCTGTAGTATTTTTTGTGTGAGTTTCCAAATTTTATATCAATTATTTTGTGCGGGACATTCTATACAAGTGAGATCTCCTCGAAAGGCCAAAAATCGACAAGTTGTGAGGAAGTTAGCTTAAATTTCACTTGGCACATCCAATTTTGATCAGACCCGTGGCATTGTAGAGAAGAAATATCAGAGAACTACCTAAAAGAAAGTTTCATACCCAGAAGAGCTAAAAATTGGGAGATAGAATAGAATAAATATTGTCTAGCAGAACCGCCTCAAAATCAAGATTCAAAAGTGATACTTGGCCAACATGCCACCAAAAAAGGGACCTTCTACACCAAGTAAGCCTCCAAAAAATCCTAATTGGACTCTTGATAAAGGTGAATAAATGCGTAGGGACATAAATGAACTATAAAAGAAGATGGATTCAATGGAAGCTAAGTTGATGGATTCAATAGAAGCTAAGTTGGATACTAAGATGGATGGCTTAAAAGGGGAGATCATGGAAGTATTGAAAAATTTTGTAATAGAGAAGACACCTGAAAGTGAAAATGCATCCCATGAAATTCATGATGAGG
>ML781096.1:600679-620654 GCA_009831015.1 Picea engelmannii | reverse complement strand
ATAGGGTTTTTGCCAAACTTCCACTCATCATTCCGGGAGCCCACGACGTCCATTTTTCGAACCGTCTTCAGCCACGGGATCAACATCCCGCCACCTACATCATGGCTGTCCCTGGGCCACTTTTCATCCTGGGCCCCCAGGGCGCCCTTTTTTCATATCATGGCCAGGTACGCATGCGCATTCTCACATTTATCTAATACATGTTCATATTTGTTATCCTCTTCAGATATTGTTCACTTTGGGTATTCGGTTGTTCTATATGCAGGTACTTGATCAGCATCTCTCCACATCACTCCTTCAGGTATATACTCAGCACTGGCATGTAGTCTCTCCCACTGTATTGCATTTACATTCCAGTCACACCCTCTGATATTGGCCTTTAGGATACCCCTTCCCGGCTCGACAGTACTCACACCTCCATTTGCATTTTTTGGGGTACTGTCACCCGGTAGCATTCTCACCTACATGAGTTGTCCCATTCATAGCACCTATTGGCACTTTTGACACTCATGTTGTTCTTCATCACCCTTTAGGGATGGGAGTCCCAGTAATCTTTCATCATGTTGCAGATCAACCACATACTTCTTCTCCTCATTTTTGCTAGCTTCCAATACGGACTCCCAGATCATCGCTTTATGCTTCAGTTCGTTTTACCTGCACACCCGCAGGATCATGCACCCTCCATCTCACCCACTCTCAGTTTGCCCCTCAGGGAACCGATGTTCATTTCACCTACCTCATACAGAAACTCGCCAATGGGGCCCCCACCCTTCATTCATTTTCACCGACATTTCTGCCCTACCAGGGGCACTCATTTTACACTGGGGCACCCGTTTCTGTATTTTGTACATCTTTCCCAAAGTTATTCATTATTCATTGTACAAACACCTTTATTTCCAACCATTTCCACTTCGTTACTTTGGTCATCACCGTTGACGACCTTCTTTCCTTTTTTGGCAACACGCAACCTATGTCACCCTTGGTTGGAGCATCACTTCTCATTCACCCTCGCCGACATCGTCTCTATCTTCAGAGTACTACCCAGGTCACTTACCATTTATCCTCTGAATTTGTTCACCTTGTGTCGCCTTTGGCACAACTTAGCCCTGGTCTTGTCGTCCCCCTGACACTCGACCTTGTTACACGGTTGCGGCCACTATTTCTCTCATATATCCTCCAACCAAGGGCAGTCTTGAGTCATCCCACTTTTTGACTTCGTCCATGTACCTCTTATCTATCCAAGGTGGCCTCTGAGAGGGATTTTCCTACGCTGATTAGTTTAGACATCTAGGCATCTTCTGTGTTGATCAAGTTCTCCTCTATAGTAACTAAGATGGAGTGATCCAACAAGATCCTTCTTTTCTTTGCAGTCCTTTGAACAATGTCTGTTATCACTGAAATTTCGTCCACACAGGGCGACAAGAACTCCGCATCATCAACACAGAAAAACAGTCATTCATGGCACAAGGTTAATTCCACAGCACAGCAAAAGGGTCAAAACTATACAAAATGGCCAAAAAATTACAAGGAGCTTTACACCCACTGGGCGGGCGTGCGCGAGCACGTAACATCTTCGTACCAGGAGCGCATATGCGCGGTTGTGGGGTGAAAAACCTGCGCGCCTTCCAAACGACGCATTTATGGAACTGGTCGGCCTCCCAACCACTAATGGATCGGCTCCCAAGTCGATTTGACACCAAATCCGAGCTCAATCTGCATGGAGAGGCTGGTCAAATACCTAATTGTGCCCTAAAGAGCCCCTTTTCACATTCAAAAGAGGTTGCATAATAACCCAATGCTTGGCTATAAAAAGCCATGAATGACCACCATTTCTTCAAGGAATTCTTCATACTATTATGCTGCTGAGATTGCTAGAGACTCCTTCTTTGGCAACACACATTGTAAGCTGCATTTCATAAGCTATTCACCCCTCACTTGAGTGAATAAGCTTGGAGTTCCTTCACCCACATTTCATCTTTTCTTTGTAAGGAGAGAAATCAGCTGAGGGCCTCAAGAGCCTTCCATTGGAGAGGGAAGGGACCCAAGTCCTCTTTCTCCATTGTGTATCTTTGGATTTCATCAATCAGACCAGCTTATATATTGGTGATATTGGTCCATTTTCATTTGTTTTTATTTTTGTTCCTATGCTCATAGTTTTATTTAGTTTTTGTTTAATTCTTGTTAATAGCTTTGTTGTTTTCTTTCTAACCTTTTACCATACAGCTGTCATGCCTAGGAGAGCCCAATTAGGCATGTAAGCACTCACTTTTTTCTCACACGGCGACGAGAAGAGTGCAAACAATGTCCTTTCTCTTTTGATCATAGGAGATTGCATAGATATCTTCTACCTCGCCTATTGGCTCTAGCATCTGTTGATCACCCCATGTTATCTTGTTTCCCAAACTACCGGTGGTGTATATTTGTTCAAGATTGGGCTCTCGAACTTCCTCACTGTGACTTGTGGGTCCGACTTCTACTTGTTGCTCGTCAAGGATTTGAGTATTGGGAAAAATGGAGGTGTCAGGTATAGACTCATTACTTATTTGCTCGTGAGCTGTAGAACTGTTTATTTCCTTTTGAAGGGATCCTTTCTTTGTCTCCTCTAGTTCCAGCTTGTCATTCAGATCCACTTCAGTTTCTGATTCATTGGTTTCTTTTGTGTCGAGGCCACTTTAGGCTTCTGTTTCCTTTTATGATACCTCCTTGTCTTGAACTTTGGGCTCAAGGGAGGAAACTTTCTCGGAACCTTTTTCCTCTTGAACACACACATTGGAGTCGTGAGATGATTCTAGGATTTCATCGTCTCTATATATATGTGTAAGTTTTCTAAGGGGATTAGATGATTGTGTTTCTATCGACACCCAACCTGTCTCTATTTGATTTGTCCTGTTGACAAGAGAATTGACCGGCGATGTTGTGGATCCAGTGTTTCCTAACCTATTGGTGTTCCCAAGGTTCATGGAATCGGGGCTGCTCGACTCCATTGGGATTCCTTCTCGGGTACCAGTTGGAAGCCTAGGTGTTATGATAAGGTATGGATCATCCTACATCCTTTTCATTGGCAGTTGTATTTGCTGGTACATAATTTCACCCATCCCCTGTGCATATTGAACTTCAGGGAAATCCATGATTTGTTCCAGGGATTCCTGATAAACTTTCACCACCTTGATTCCCTCTTGGGGATCGCCTATTTCTTTGCCCGATTCCAATGCTACAGTTCCTTCCCGGACCTTGAGCATTTCTTGAGCTATCTACTCCAAAGACATCACTTGTTCTTCCTAAATCATATCTTTGAACCTGGCTATTCGAGGATCAACCCTCCTTGACGCCACTTCACTCCAATCTTGAGCGTTTTCGATGAAAATTTCATCTTCAAATCGATCATGTGCATAAGGCCAACAAGACGATACCTGCAATGCATGTTGTAGGACCAGGCTCTTGGGATCGTGTTTTCGAAATCAAAAAGTTTGGAACCAGAATTCTAGTTGACTTATCCCTTTTTGATTAGCATGCGTGGTATCTTTCACCATGTAGAAGCCAATATGAAACCCATATGGAATGAAGGCTCTCTTATTGTCTTTTACTAAAGTGGCATTGTATCCTTGCAGGATGGTCTAGTGGAAAATTTCTCCTAATACTAATCGGCCAGGAACATATATGGGTAACAAATGGGGTGCCCCTGTGGTTCCAAAAACCCTGTTGTAGGTTTCCCGCTCGTCTAGATATCGATGACCCACTTTTGATATAACCTTTTTTGCTTCTTCTAACAACCCAGGGCACTCTTTCCTGAACAACAAAAAATAGATGTGTGCAATAAACTGGTCACAGATAAGAGAATAGGATTTTTTGTATGTGTTAGCCCATAAGATGCTAAAGTATACATGGACTGGGATATTTGAGGAGTGCCAGTTCAAGTTCATTCTAGAGAAAACATTCCCGGTGTAGATGATGTCTAACAGATACAAGGCCATGTAGAAGGAGGGGGTTTCCCCCTCTTTTGGCATCTGGGCTTGTCTTATGCAGGTGCTCAACTCTTTGGAGATGATGGCACCCCAATTGAAACCCATGCTTGAAATGGCCACCGTATAAGCTAGGGGAATCCAAGCCTCTGAAAACTGGGGGGAAATCTTTCTCCCCATGCAACTTGCAGAGAAGAGTCGTCACATATATGTATGGTTCCCTTAGATTGGCCATTGGGTACCATCTGACAGTCCAGTTCATGAATGGTTTGTCTTCCCTCCACCACAATGCCATGATTTTGCTGGTATCATGTGATGCATAAAATATCAAAACAAAATCAGTGCTCATCTTTTATTTTGACTCCCCGAGCCTATAGTAACTCTGAACCTCTGATGGAAATAAAACCCCGATGAATCCACAATTATCATCATTAATCAAACATTTATGTACATCAATGTGGTCAATGAGCCACTTTAGGAGCTCAATGCAAGGAAACACTAGAGTTCGGTTTTCCACCATGTGTAGATAATCCCTACGAATGTTTGGGAGGACATCATCATCTAGATTCCTTGTATAAGGATCGTTGTGTGGGGAATACTCTAGGGGTTCTTATTTCTTGATTTTCTTAAACAATTCTTCCCAGCGAGGGAATGTTGTTTTGGCTCAAATGTTTTTCTCTATGTCTCCAAAGGCTGGGATTCAGAAGAAGGAATTCTTGGTAGCTGTCTTAATGAAAGGCACTAGTTTGGGGGTGAATTCTGATTGTCTTGCAACTACTGGGGAGGAGCCCTCTCTTGCTTCTCGTTCTTGCAGCTTTGGCGCTCTTGGGGATTTCTTGGTTGAGGGTTTCTTCAGGGGCATTGTTACTGTAATTAAAACATCCTTTAAATATGTTTATAGAGCAGTGTTGGTTTGAGAACATAAAAAGGAAGCGTAAAACACCACAAGTGAATACATACCTATAATTCTTGCTAAGCTAGTTTTTTAATACTCACTAAAGTTTGGATGACTTCTCTGGATTGTTAGCCCTGCTCCTCTGTTTGTTATGAAATCTTTTCCATGTAGAATAGGATCATACACAATGACTTCGAAATAATATAACTAGAGAGACTCTATCCTTCGTATCGACCAGTTAATACAAGTAATAAATGAAATTAAAAAAAAAACTACTATCAGTTCTTTGCAATTAAATTGTAACAGGTTAACGACAGAGGCGCGGAGGCAGATGCATTGTATTGGCAAGCTTTAAATGGTTTCTTTTGATTCATGCACAGATTAGAAACTAATGTGCAATCCACAATTTTACTAACACTTTAAATGCATCGTACCTAATGAATCCGAGGGTTAAAATGTCTCATCACGTCGTGTCTTTCCGATGTGGAGGTCAGGGATCGGTGATCGAGGGAAGGTTTTATGTGCGTATTTTCTTGGTGGGTTATCATCTTCATTACCTCCTATCGCCGAAAACATTTTGGGAGTCAACGGTTGGTGATACCACTCCTCCCTTGCACGATGCCTACTTTTTCATTTTCCTGCCGAAGCTGAATGGATCGGTCTTCAACGATACCTCTGCCAAAGGTCATTCACAAAAAATAAAGACTTTCATCTGCCAACACCGATGAAGATTAGTTCTTGGCTATTTTAAACTTCTCAAACAATCTTCGTCACCTTTAATCTTTACGAATTCCGACCTCCCTAAGAATGTTGGGGAAAGATTTAGTTTGTTGATTCCTTAAGCAGTTGTTAAGTACCTTTTAATGGTAAAGATGATTCTTTGTTGTATGTTCAAACTCTTTTTTTTTTTAAATTCAAACATGAAACATAAAGGATAAGCGCAGGCATCAACTTCATACTGAAGGAAAAACAGATAGTGCAAAGGATCAAGTGGTACCCGAAAACTAAAAAATGGACATAGACTATTAGGGTGTGTTGAGTTCTCAACAGGTCCAAACTCCTGAAATCCAAAATTAGCATGGGTCGTCCGATGCAACAGGACACGTGGAACTATATATGAACCGTAGGGAAATACACTTCAGGAAGGCTGAAGTGAGGAATGTGCCAAAGTTTTGAGTCCCGAAATGTCAAAGGTATAAAATCCCAAAATGCCAATATTTATTTGGGTTGTTCGATTAAAAAGGACACATGACACCTGATCTAAGAAATTGCGATTTCGCGACTCAGAGGTTTAGCATGGAGCACAATATGAACTTGCGAAACGTGAAGCCGCAAAGCTCCCAGGGGTTGGGCCCATGATCACAACCCGTAGTTATATAGGAAGAAGGGCCATAAAGAAAGGTAAATGCCTATTGAATGATTAACAATTGAGGTTTTCGAGCAAGCATCTGGGTTGTTGATTTCCAAGCGAATCCGATCGTCAATATCGATGGGCTATTTCATAGATTCGGCCATTGGGATGTTTGGAATCAAGGAGAGTGAAGACCCATGAAATGAGAAATCCAAAATTTCCATGAAGGAATCCCGAGATCATGACCCAAGGTCATATGAAGCGATCGAGAGGAGCCACTCTAGAAGCCAAGGGCGCCCGTATTTTCACATAGGAAGATCTACGTGTTCTCAAGGTAGCGGGATTGACTTGAGGGAGCTGTGAACATTTCCTGGAGAATTCATGGGTGTCATACCTTGTCTCAATCCTGATGAAATTAGTTAATTAAAATAGGGGAGGTGGTTGAAACCTTGTCTCACCCCATAAATGGAAAGCATGGAAGAGTTGGCCGTGGAGGCAGTCTGTCAACTCAAAGTCCCCATGTCAATGGACTTTTCTGCAAAGCCCATACCGATCTGATCTTGCGTCTGACAAAAGAATGTAAGTGCATCCTGATAGAAGAAGATGCAGACGTTGAGCCTTGAATGCAATGACCAAAGTGCACCCCTGGTGGGCGCAAGTTGTCCTGAGTATAAATAATTTATTTTGATATTTTTTCATGGTAGATGGTTGAGCTAAGCTCCCATATTGTAATGTTTTAATGAAACTTTGGTTATTTGGTTATGTAACTTGATATGAGATTTCTTGTTTAATGAAAGACAACTTCTATTTCCATCTTATTTGCATCTGATACTGAATGTTCATGAGTGAAGGATTCACGTGAATTGTGGTGATTGCATTGTAATGAATGTTTGATTGCAATGTGGTTATAGCATTTTCATCTTCCTTAAACTTCAAATTCAAGAAGATCTTGTTTTTAGAGTTTTTCTTCCTTAGTATGTTGGAAGACCTGATGTCCAGAGTAGACATTTACATATCCTCCTCAATTTATTCCTCCTACTCACCTTTACTACAACTTACTAGCTAAAGTTGATCAAGACCTCATTTGCTTGTGCATACTACCCCAGTTTTCTGAGTTAAAACAATATTCTCTTGAGTCTTCCCCATTTGACCTTTTCAAATCCATTAATCGTGACATATAACCTGATGGGTATTGGGCCTACCTCTACTACAATCCAGGGGTGACTTCTAGTGCTAACATTTATGGCGCCGTTGTCATGGATGAATTAAAGATTTTCCCTGGGTAGAACGAAAAATTTCACTGATTCTGAAGGTGCATCAGAACTCAGTACCATTGAAGACTGCAACCTGCATCTGATGACTCCACTGGGGAATACACTGTTTTAGCTGGCTCCAAAGGGAAGACACATGAGGTCTCATCCACAACTGCCTCTAACCACGCCTGGAGATGATCAAGAGAAAATTATCAGGAAATTAAAGACCTCTCAAGAAGGTACTTCAACTTCTGAACCAGGTGATTCTGGTAATTTTCATAATCTTTCTTCAAAAACCCCAGTTACTATTTATGTTTATCTTATTATGCCATCTGCTAGATTTTTTGGAACTTTGAATTTCAGAAGTTTTCTAGCTGGTTTATCTTATCCTAGCCTCATTTTGGAAGGAGAAATCCCCGATACTCCTCTCTCTTCTGAAGTTGTATTGTGGCTCAGAACCAGGACCTTAGGATACTTCCTCACCCCTAGCTTTACTAATCCTCCTCCTGTTGGAGTTTCTATAGTAGAAACCTATTTTCTTGTCATCTCTGCAACCTTTTTCTCAAACACTCAGTTGTTTCCCCTTTCTCCCAGAAGCCCAGTCTCACCTGTCTGAACTCCAGCTCCACATGCTTCTCCTCCAGCTGACATCCAAATGGTAGGTGCTAATCCTCCTAGGAACAAGATGGATGAGATATTGGCTACTAGATATGCCCCTCTAATTTTACCTCATCCTATGAATTCTCTCCTAGCCAAAAAATACCTTAAGAGCATGCCCCATTTCACAGGAGAGGGAGACATGACTACAGAAGAGCACCCTGCATCTTTTTATAGATTTTCATAAATTCAGGCCATCGAATATGAATATGTGTGGATGAGAGTTTTTGTACACAACCTTGATGGTGATGCTAAGGATTGGATTAAGGACTTACCTCCTATATCTATTGATGGGATTGTTGCTCTCGATGATTCATTCTTAAGAAATTGTTGGAATAAAAAATATCTCCTTTATTATATTATAGAATTTAGGGCACTTAAGAGAGAAGAAGGGGAATCTATTTCAAACTTCTCAAAGAGATTTAATAAGATTTATAAAATATTCCCACTTAATTTAAACCCATAGAAACCTATGCCAAAATGACTTATGTTAGTGTTTTCGACCCTGATTTTTTCCTCCTGTTGAGAGAAAGAAGAGCTACCTCCTCTGCTCATATGAAAGATAATTCCATTGAAGAAGAGTATAATATATTGGTAGTTGATAATATTAGAAGTAAGGTTGAAAGAGACATAAGAAAAGGTAAATATGAAGGTTCGACCTATAGTTCTTTTGTTGCCCCCCCCTCAAATGGATGAAGTAACCAAGTTACTAAAGACTCTTTCTGCTAGAATGGAAAGGGTCAATGTAATTCCCATATACTTCTAAACATCATTAAGATTCATAAACATTTTATGAAATAAACTGAAATAATAACTTCTTAGCATAATAGTGATTCTCATAACAACAACTTCAGTAAATTAGATTTATCAATAACTACTAAATTCATGATAGAAAGAAATAAATACATAAATTAACAAAGTACCTGGTTCTGATGCTAATTGCTATTGCTTTCCTGCTGCTTGCTGCTACACAGATCAACCCTACCACAAACAAGAAAATAACTTCCCAAAACTACTGTCCTCCCTGCCAACTAGGAAAACTACCTAGCTCGAGGATATCTACGGATATCCTGGCCCTCCGTGCCCAAAACCTCCAGCAACTCAGTGATCCCCTGATCAAGAGTCACAGTCTAGAACACTTTGTTCCTTGCTCACAACAAGCCAATAGTCCACAAAATATCACAGGCTCACAGCCAATAACACAGTGCACAGAAAATCGCTGCTCATAGCAAAACGCAGAATCTCTGCTCACGACAAAACACAACCGTCCACAGCATCCATTCCATCCCCTCCCATCGAATGGTGCGCACATCCCCCTCTTCCTATCCCTTATTCCTCCCTGTCGACTCACGCACTTACTCCTTCAACCACCCTCCATCCTCCGTCCTTCGTCATGAGTTAATGTTTTATCTTCTCGGGATCCATGGCTATCCCTCTCTGCATACGCCACCATTTTATAACATTTTCATTGATCTTTTAAATTATGATTCTTAGGTCATTAAATGTGGTATGTAGTTAGAGTATTACTTATTTAATCACAATCATTTTCTTTTAATTAATTTTACTTTATAATCTTTAATCATTTATTCAATTAGGGTCGTTACAGTCAAATTGGAAGGAAATAAGAGCTATAGGAATCCCCCAAATGATGATAAAAGAGGTAACTTTAGGAGACCTACTAATTCCCCTAAGACCATCCAAAGATATCAGAGAGACCGGGACATAGATGATCAGAGAATCCAAACTCCTCTCCAAAATAACCTGGTTACTGATGAAGGTGAAGAGAAAGAAGATATTGATCCTGAGATGCATTACCTTGGAGAGACCTCTTCATACCCTCATTTAACTCAGTCTGCATACAAAGAGGCCCTCATCAGTAATCAACTGAATGAGCTGAGTAAAGGGGAAGAGGCCAACCACACTCCAAACAGGTATAATCTGAGGTCCAAACAGAAAGAAGGGAAATCTGGCATCCCTGATCGAACTACCAGAGCAGAAAAACCTATTGAAGATATTGTAGACCAAAGAAAGGTAAAGAAGGCACAAACCCCCCCACCAGTGGTCAAAAGTATTGTTCAAGAAGTGAGATAAATTCTAAAACCCCCCTCCTCTTTCAGCTATGAGAACTAAATACAAAAATTTAGAATCCCTGTACCCATTTCAGAGATGGTCAAGAATGAAGAGTTCAAAAGGTGCCTCTCCCAAATGTTACAACAAGAACCTTTTTCTCATTACACAGACTCCATAAACCTCCAAGATGAGAAGCCTACAGTCATCCTAGGTCCTTTCATAAAAGACATGGATGATTAATCCCCTCCCTTCTATACTTCACTGAGCATACATGACAAGGTGCTACATAATGTTTTGATGGATTCAGGGGCATGTCACAACCTTATTCCTAATATTTTCATGGAAGAGCTCAGTCTCGAGATTACAAAATCCTACCAAGACCTGCATTCTTTTGAATCCAGTAAGGTCAAGTTCCTTGGTGTTATCAAATACTTGGTTGTATTTCTATTCCAGTTGCCAATGAAAAGAGAGATCATGGACATCGTGGTGGCCGACATTCCCCCTAAATTTGACATGCTTTTGTATAGATCTTGGATAAAAATAATAGGGAGGAATTTGCAGATGGACCTCATCTATGCTACCATTCTGGTGTTTGGGGGAGATCACGGGAGAATCTATAGGGAAGCTCAGTTGACATACATTATTAATGATGAAGCAAACCCCATGAACCTTGCTATATTTTCTCTTGAAAAACATTTTGGATCTAGTTTGTTGCAACTCACCGACGCTCCTGAACCTCCTATGGAAATCAAAGAGCGGCCTATTACATTTTGTGAAAAATCCCCACCTATCACCTATGTGTGGAAATTTTTTGTCGATGGAGCCTCTTCTAAGGAAGGTGTTGGTGCTGGAGTGGTTCTAGTTTCGCCTGCTCAAGAGACTCTAGCTATGTCCTACAAGTTAGAATTTGAAGCTACCAATAATGTGGTAGAGTATGAATCTCTCGTCTTGGGTTCGAGGGCCACAAAGGACATGGGGATTAAAGAGATATCAATGTTTGGAGATGCTTATTTAATTGTCCATCAGGTCAAAAATATTTATCAAGACAAAGACCCTAGGATGAGATCATACAGAAATGAAGTATGGGATCTAGTTGATAGTTTTTTATTAGCTTTCAACATTTCATTTGTTCCAAGAGAAGAAAATGTCGTGGTCAGTTCTTTGGTTGTTTCTGCAAGTAGTTTCTGAATCCCTCTACCACCAAAGCTCAGGTATGATGTAGAAGTAAATTACAGAGCCTTTGTACCTAACAATGTGAAGCATTAGAAATCATTTGAGGACAACCTCCAGATCAAAAGATTCCTTGAGAATGTTAATGAGTTTTCTGCACTACATATTGATCAAGATCAGGATTCTGAAAGTAATCCTCATAACGATGTTTTCCTTAACAAAATCGTTGATCACCATATTGTTCAGTTGCCTAGAAATCACATTCTGAAGGGACTTGTTCCTTTGGAGAGACTATTTGACAAAAATGATGTGGCACTGAAAGTTAAAGGATCAACTGATGATGCTGATGTAACTGAATACAACATCGATACAAAGAAAGATCCAAAATTTGTCAACTTGTTGAGTATTTTGTCAAGGGAACAAAGGGATGAATATACTGAGATATTAAAGGAGTTCGCTGATGTGTTTTCTTGGACATATGAAGATCTCAGAACATAAGACACAAGCATCACTGAACATAAGATCCCACTAAAGGAAGAGACCAATCCATTTAGGTAGAAACTGAGACAGATCAACCCTATGTTGTTGCCTATCATGGAGAAAGAGGTAAAAAAGATTTTAGATGCCCAAATTATCATTATTTTGACGTATTCTGAATGGGTGGCCAACTTGGTCCCAGTGAAAAATAATAATGGAGAAATCAGACTTTGTGTTGATTTTAGGAACCTAAACAGAAGCTCCAAAAAAGATAACTACCCATTGCCGAAAATGGAGCACATATTACAGAGGGTGACAGGTGCATCAAGGATGTCCATATTTGATGGATTTTCTGGCTACAATCAGATTTTTGTCTTACCTGAAGACAAAGAGAAGAAAAAATTCACCACTCCATGGGGCACATTCATGTATTCCAAGATGCCCTTTGGATTGATGAACGCGAGAGAAAATTTCCAGCGTGCTATGGACATCACCTTTATTGGGGAAAAGGATAAATTTGTGGTCATTTATTTGGATGACATTACAGTTTTCTCCAGGAATGATAAAGAAAATCGTCATCATATGAGAAAGGTCTTCCAGAAATGATGAAAATTTGGTCTCGTCCTGAATCCTAAGAAGTCATTGTTTTCTATGAAGGAGGGAAAATTACTAGGGAACATAGTATCAAATGAGGGAGTAAACATCGATCCCAACAGGGTGGAAGCCATACAAACCTTATCACTCCCTAGATCCAAGAAAGAAGTTTAGTCTTTCTTAGGGAAGATTAATTTTCTCAGAATGTTTGTTTCTAATTTTGCTGAACTAGTGAAGGACATTACAGTCATGTTGAGAAAAGGAAACGAAATCAAATGGATTGTTGAATCTCATAGTTCCTTTGATCAAATAAATAAGGTCATGGCCGAAGCACCTATGCTCTTCAGTCCTAATTATTACAAATATTTTATGGTTTTCTCCTTTGCTTCATTTGACACCATGGCATCCATTTTGTTGCAAAAGAATGATGAAAGTTTCAAGCCGCTCATTGCCTTTTTCAGTAGGGAATTGAGAGATGTTGAGCTGAAATATGACATCATGGAAAAATAGGTCTATTCCTTGGTTAAGGCTCTCATATCCTTCATGGTCTATGTTTTGCATTCAAAGTTCATTTCCTATGTCCCTTCAACTTCTGTGAAGGAGATTCCCATTCAACCCGACATGGACAAGAGAAGGAGCAAATGGATTGCTAAAATCCTTGAGTCTAACTTGGAGATAAAACCCACTAAGTTGGTTAAGGGTCAAGGTTTAGCCAAGCTATTGGCTGAAACTAATTTCAAATCCTTAGGGGTAAATTTCATCAACGCTTGTTTAGAAAATCAGCAAGGCGATTTTTCTGATACGATTTCTCCAACCTACCCTCCATTAGAAGAATGTGCTTGGTACAAGGACATAATTTTCTTTCTACAGAAGTTGCATCCTTATGATGGCATGGAAAAAAGAAAGGTAAGAGATTTAAAGCTCACATCAATCAAATATTGCCTCATTGATCAAGTTTTATATTGGAAATATCCTCTAGGGGTGCTATTGAGATGTTTAGACCCACAAGAAGCACACAAAATCATGTTTGAATTTAATGATAGCTTGTGTGGGGGACATCACTTCTGGAAAACCACAACCTACAAGATTCTCAGAGATGTCTATTTATGGCCTAGCCTATTAACTGATGATTGTGCTAAAAGCAGGGCTTGTGTAAAGTGTCAGAAATTTTTAGGAAAACAACAGCTCAAGTCCTTGCCTTTGAAGCCTATGGTGGCTTTAGGGCCCTTTCAATAGTGGGGCCTATATTTTATCAGGGAGATTCATCCAGCTTCTAGTGTTCAACATAGGTGGATCTTGACTGCCATAAATTACTTTACCAAGTGGATAGAAGCTATCCCCACAAGGAGAACTTCTCATAAGGTAATAATTGGTTTCATTGAGGATATTATAGAAAGGTTTGGCCGTATGAAAATAATTGTCACTGATAATGTTGCATCCTTTAAGGCTGAACCATTGATTCAATTCTGTGAGTAGTTTGGGATTACATTGATTCACTCAACTCCTTACTACCCCCAAGGGAATGGACTGGTAGAATATTTTAACAAGATCCTTATAAAGATCATCAAAAGGTTGTTAGAAGACAATAAGAAAGCATGGGATTCAAAGCTCAAGTTTTCTCTGTGGCCTGACAGAGTGACAAAAAAAAAATCTCTTGGGATCTCTCCTTTTAATCTTGTGTATGGAGTCGAGGCCATATTTCCTTCGCAGCTCACCTTGCCAGTGGAAAAATTCTTCCAGGACTACCAAGGAGAACCTGATGACATGGTCAAGAGGATATTCTAGCTGGTAGAAGTGCAATAGACTAGGGAGAAGATACTGGACAAAGAACATGAACATCAATAGAAGATCAAGCAGGCTTTTGACAGGAAAGTAATAAAGGAGGATTTCTAGTTGGGAGATCTAGTGATAAAATGGGATGCACCCAAGCAGAACAAAGTAAATCATGGTAAATTTGATGCCTTGTGGATCGACCCCTTCAAAATCTCTGAGATATTCCCTAATAATACTTACATGTTGCAAGATTTAGAGGGTGATGAAGTTTTTGGTGGCCCTGTTAATGGGCACTTTATAAAAAAAAAAATTGTTTGAAACAGCAGTCGGCCTCCCACAAGTGTAAATACCATTCTTGTTTTATGTTTATTTTGTTTTAAATAGCTAGACTCCATAACCCAATACTAAGGAACTGGAGATACTTTTCTTGGTAGACCGCAAGGAGCATGCCATCCCCTATGGAACCAAATGTTATCACATAAACTTTTCAGGGTCTTGTGGGTTTGTGGTTTCTACCAAAATCTATATTTTTTCCTTTCCTTTCTCCCTTTCACTAACAAAACCTTAAGGTTTTCCCTTTTATCTTGTAATCTGATCTATGTTTGTCCTCAGTAGTTTGAGCGACCTCTTGTTTTGTGTAATCCTTTCTGAGAAGTCTCAACCCCAAGCTCTTATTTTCTCTGGGTCAATCATTGCCCTCTCTACCTCTGTCATTGATCCTTCTCTTTCCCAATCCCTTGGCCAGTTGTCCAAATAATTATTTATACAAGCCACAATAGCGAGCACAAGCACAACACTTAGAGAGGTCTAATATGGACTCAAATCAAGGGAGCGAGCAAGTTCAAAGATAAATGATGAGTTATAATCATGGGAATCAGTAGTACAAAATGTTGTTGAAGTTATCTGTAGAAGGTTCGAACTCCCAAAATCTAAAATTAGCATGGGCCATCTGATACAGCAGGATGCGTGGCACCAGATTTGAACCACGGGGAAAGTCATTTTGGGAAGGCTAAAGTGAGGAATGCGTCGAAGGTCCAAGTACTGAAATGTCAAAGTTCTGAAATATCAAAATGTCGATATTTATCTAGGCCATTCGATTCAAAGGGACGTGTGGCACCTAATCTGAGAAATTGTGATTTCACGACTCGAAGGTTTATCATGGAGCACAGTATGGATTCGTGAAACACGAAGTCGTGAAACACTAAGCCATGAAGCACCCAGGGGTTGGGCCCATGATCGCATCCCATGGTTATATAGGAAGTAGGGACATAAATAAAGGTAAACACCTATTGAACGATGAGCAATTGAGGTTTTCAAGCAAGAATTTGGGTCATTGATTTCCAAGCGAATCCGATCGTCAATCTGTATGGGATATTTCGCAGATTCGAGCATCGAGATGTTTGGAATCAAGGAGAGTGAAGACTCATGAAATTCAAAATCCCAAAGTTCCACAAAGGAATCCCTAGGGCATGACCCAAGGTCACATGAAGTGATGGAGAGGAGCCACTCCATAAGACAAGGGTGCCTATATTTTCACAAAGGAAGATCTACGTGGTCTCAAGGCGTCGGGATTGACTTGAAGGAGCCATGAACATTGCCTAGAGAATTCATGGGTGTTAGACCTTGTCTCAATCCCTATGAAAGTAGTTAATGAAAATAGGGGAGGTGGTTGAAACCTCATATCACCCCATAAATGGAAACAATGGAAGAGATGGCCGTGGAGAGAGACTTTCAGCACAAAGTACCCCTTTCAATGAACTTTTCTGCAAAGCCCATAACAATATGATCTTGTGTATGAAAGAAGAATGTAAGTGCAGCTTGACAGAAGAAGATGAAGACATCGAGCCTTGAATACAATGACCAGAGCGCATCCATGGTGGGAGCGAGTTGTCCTGAGTATAAATAGTTTATTTTGATATTTTGTCATGGTCGATGGTTGAGATAAGCTCCTGTATTGTAATGTTTTAATGACACTCTAGTTCTTTGTTTATGTAACTTGATATGAGATGTATTGTTTAATAAAAGAGAGATTCTATTTTCATCTTATCTGTGTCTGATATTGAATGTTCATGAGCAAAGGATTCACATGAATTGTGGTGATTTAGTTGTAATGAATATTTGATTGCAGTTGTTAGGGACCTAACCCCTTACGTAGGTAGAACAATGTATTCCAATGTAATAAAGGTCAATATTAATAAGGCCTTGCTATAAGGTAGATTAAATCGAATGTGAGAATACCTAAAAGAAGCTTCCTCTTCTAGAAGGATCTTCCTCTAGATGGTTCTCTTGGTAGACATATTTAGTATAAATTGGAGTCAAGGGCATGTAAACACTAGCTTGGATATTATTGTAATAGAGCTCTACTTGAATGGAGATTGCCCCCTCAAAGAGGCCCGTGAACATTGATCTCAGTAATCAAAGTGCTCTTTCTGGTGTTATTTTTTTATCATTTCAGTGTTATTGTGGTGTTATTATGGTTATATTGTTGTTCATCTTCAATTTATAGCATTTTCTTTCTGTTCTGCATACTTTTTATATCTAGAATATTACAAGTGGTATCAGAGCACTTTCCTTGGCAGAAAATTGTGGGTTAATTTTTTTTTTAGGGTAGAGATGTATTCCTACATCTTTAAGCCACAAATATATGTCATTACACGCATAAACCCATGGTTGAGGGATTCATACACGCAGAAAATACAAGTGGTTCTTAAGCACACATCTGTTGGCCACCCTTGTAACCCCTGTTGGTACCCCTTCGAGTGGTAGCGCATCAGACATCACCTGTGTATGGATCAACCTAGATTTCCTGAAGCCCTTTATAGATAAATCGATCGGCCTCTTGACTGCTATAGTGCCATTGAGAAAAACACTCGGGAAGATACTCTCTAGTACCTAGGTAGTTGGGTAGTATGGTTAAGCGCATGATCTAGCCTCCTTAGTTAGTTCCTTGATATATTGGGTCGAGCACTACTGTAGGACCCCGCATGTATATCAGAGAGCTATAGCACAGGGAAAACCCTTGTCTGTAGAACCCTTGAATACCTAAACCTTGGGGATGGAAACAAAAAAATTAAAACAGAGAAGATTTATTGTCGTCCAACTGTGTTCGGGTTGCCAAATCACTACACATTTCTTTTTGGTTAAGAATTTGAGAATTTCATCACTGTAGTATTTTTCATACCAAAGTATAACTCTGCAGGTGTAAAGGTTTCCACCATTGTTTGAGACCTATTCCATTGGATTTATCTCTTATCCCTTATCACATTCATACATATCATTTTTTAGCAAATTTTTTGATCTCACCCACCTCGTTTCGGTTCCCTCGTCATCATGGCCCATACCTGTGGCCAAGACTTGGAAGCTTTCTTCAATACCTTTCAATCTAATTTCCCAGAGACCCAACAAGAAGTGAAACAACTCAGTGCCAATGTTACCGCCATCAATACTACCATCCAGTCCTCCATCGCTGCCTCAATCGAGGAACTCAAACAAGACATGACTACCCAGCTTGAATCTGTTGTTTTGATTATCTTTACTAAGATGCATATCCCTGTAGATAACCCTTTATCTGACCCAACCCCACATACCGAAGCTGAAACTTCCTCTTATTCCCATAATTTTCATCACCATCACTTTCAACTTGACCTACGCCTTCCGCGGGTGGATGTTCCCAAATTTGATGGCTCATATCCCACTGGTTGGGTAACCCAAATGGAACATTATTTCTCTTTATATGAAATTACAGATGACTTGGCCAAATTCTGATATGGTGTTCTCCATCTAGATCAATAAAGTTGGAAATGGTGGCAATGGAGAAAAACTTCCCGTCAAGGGTATATTACTTGGACACACTTTGTGGCAGAGCTTTATGAACTCTTTGACACTGACACCAACCATTTAGGATGTTCGACAAAGTTGAAACAATCAGGAACACTGGAATACTTTAGAGCTTCTTTTGAGCAACTGGCTTTTCGGACAGAGGGCATGTATGATGCCTTTTTACTAGAATGTTTTATCGGTGGCCTCAAGGATGCGGTTCATGCCAATGTCCTCATGGCTTGGCCTCAGAGTTGGGTGGAGGATACTAAAAGAGATTAAGAAGAACAAAAAGTTGTATCTTCTCAAAACTAGAAACCCCCCTTTATTATTCACACTAAACCAGTAAATCCCACTACTCCCTCTTGTTACACATTATTTTCATCATCCCTATGACCGTTAATGATGTAAACCTATCTGTTGCCTTCAGAGGGGTCAGTGGCCTGAGTTCCTGAAGAGAGAAGGGAGAAAAAATTTCCTGAGAAAATAAGTTGCATTTTCCTTTGGAAAAACCCTATAAAAAAGGAAGTTTCAGGTTTCTATATAGGCAGGGTGCGACAATGCCTAATTCTCACGAGGTTTGCAGGTTGCTCTATAGGAAAGGTGCGAGAATGCTTACACGTGGGAAAAATGAGCGTTTTCTTGAATCTTATAGAAGGAGAAACTTCCCTGGTGAGGTGGCATCTGAATGGTTTTGATCTTACTCACTTTCATGATTTAATGGGATCATCCTAACCTCCTCACCTTATCCTCTTCAACTTATAAAAGGAGAGGAGCTCTCATGGAGAAAGTTAGATTTTGAGCTTTTGGGATTGGCTAAGTTGGATTTGGCTTGGAATTATTAACTTGGTTAGAGAAGCTTTGAGATTTTCCTTGTCATGATAGATTGTGAGTGGCTATCAGATCCATGGTCTCATAATCCTTGGAGCAAGAAGTGTGTGGGGAACGAAGGATAGTTGGAAGGGACCTTATGACATCAAGGCCATGGTTGTAATCTCTCTTTCACATTTAATATGATACAGTAATATGATTCTTTCCTATAAAGGTTGTTGTGTTTTATTGTATGATTCCTTGATCACATACATAGGTTTATATTGAGTTTATGCTATTACTATCACTTTGGTTGGTTGTGTTCTTTTGCAGGTTCATCATTGTATGAGCGTTGGAACGAAGCTAGGATGGTGATGGCAAGAGGAAGCGACATTTAAATGGTATGTCACTCATCCCTCTTTAGTTAGTAAATTCAATATCTAAAACTTAAGGAAAGCATCATGTTCTAGTGTGTTTTGTTTTAGATCTAGGTGGATCTAGGGAGATCAGTTAGTGTCCACACCTACAGATTAGTCCGATAACAAAATTGGTGACTCCACTGGGGAACGGATTGTTTCCTAGTTAGTCTAGTTTCCCTTGCTTTGATTGCTTGTTTTATGGTATTTGAGTCCATGGGAGATCCATCCAGACTCTCTGGATCTGAAAGTTCACTCAAATTTAGTCCTTTTTCAAAAAAAATCTTGTTTACAGGCATTCTCGCACTGTACCCTTTAGTGGCCTGTGAGAAACACCCAAGTTCACACCCTGGTGTTAAGTCCAGTGCAAACCCCTTGCAGGCAACCTTTGTTCAGCCTGTGAGAATGTTTGATTCTTGCAGTGTAATACACTACCAACCTGCGAACTTGTTTGTAAATTTTTTTTGATCGAGTCTTGTCATTTTTTGATGCCCAGTTTTGCTTTGAACAACTAGATTGAACTTTTGGAGCCTATATTGATCTGTTTATAGTCTTCTTGACATTCTTTGAGTTTCTTTTATCCATCTTTGATTTGTTTGGTTTTGAAGGATTAGTCTCTTGCTTTGAGTGTCTTTCAATTACAAAGCATGTGTTTTCTTTAGAATTTTTTAGGGAAAGATCAGATTTCTTCTGAATAGTTCACTTTAAAAGAGAACTTTTAGTTTGGGTTTCTT
>ML781096.1:583760-600629 GCA_009831015.1 Picea engelmannii | reverse complement strand
TTGTTTGGTTTTGAAGGATTAGTCTCTTGCTTTGAGTGTCTTTCAATTACAAAGCATGTGTTTTCTTTAGAATTTTTTAGGGAAAGATCAGATTTCTTCTGAATAGTTCACTTTAAAAGAGAACTTTTAGTTTGGGTTTCTTTTTTTTAAGAAAGTTCATTATTTCTTTTAGTGAAATTTTTGAAACAAAAAGATTTAATTTCTTGCTTTATCTTATATTGGGGGCATCCTTGCATTTTAAGTAGCGAAATTGCATGATTCTTGGCATTTTTTGATCTTAAATTATGAAAAAAATTCCCCCTCATGGCCATGAATCGTGCATTGGTGTACAGTACCTTTTTCTCATTTCTTGAGAATATTGATATTGATGAGTTTTAATATTTTGGGACATTGTGTATATGGGAATGATAAATGTTTTCTCCTTCTCGTAGCATAGCTTTCATCGAAATGAAAAGATTGCATCTTCATCTCTTTGCGTAACTTTCGAGTCGGTCAAAACACCATATTGTCCACGCCATATTCCTTTTGAGTAACTACAACTCTAAAAATAAAGCGCTTATAAAAATTGATTAGACATTTTTATCTTTTCTGGTAGCAAACCTACATTAGATTAGTCGTACGTCTTTGGAATAGGTGTGAAATATAACTTTCCAAAGTTGCAAACAAACATAGTATCTTGTGATAGGGAGAGTTAAATCCACTTATTACATTTTGTCTTGGGAATCCCTTCTAACACAATGGTCAACCACGAGGTCGCATTGAGACTGGCAGAGTTACTCACCCTACTTTGTTGGTCTTGGTGTAGAGATTACGTGTATTATGGGGTCGCTTGAGAGGTATACAAACAATGATGAGTGGAAGCCTTTCAAGTTTATTTCAGGCTAGATACCCTACCCTTGCACGTGGATCAGACTATTGAATGTTTCCCCAGGCATCACTGTAGTAATTGGTAACCTTAGTGGCCAATCTCTGTAGGTTCTTTACTCGAGGTGACTGTGGAGGGGCAATTCTTCACGGTACCTGGAATTGACGTTGGCCAAACTCACTTGGGCTCCTTGGAGGGTATACCCATGATTATGTGTGGGAGATTGCACCAAGGTATAAGTCTGTTAAACAGGTCATCAACGTAACTTTTCCACCTGCTCTATCTCAACCCCCTCTTACATTGTTCCCATAATGTTGGATTTCATAACCAACTAGTGTGCTCATTGTAAGAAGGTTTTGTTTGTTTGCTTTCTTCCTAGATTTTTAGCGTGTGCTGTTTGTTTTCCCTAGCAGAATCTAGGTTGGATTTATTTAATGGCGTTAGTTCCTGGATTGACCAATGAAGGAACCCCTGCTCTAGGGGAACCTTTTTTTTTTCCTTCTTATGGAAACATTGGTCCTCTTGACACCGCTACTTTGAGCCTTCCAGGTCTCACTATTGGATTACCGGTATGGTTGTTTTCCACTCACATAATCTTGAATGCAGTTAGTGCTTCAGTCACAAGCAATTCCCCCCAAGAGCATCAACCTCATGTTGATCCTTCACCTTCTTCACCAATAAGGTCTTCTTCACTTGCAATGTCACCTTCCATTTCATCTTCTTCATCGAGTGAAAGTTATGAAGCTAGTAACCCGGTGAATAAGAAGAAGAAAGATAAGCGAGGGTCAAAACCTCCAACCACTATCAAACATGTTGGAAAACAACCAGTTACTGTTAATTGTGCTGGGAGTGTTGATGATTTCAAGATCACCCAAACAACTTGTAAGCCCAAGTACCCTTGAAGGCTTTGTAAGGGTATCCATATTCTTAAGGAATGCCCTGGTCTATCCAAGGTTATCGAAGCATGGTCTACACATCCTCGCCAACCCATGTCATTAGCCTCTGAATAACATGCTAACAATCCCTTGTCAACCAGTCATGATACAGTTGGGAAGAAGAAAAGTAGAGTCAAGTTCCCATGTATGTTATGCAAAGGGAGTCATCTCACTCACGTTTGTCCTCATATGGAAGAAGCCTTGAAATTACTGGAAGACATGACTATTTCACAGCCTCAACTTCTAGTTGCATACCGTAAGATTTCTCTCAACCCTCCAATAGTTGATGGAATGATCACTCTGGTCCCTTCACCGGTCAATCCAGTTGATCATGTCGTCAATATGGTCATGTCCTTAGCTGAACCAGTTGACAAAGTGGTTGATCCGATACCATCCTCGGTCAATCCTACTCTCCCCTCAGAGAGTGAAACTAAAGCGGTCGATCTGATCCCATCCTTGGTCGATCCCACTCTCTCGTTAGAGAGTGTCACCCAAGTGGTCGATTCATTTCCATCTATCGACCCCACTCTCTCCTTGGAGAATGAAACTCAAGTGGTCGATCTGATCTCTCCATCGGTCGATCCTACTCTCCCGCTAGGGAGTAAACCCAATACTACCCACATTTTTCTCGTTGATACAAAATATCCCATGATGAGGGGTATTCATCCTTCTCCTGTAGGACCCCCTCCAAGTAATGAGGCCATCCATTTTGATTGGGGTTTGCTAAATAGACCTCTTCTTCCCTCTTAAATTCCTTTCCAGATTACAGTATAGGTTTTTGGTCGGGACATTCCCCAAATGTTGATAGATGAAGGTTCGTCTGTTAGTATTTTTTCCTCTATTGCTTGGCAAGCTTTGGGTTATCCTCCACTTGCATCAGTTACGCAGAATCTGTTAGCTTTTAACAGAAGAACTAGTCAACGTTTAGGGACCCTCCCTCAGTTTCCTGTAACTTTGGGAGGGAAAACTGTCCATATTGACATCATGGTAGTCCAAGACCCCTTGGATTTCGCTTTACTCCTTGGGCGAGATTATGTCTATGCCATGAAAGCTATTGTGTCTACTCTTTTTCATGTGATATCTTTCCCTCATAATGGATGAGTTGTGACTATTGATCAACTTTCATTCATTGAATCTAACTGGATTTCCTCCCTAAATGGTTCTTATATGCATACGGTATCGTCCCTGCCACAGGTAAATTATGTGGCGTTGTTGCCCATGGCTTCAACTTCTGATGACTTAGATCCAGTAGTTGACATGATGATCTCTTCGATAAGGTTGTTAGAGACTGATCTCTTTACTCCTGTCGTGACCCTCGACATGATGTCCTTCTAGAGTGTGTTTCTTCCTTCCAATGAAGACCTCTTGGAAGCCATGACCGAGTTTTGTCCCTTGACATGGTGTCCTTCCGGAGCATTGTCCTCTTGGAATCCATGATCAAGAAGACATCGAGGATAGTTTTTGCATCTCTGAGGCAACCTCATTAAAAAATGAAACATAGGTCTTTGAGCATAGTTTTCTAATTTCAAGCTCATTAAAAAATAAAACCACTTACCGAGGACAGTTTTTTGCATCTTTGTGGCAACCTTGTTAAAAAATGAAACAAAGATTACGAGCATAGTTCTTGTTTCTGTGTCAAGCTCGTTAAAAAATGAAATAGTTTCCCCCTCTCTATTTGAGTCAAGTCCTTCGTCTAGTATTTTAATCTTCATTTCATTCTCCTTTGCAGTTGGATGAATCAAATCTTGGGGGGCATTTGCCTCAGCCTTTGGACTTCATGTTGAAGTAGGGCCGCTAGCTTCTTAAGCTGGGGGATAAGTACCAACCATCCATGTATTATGAGTTGGGAAGTCGCAAGAATAGTTTTATATGGCTCAAGCTTGTGTAAAAGTGAAACCACTTACCTCAAGCATAGTTTCCTCTGGTTCAAGCTTGCATAAAAATGAAACCAAGTCCAAGCATAGTTTTGTTTAATTTTTAAGCTTGTGTAAAAATAAAATCTATTCCAAGCATAGTTTTGTTTTGTTTTAAAGCTTGCGTAAAAATGAAAACAATCCCGAGCTTAGTCTTTGTTATTTCTCATGCTCGTCAATACATGAGAATAAGTTACCGAGCTTAGTCTTTGTTCTTTCTCGTGCTCGTAAATCAATGAGAATGTAACCGAGTATACTTTTATCACTTTTTCGAACTCGTAAAGGTTATACGAAAAAGAACCCCCTGGAGTTCCCTTTAAGCTCTTTTCAAACTCTCTCAACATGAAAAGATTGCCAAGCGATCTTGTTATTTTCACGCTCATTAAAGAATTTGAAGAAAATGTCTATTGAGTGACAGTTTATCTCTTTTTCGGTCTCATTAGACTACTTTACGAAAAATGAACTGAGAGAGTTCTCTTTAAGTGTTTTTCAGACTCTATAAATATGAAAAACCCATGAGTTTTCTTTCTTTGGACTCATAAAACAAACATTGAAAGGCCCATATGGGACCGAACCACTCCTTCTTAGGGTTCATTAAACATACTTCAAAGGAATCATCCGAAGGATGAGCTTATATCTACAAGCATATGTTATCCTCCTCAGGCTTGCATAAAAATAAAGAGGTACTCGCCAGAATGGTGGGGGAAAAATTGGGAAAGAAATGTATCTAAACCTATATTTTGTGGAAGAGTCTCTTTTGAACATGACACCCTTTCACTCGCCTTGTGTCTAGGTTGGAAAATCTGCTCGTCTCTTGGTCATACTCCTTTATAAGATTACAAATTGGTCTGTGATCCCTGTTGTTGAGTCATTATTTTCCAAGATAGTTGTCGTGTCGTCAATATGTTCAAAAAGATGTCCAACATGAAAATCCTTCTATTGTGTCAGCCATTTCTGCAGTCCTTAAAGCCTTCTATTGCATCGGTCACCCCTGAGTCAGTCTTGAATCACTTGTTACTCTGATGTACATCAAATCTTGTTACTTGTTTCATGTCATTGATGGGGGATACATTAAGGCCCTCCTTTGACGAGTCTTTTCCTGTCGACTTCAACTCATTATCCAAGAATTAGACTTAGAAACTAATTGGTACTTTGGAACTTGCATGCCTCAATGGCTAGTTTCCTCGCTTTCGACAGTGGGTTTTCATTATTAACCCCTGATTGGGAGATTCCACCGAGTGTTCGACTTCAGCTCATTAATTCACATTCTTTGGATTGTACTAGTGTACCTTGGGAGTCATTGACATTAATGGTGATTTCCCTCACGATTGTTAATGGTATACACTAATGACCGGTAATCAAGTGGTTTCTACCGTGTTCAACTTCGACACATGTATTCACATGGTTAGATTCATACTATAGAGTGGTAGAGATGAAGACCCTGGATATTTTCTGACAGATCCAGGTTGCATTGGAGTATATTCAGTGTACTGTTGCATAGATCCACATTGTATGTCTGGTGGTTATGTTCAAATTTGAGTCTTTAACACATAGATCCACAGTGTATTTTTGGTGGCTATGTTCAGATTTGAGTCATATTGGCATGGATCCACAGTGTATGTTTGGTGGCCATGACCTATCTTATTTGACATAGATCTTCAAATGTCGACATTTATGCTTTGAGTCATTTGTATTTTGAGTATGGGAATGCCTACCTTAGTGATGATATATTATTGTACTGTTTCCTTGTTTGTTGGTAGGTTTTCGACTGACTGTTCCTTGTTCCATACACACACTCGACAAAGTATTTCAACTATCACTCTGTTCTAACTTCATACTTTGGGGGGCTCTCTCTTACACATTATTTTCATCATCCCTATGATCGTTAATGATGTAAACCTATATATTTCCTTCAGAGGGGTTAGTGGCCCGAGTTCCTGAAGAAAGAAGGGAGAAAAACATTTCTTGAGAAAATAAGTTGCATTTTCCTTTGGAAAAACCCTATAAAAAAGGAAATTCATAGGTTGCTATATAGGCAGGGTGCGAGAATGCCTGATTCTCATAGGTTTCACCATAGCTGGGTTGCGAGAGGTTTGCAGGTTTCTCTATAGGTAGGGTGCGAGAATGCTTACACGTGGGAAAAACGAGCGCTTTCTCGAATCTTATAGAAGGAGAATCTTCCATGGTGAGGTGGCATCTGAATGGTTTTGATATTACTCACTTTCATGATTTAGTGGGATCATCCTAACCTCCTCACCTTATCCTCTTCAACTTATAAAAGGAGAGGAGATATCATGGAAAAAGTTATCTTTGGAGCTTTTGGGATTGGCTAAGTTGGATTTGGCTTGGAATTATTAGCTTGGTTAGAGCAGCTTTGAGATTTTCTTTGTCAAGATAGATTGTGAGTAGCTATAAGATCCATGGTCTCAGAATCCTTGGAGAAAGAAGTGTGTGGGGAACGAAGGACAGTTGGAAGGGACCTTACGACATCAAGGCCATGGTTTTAATCTCTCTTTCACATTTAATATGATACAGTAATATGATTCTTTCCTATAAAGCTTGTTGTGTTTTATTGTATGATTCCTTGATCACATACATAGGTTTATATTGAGTTTATGCTATTACTATCACTTTGGTTGGTTGTGTTCTTTTGCAAGTTCATCATTGTATGAGCAATAGAACAGAGATAGGATGGCTATGGGGAGAGGAAGCGACATTTAAACGGTATGTCACTCATCCCTCTTTAGTTAGTAAATTCAATATCTAAAACTTAAGGAAAGCGTCATGTTCTGGTGTGTTTTGTTCTAGATATAGGTGGATCTAGGGAGATCAGTTAGTGTCCACACCTACCGATTAGTCCGATAACACCTCTGCTCCACTAAAGATCCAAAAATTGACCAGAGCTAAAATGGTTGAACGCTAACTCAAAGGCCTTTGTTATAATTGTGATGACACATATTTTACGGGGCACAAGTGTAAGGAACAAAATATTTTTATGGCCATATCGGAGGATGTTTCAGAAGAGGATGTTGAAACTCCCCTTGTGTCTGAGTCACCTAAAACCATGAACAGAACCCCTCCCTCAAAACTCTCCCGAGGTAGAACCGGTCATTTCCCTAAATGCTCTCACTAATTTCTCTGCTCCCTAAACCCTCAAGCTAATTGGTTACATCAAGAATAGGAAGGTCATCATTTTGGTTTATAGTGGAAGCACCCATAATTTTATTTATTGCTGCATTTCCCAAGAAACTCATTGTTATATCCATGCGGTCAATAATTTCCAAATCATGATTGCCAATGGCGGCTCCATGAAATGTGAAGGGCGTTGTGAAAATGTGCGTCTCAAAATTGGTGACTACCACCTAAAATATCATATGTTTGCTATCGACATGGGTTGTTGTGACATTGTGTTGGGTGTAGACTGGCTAAGGACTTTGGGTCCCATTGTCATGGATTTCAAGGAATTAACCATGCAATTCGAATAGGAGGGTCAAAAATGTAAGTTCCAAGGCATCACCGCCGGTTCACTGGAGATCATTAGTTCCCATTGCATGGAAAAGCTTCTAAAAAAAGGTCATTTTGGCATTATTTCCCAACTCCATGCCATGCAGGGAACTGAAACACCCTCTGTGTCACAAGACCTCCAATCCATCCTCTCTAAAAATCAAATGGAATTTTCCACTCCCAAGGGACTCTCACCTTCCTGTGGTGTTCATGATCATTCCATTCCCATCATACCAGGAAGCCTCCCTCCCAATATCCATCCCTATCGTCACCCATTTTCCCAAAAAAATGAAGTTGAGAAAATGGTTCAAGAACTGCTCAATGCAGGTGTTATCTGCCCTAGTATGAGCCCCTACGCTTCTCCTATGGTCATGGTCCTTAATAAAGAAGGTTCTTGGCACATGTGTCCTGACTTCCGCGCCCTCAAAAAACTCACCACTAAAGACAAATATCCCATTCCTGTCATTGATGACCTCTTGGATGAATTGAGTGGCACCCAGTTCTTTACTAAACTTGATCTTCATTCTAGCTACAAGCATACTCGTATGAAATAGGCAAACATTCCTAAGACTACCTTTAGAACTCATGAGGGCCACTATGAGTTTTTTGTCATACCCTTTGTCTTGTGTAATGCCCCCTCCACCTTCAAAAGCCTCATGAATCATGTCTTTCACCCCTTTCTCTATCATTTTGTCTTAGTTTTCTTTGATGATACCCTCATCTATATCAAAACCTAGATAGACCACCTTGCTCATGTGGACCGAGTTCTCCATCTACTCTCTCAGCACCAATTTTTCCTGAAACAATCTAAATGTTCTTTTGGGGCCTTAGAAGTCAAGTACTTGGGCCATGTTGTTGTCAAGAATGGCGTTGGGGTGGATCCTAAAAAGATTGAAGCTATGCAATATTGGCTTCACCCAAAGACTCTCAAAATCTTGCGAGGATTTTTGGGCCTAAAAGGTTATTATCGCAAGTTTTTTAATAATTATGGAAAGATTGCGACACCTCTCATGACATTCCTTAAAAATAATTCTTTCAGTTGTACCCAAACAACTACTCAATATTTTCAAACCTTGAAGATGGCTATGTGCACCACTCTAGTCTTGGCCCTTCCTAATTTCACAAAGACCTTTGTCCTGGAATGTGATGCTTCAGGGAAAGGTATTGGCACTGTCCTTATGCAAGAAGGTAGGCCTTTGGACATTACCAACAAACAACTTTCTAAACAAAATTTGGGAAAATTAATCTATGAAAAGGAAATGCTAGTTATTCTGCATGCCGTTGATTTGTGGTGCCCTTATCTATTGGGGAAACACTTCCAAATTAAGACAGACCATCAAAGCCTCAAGTATTTTCTGGAACAACACATCTCCTCCCCAGAGAAACAAAAATGGGTGACTAATCTATTTGGATATGATTATGAGATCATTTACAGGAAAGGCAAATACAATGTGGTGGCCGATGCACTTTCTCAAAAATATGAAGATGAAGGCTCCCTTTTTTCTCTCTCCTTCATTGTACCAAATTGGCTCCAAGCCATTCACCAGGAATGACTACATGATCCCAAAAGCTCAAATCTAATACAACAATTGTAGTCTAATTCTCCATTTTCCCCAAGGTAATCATGGCTCCATGATGAGCTTCGATACAAAGGTCATTTTTATTTAAGTAAACAGTCAAAACTTAAATCCATGGTGATTTTTGAGCTTCATTCTACACCCATAGCTAGGCACTCCGGGTTTACCAAAACCTATGACAGGGTCAAATGTTCTTTTTTTCTGGGATGGTATCAAACAATACATTCGTAATTTTGTGGTTGAATGTGATGTGTGTCAATGCAACAAGGGAGAAATAGTCAAATCTCGGGGCACACTGCAACTGCTTTCGATTCCACCTGATATTTGGAGGGATATCTCTATGGATTTTATTAGAGGTTTACCTAAATCTAGTAATAAATCAGTCATCATGGTGGTAGTTTATCGCATTTCCAAGTATGCTCATTTCTATTCTCTTCAACACCCATTTACAACATCCACAGTGACTCAACTTTTCATGGATCGAGTCTTCAAGATTCATGGCATGCCGCATTCTATTGTTTCTAATCATGACCCAACTTTCACCAAACATTTTTGGCAAGAACTGTTCAAGCTACAAGGCACCCAATTTCATCTCAACATAGCCTATCATCCCTAGACAAATGGTCAAATTGAAGTTGTCAACAAGTGTTTGGAAACATATATGAGGTGTTTTGCATCGAAAAAGAAAAATCAGTGGGCTCAATGGTTACCCCTAGTTGAATGGTGGTACAACACTTCATACCATACAACTACACGCATGACTCCTTTTGAAGCATTCTATGGATAATAGCCACCTTCATTCCTCTCATATTTACCAGGTGTCTTGAAGGTCTAGGTGGTTGACCAAACACTTACAGTTCGAGAGGCTATTCTTCGTACCCTGAAAGATAACTTGGTCATGGCTCAGAATCGCATGAAGCAACAAGAAGATCAAGGTCACTCTGAACGTCAATTTGAAGAAGGGGATCAAGTGTTTCTTCAACTGCAACCTTACAAGAAAAATTCCCTCAAGGCCGACCATTGTCAAAATTTGGCGCCCAAATTTTATGGTCCTTATACATTTCTCAAGCATGTGGGATAGGTGGCCTATAAGTTAGCTTTTCCCAGTCACTCTAAGATACATCCCATTTTTCATGTTTCATGCTTGAAGAAGGTGATTGGAACTAAGTTCCAAACTCAAACCAAACTTCCCAAGTTGGATGAAGAAGGATCCATTTGGCTACAACCACAAGCAGTTTTGGACCAGCTTGAGTATTGCCCGCGTCAGTGAACCATCAAGGAAGGGTTAGTCCAGTGGAAAGATACAACTCCAACATATGCCACTTGGGAACCAACTACCATTATACAACAATTTCCACATCTCAAGCCTTGAGGAAAAGGATGTTTTTAAGGGGGCGGACATGTTAGGGACCTAACCCCTTACATAGGTAGAACAATGTATTTCGATGTAATAAAGGTAAATATTAATAAGGCCTTGCAATAAGGTATAATAAATTGAATGTAAGAAGACCTAATAGAAGCTTCTACTTCTATAAGGATCTTCCTATAGATGGTTCTCTTGATAGAGATATTTAGTATAAATTGGAGTTGAGGGTATGTGAATATATCTTGGATATTATTGTAATAGATCTCTACTCAATTGGAGGTTTCCCCCTCGAAGAGGCCCATGAACATTTCTCTCAGTAATCAAAGTGCTCGTTTTGGTGTTATTCTGTTATCATTTTAGTATTATTGTGGTGTTATTTTGGTTATATTGTTTTTCATTTGCCATTTCTAGCATTTTCTTTCTATTCTTCATACTTTTTATATCTGGAATATTACAGTAGTGCGGTTATAGTGTTTTCATCTTCCTAAAAGTTCAAATTGAAGAAGATATTGTTTTCATAGTTTTTCCTCCTTAGGCTGCTAGAAGACCTGATGTCCAGAGAAGACCTTTACATCTCCTCCTCAATTTCTTCCTCCTACTCACCTTTACCACAACTTACTGGATGAAGTTGATCAAGACCTCATTTTCTTGTGAATACTGCCCTAGTTTTCTAAGTTAAAACGATATTCTCTTGATTCTACCCGATTTGACCTCTTCAAATCTATTAACCATGACATATAACTTGATGGGTACTGGGCTTACCTCTGCCACAATCTAGTGGCGACTTCTGGTGCTAACACCTTGACACCATTAAGTAACATATGTCACAATCCATAGTCAATGTGGAGGAGAAATATATTATATGAAGGTCTAAATACCATGTGCACATGAATTAATTATTAATATTCATAAAAGGAAATTAATTTAGTGTGAGAATCCACCTCACATTTGGTTTCCTATTTTAAAGGAGAGGTTTAGAATCTCATGGATGGGAAAGATATTTCCTCCTTAAAATCCTTCAGAGATATTTTCTCCCTAAAATACTTGAAGAGATATTTTCTCCCTAAAATCCTTGGAGATCCCTTTTTAGTGGATCTGATGACTGATCTTCTCCATGGTGGTTAAGTCTCCAACTCCTATATAATGAGGGATTTCCATGGAGAAGGGGAGGATGGAGAAATATTTGGATATCAAACTTATGATATTTAGAGCATCATGCAAGGGATGGAAAAGGAGGACTTAGATAGGTTACTACAACTGCATCTATAGATTGTAAGTGTCTTTTTAATGTTCTCATTAATATATGCTTGGAATATTTCCTTAAATTTTTTGTATTATTTCATATGCTTGTCTATTATGGATGAATTTGGTTTAAACTAATCTTGTTAGAGTATGAAGTCTTTGTTTTCTTTGATGTCCATTGCATTGCACGTATCGCATCATACTAAGGAGCTTGGGGATCAAGTTCATATTTGATTAAGTGAGGACAAGATTTTGAAAAAGGTACATCATACTTTCTTCCTCTCTTTCTTTTGATTAGATTAACTATATTTAAAGGGATGTTATTGTCCATTTTCATATTTCTGTCTTGGTAGTAGGGATCTAGAATCGAAGAGGATATTCAGCTGTCTACAGGGGAATTTTCCTATAAGATAAATTGGTGACACCTTTTCTATAATGAGCTTAGTCTTTGTTCTTTCTCGTGCTCATAAATACATGAGAATAATTTACTGAGCTTAGTATTTGTTCTTTCTCATGCTCGTAAATACGTGAGAATGTGACCGAGTATACTTTTATCACTTTTTCAGACTCATAAAGGTTATATGAAAAAGGAACCCCCTGAAGTCTCCTTTAATATTTTTTCAAACTCTCTAAACATAAAAAGATTTCCAAGTGATCTTGATTCCTTTCACACTCATTAAAAGGTTTTATACAGGTGAGTCACCAATTTCTTTTATAGGAAAATTCCCCTATGGAAAGTTGAATATCCTCTTGGATTCTAGACCACTACTACCAAGACAGAAATATGCAAATGGACACTAACATCCCTTTAAATATAGTTAATCTAATCAAAGTAAAGAGAAGAATAAAGTATTATGTACACTATTTCAAATCGTTTCCTCACTTAATCCAATCTAAACTTGATCCCCAAGCTCCTTAGCATGACATGATACCTAAAATGTAATGGACAATGAAGAAAACAAATACTTCCTACTCTACCAATATTAGCTTAAACCAAATTCATCCATAATAGACAAGCATATGAAATAATACACAAACTTGAAGGAAATAGGCCGAGCATATATTAATGAGAACATTAAAACAACACTTACAATATGTAGATGCAGTTGCAAAAGCCTCTCTAAGCCTCATCATCCAACCCTTGCACGATTCTCCCAAGTTCATAAGTTTTATATCCAAATATTTCTCCATCCTCCCCTTCTCATGGAAAGCCCACTTCTATTATAACAAAAATCCCCATGTGGACAAGTGAATATCCTCTTGGATTCTAGACCCCTACTAGCAAGACAAAAAGATGAAAACGGAAACTAACATCCCTTTAAATATAGTTAAGCTAATAAAAAGAAAGAGATGAAGAAAGTATGATGTACCTTGTTTTGAAGCTTGTCCTCACTTAATCAAATATGAACTTGATCCCCAAGCTCCTTAGCATGACACAATACCTACAATGCAATGGACAACAAAGAAAAAAAAAACTTCCTACTCTACCAAGAGTAGTTTAAACCAAATTTGTCCATAATATACAAGCATATGAAATAATACACAAACTTGAAGGAAATAGGCCAAGAATATATTAATGAAAACATTAAAAAAGACACTTACAATCTCTAGATGCAGTTGCAACAGCCTCTCCAAGTCCTCCTCGTCCAACCCTTGCATGATGCTCCCAAGATCATAAGTTTGATATTCAAATATTTCTCCATCCTCCCCTTCTCCATGGAAATCCATCATTATTTGGAGACTTAAACACCATGGAGAAGATCACTCAACAGATTCACTAAAAAGGGATCTCCAAGTATTTTAGGGAGAAAATATATCTTCAAGGATTTTAGGGAGAAAATCTCTCTCAAGGATTTTAAGGAGGAAATATCTCTCGCATCCATGAGATTCTCAACCTCTCCTTGAAAATAGGAAACAAAATGTGAGGTGGATTCTCACACTAAATTAATTTCCTTTTATGAATATTAATAATTAATTCACGTGCACATGGTCTTTAGACCTTCATATAATATATTTCTCCTCCACATTGACTAGGGATTGTGACATATGTTACTTCATGGTGTCATGGTGTATGTGACACTTAACAAGGGGCATATGACAATTTTACGACACTTGTGACACTTAGAGAGAGGTACCTAGGTGTGGTAATTTGATATGTAACACTCGTGCATATGCTACAAGTTTACAATTGGTCAACAAAGTAAAGACGACACTGGAGATGAAAATTAACTAGGTGTAGTTCGAGAGGGAAGAAGCAAAGCAGTGCACTGACAAAATAGAGAAACAAGTGGAAGAAGTGTTTAAAACTATTTCTGAGAGAGCGCAAGGAGGAAATATACCAACAAAGGAGAAAATTTAGAAAATAATGCAAGCTATGGAGACATACATGAGCCACATTATAGATTTGAAAAAACTCCTAGCACCTAGCACAACACCAGAGGTAAGAACACAAAGGGAGTATGAGGTTAAAAGTCATATGGATAACATTGTGTTGAGCATATAGGAAATCACATAGTTGTATAATAAGAGTACACAATTATGGACAAATAATCAAGAGGATGAGAAACCACAAGAGTTAGACCAGAAATAAGAAGGGGTAAATACTGCAGTGCAAGAACTGAATTAGAAGCCAAAAATGATGATAATACCAGACATGTTGAAAATCACGCAAGAAATGAAGAATTTGTAGGCAGAGATGAAGACTATACAAGCAAATAAGGAATTGAGGTAGGCTCAATTCGAACCACTACAATAAGGCACACAACAAACGATGTCTGAGATCAATGCAACACAGGGTCATATTGAACAAATTATCTTGGAGAGTGGGGAATTGCAGAAGGAGCATATTATTGTGAAGATTGTGGAGAATATAGAAAAAAAATAGTGTGCAAGTAAAATATCAAGTTGAACAAATTTCAGGAAGGTTATAGGAGCTAGGAATTCAGTACAGAAGGCACACACTACCTGAGTGGCTCGGGACGAGCCAAAGGTGAGGGTTGGGGGCATTGTTGGTGTAGGACATTTTGGGGAAAAACACAAAAACTAATGAAGGTTGTTAGGAAATGGACTAGAACAGGAGTGTGAGATAGAAAATAGGGAAACACAACAATGGGAAAGTAGGAAAGTCAAAGGAAGGAAGAAGGATGTAGATCTATGAGGAAAACGGTTGGAATTTGGACCAACCCCACTTACGAATTTATAATGTGGATAAACCTAATACACATAGGGTTAGTGGGTTAGATTTTTGGTCATTTTGTAACATTTATTAACCCATTTTTGTAATATAAATATATGTATTGAGGTAGCGGAAAAAGGATAATGTGAGATGAGTGGTTGAGATACATGATATTGAGTTTTAGTATTGAGATATAGATAAAGAGATACGAGAAGAGAGGTTTTTAGAGATATGCATTGTAATTAAGGGTAAGATCGAAAGCTATGGATCTTGGTGCAATCTTCCCAGCCTCAGATGTAATTCACATAGTGCTATGAACTTGATGAATACTAATAAAAGAGAAAATACATTTAAATCTATGTGGATGTAGCCCAAGGGGGTGAAATACGGTAAAACTTGTGTCTCTATGTGGAATGTTTTATTTATTTCTTTTTTAGTTATGCTAAATGAATAAATATGATAGAAGTAGAATGTAGTGCACAATAGAATAGTTAAAATATTTACTACAAAATGAATCTTAAATGAATGTAAATTGTACATAATGGTATATCTGAATATAATGATGTGTTAGAATAATAGATCTAATGTATGTTGAGGTAGAAAGAATGTATATCATCCCTAAAGTAGCCTCCCTTCCATGATTTCAGACATGTGGTTCCTACAATCATCCATAATCCATTTCGGGTGACACTGTATTGTGCACTCTTTGCACCATGTTGCCTTCTGGTCTCCAGAAGGGCCGATGGTATGCAAGGTTTTGTTGGAAACCTAAAGTATAACCCGAGTCAGCCTATAACATCCAACTATAACCCTCAAAACATGCATATAAACATACATGTAACTCTGTAATAGACCTGGTGCATATGCTCACAAACCTGCAGATCTTCCTCAAATTTAGTAACAAAATAATAACATCTTCATCAAACTTTACCTTATTCTCAAAGGGACTAGTTTTTGGATAAGTCACAAACCATAACTATAAATAAGCATAAATCCATACCTATAATGAATAAATGTTTGAAACTTGTACCCAATATATCTTCTCTGCAATTTATCCAAGTTTCACTACTTGGAACATCCCAAAAAAGGAGTTATAGAAAAAATGACAAACCTCATTGAATTCTGTCTTATTCTAGAGAGAGAACTTGTAGAGTATTCCACTCGTGAAATATTTGATATTTAGATCTCAAAAGAATAAAAAACATACTATGGAATGTAATCTATCCAATTCATTTTGTCTGACTGAATTTGGATCCTCTACGAAGAAGTTATGACTATTTTACCGAGAACACATGTTTGAGACTAGTTTCCGGACTAGCCACAAAGCCTATTTTCCATAGAGTGTATCTCAGAAAATACTATGAACCAGATGCTAAAATGTTTACAATAGGTACCTTGACATGTATTCTCAAATTCCTCCAAGTTTCACTATATGAATCATTACAGTAAAAATGTTATAACGAAAATGGTAAGATGAACTGTAAATAACATACCTTAGAACATATCCTCACAAGATTTCATCCTCCCTTGGAATTTCTCCCTTATTCACTTCATATTCCCTTTGAAATTGGCCTCATATCTCCTTGGTTACCTAAGATAACAATAAATTTTTCACTCAGACAAATATTCAATAAACGTGTGTGTACAAATGAGAGACTCTTGATGTGTATTTATAGTTTTCCAAGTGACTTGTTTACTTAACTTTAGGGCCAACTTGTAACTTCTTGTTTACAACTGTTTTACCCTTTTTCCTTATTTTTGGGTCAACTAATAACTTCTTGTTACAAAAATTTATGGGATTCTTAAGCATACTTTGGGTCTTCTTAACCATTCTTCGAGGCTTCCATATTTAAGACCTCATAACTCCTCAACTATGAGGAACCCCGTGGCGTACCACCTATCACCAAAAACAACATGATGAGGAATATCATACTTAACCATACTTTGAGGCTTCCATATTCATGACCTCATATCTCCTCAACCATGAGGAACCACGTGGTGTACCACCTATCACCGAAAATGACATGACGAGGACTATATATCCATGAGTGAGTTACTTGCATTTACACTGTCCTTCATGTCCATTTTTGTTAAGGCCCTAACTCGCACATAGGTAGATCAATGTATTCGAATGTAATAAAGGTCAATATAATAAGACCTTTCAATAAAATAGAATAAGGTGGATGTAAGAAGACCTAATAGAAGCTTCCACTTCTAGAAGGATCTTCCTCTAGATGCTTCTTTTTAGTATAAATAGGAGTCGAGGGTATGAGAACCCTAGCTTGGATATTA
>ML781096.1:554294-579774 GCA_009831015.1 Picea engelmannii | reverse complement strand
GTGTAAGATCCAAGCAGTCATCTGAAATGAAAGGAACCTAATGCATACATAAGAAGGTTATAATGATCAAATATGACACATACCATGATACCTCGGACCAATTACCTCATGGAGCAAGAGTCCTCTCTGATGCAAGTCCAGGCGGGTAGTGATGGAAGCTGGTACTACTGACAGGACAAAGCTGGCTGAGAAGAAGAGAGATGGGCCCTCCAGGGCCATGCTCAGGTCGCTCCTGCTCTCGGTACTCCATGTCTAGGACCATGTGGGCCTCGAGACATGATCTCCTAGTTATCCCTAGATATCGGTGATAACATTTGGCTCCAACTCGGGGACATGCGCTAACTGCAGAGCGTATGAGAACCTCAACAATCTCTGGCGTAGACCTGTAACCTACTCACACTCGACAAAAGGGCATTAGCGACAAAGACGGGGTGATATTGCCACCCCGTAAAGAAACAACATATAAATGATAAATGTGCATATAAGGCAGTGAAACAAGAAACCAAACAAGATGTGTGTATAAAAGTAAACAAACAATGCGGTATAATACACGAAAGTGGGTACTTACCTGCAGGATCATGTGTCTGGAGGATAGTAACGCTTTATGTGTAAAGCGTTCACTGGTAATTTGAGGATTTCTCCTTCCATTGTTTCCAGGTTGTAGGAATTTATACCTGCACAACTTCTGATTTTATAGGGGCCTCCCCATAGGCTATCAAACTTCTTATGCATCCCTGGTTTCTCTTTTCTCTTGTCCCATAACAGAACCAGATCTCCTGCAGCGACATTATTGCCCCTGACTTTGTGATCAAAAGTGTTCTTTACTTTCTCTTGGTTATTTACCATCTGACCCAAGGCCTTCCTTCGAGTTTCGTCTAATTCTATCCGCTGGTTTATTCTTCCTTGGATCGCCTCTGCATATGTCTCATATTGCTGTACAAATCGAAGAATGCGAATCTGTAGATTCACAAGGAGTTTTGCTTCAAGTCCATACACCAGCTCAAAAGGAGTTTTCCCTGTGGATGTCTTCGTCCTTATTCGATCTGCCCATACTGCGTACTTCAGTTTGCTATCCCATGACTTCTTATTTTCTTCAACCACCTTTTTCAAAATATTCATAAGATTCTTATTGGTTGATTCTGCTAGCCCGTTTCCTTGCGGATGGTAATTCGAGGAGTGAGACACGGTAATGCCATATTTGAAACAAAACTCAACCAGAGTGTAGGAACTAAAAGCCTTGGCATTATCTGTAGTGATCTTGGAAGGTATTCCAAACCTTGTTATAATCCGATCTTCCAAGAAATTCATGACAACCTCTTCAGTGGCCCTCTTTGTGGGAATTGATTCAACCCATCTAGTGAAATAGTCTGTAGCGTTCAAAATCCATCGGTATCCATTACTTGAATTGTCCTTGAATTCACCAATAAAATCCAGACCCCACTGCTGAAAAAGGTGCTTCTACTACCACTGGTTTCAAAGGCTGGGCTGGGAGCTTTGGCTTGCCTGTGAAGAATTGGCAAGGTTGGCAGGACCGGACATGCTGATAAGCGTCTGAGAATAAGTTTGGCCAATAATATCCTGCTCTCAAAATTTTGTGGGCAGTGGTACGTGCAGCATAATGCCCTCCACAGTATCTAGAGTGTAATTCCTTCAAGGTCTTCTTTGCCTCATCCTGGTTCACGCATCGAAGTATAACACCGTCTGGATTTTTCCATCCAAGTCCATCTTCTGTTAAGCAATACTTCATGGCTTTCAATCTCAAAGCTCTTCTCTTGTGATCCACCAGATGATCGGGACATGACAAGTTCTTCAAGTAATAGACTATGTCAGAGTACCACTCATCATGTTCCAATTCACTGGTTATTACATTCACCTGCTCGTTCTCACCAATTTGTATAGCCTCTTTGTTGATTTCAGTGAGCATCTGGGCTAATCCTTGTCCCTTTACTATCTTGGTGGGTTTTATTTCTAAGTCATATTCTTGGATTTTCGAAACCCACTTCCCTCTGGTGCCCATACAGTCTTGCTGTGACAAGACATCCTTCACTGCTGGGTATGGGACATAAGCCTTGATCTTGTTATAACCGACATAGTTTCTGAAATGCTGGAGGGACTTGACCAAAGCGTAAGCTTGCTTTTCTATGATGGTGTAGTTCAATTCGGAATCTCTCAGCACTTTGCTCATAAAAGCCACGGGATGTTCGAAGTTGTCAGCATCCTTCTGCATCAATACCCCTGCAATGGTATCCTGGGACGCAAATGAGAAAATAATGAAATCTCGTGAAAAATCAGGACTGATCAGGATGGGGGCTTGAGAGATGGAATTTTTTATGTCTTCAAAAGATCTGTCAGCATCTTTTCCCCATCTGAAGGTAACATCCTTCTTCAGCAAAGCGCTTAAAGGTTGTATTCTTTCTGCAAAGTTAGGTACAAATCTGTGGATGAAGTTGATCTTTCCGAGAAATGACTGCAAGGCCTTTATGCTGACAGGGGGACAAACATATTTTATTGATTGAACTCTCTCAGGGTCAATGGAAACTCCTCCCGATGAAGCCACGTGTCTTAGCAATTTTCCTTCATCAATCCCGAAAACAGACTTTTTAGGGTTCAGTGAAATTCCATACTCCCTGCATCGCTCAAAAACAGTTCTAAGATGGGAAAGGTGATCTTTCCTTTCCTTGGACACCACTGTGAGATCATCCTGATAGATTTATATGATCTTCTGTATGAGGTCTCTAAAGGAATAATCCATCGCTCTTTGAAAAGTTGCACCTGCATTCATAAGACCAAATGGCATCCTCAAGTACATAAAAGTTCCCCAGGGCGTAGTAAATGCAGTCTTGAGTTGGTCTTCCCTCTTGAGTAAAACTTGATTGTATCCCAAAAATCCATCCAACATTGACATCATTCCTGCTCCTATGACTCGCTGGAGTAGGTGTTCCATGTTTGGGAGAGGATAGTTTTCCTTTAATGAAATCTGGTTGAGATTGCGGAAATCAACACAAAGGCGGATGTCTCCATTCTTTTTTCGAACAACCACGAAATTCGACATCCAAGAAGAATACCTGATAGGGGCTATGATACCTATGTCAACCATCTTCTGGAGTTCCTTTTGTATCTGCCCTGCCATCTTATGGTTGATATGCCTCAACTTTTGTCGGAAAGGTTTGGCTCCTTCGATTAAAGGTATAGCATGCTGGATGACGTCTCGTCTATAGGCCTTTAGTTCATCATAGTTCCAGGCAAAGATATCTTTGAATTTCCTGATGAGGTTGATTATAGCCTTTCTTTCCTTTTCGGTAGTTCCTTTTCCTATCTTGACTTCTCTTGGATCCATTTCAGTACCAATATTGAACTCTAGGGCATCCTCAACTTGTTTATTAGTTCTTCTTCCTTTGAAAACATCATGTCTGTCAAAAAGATCTTCTAGAGGAATGCACCCTTTTGGTAAGGTGTTATTTTGCAGGTTGATGACTTCCAAGTCCATAGATTCAGCCAGGAAATTGATTTGCGTATCTGTGAATTCTTTGTTGTTCTCCATGAATCTGATAATCTGATCATCATCTTCAAAAACTTGCCAATGCTCCAAATTGTCAGGAATGGAAGGTTTGAAAAGGACCTCCATCTTGCATTGATCATGAAGAGGTCCTTCACAAGGTTGCAAAGTGGATGCTGAAACAGCCAGAGCATCTGCCACATGGTTCTCTTCTCGAGGAATAGCTTCGAGTGACATCTTTCTGAAGGTCTTTGAAATATTTTGATCCATATCTCGATATTTCTTTAACTTTTCATTCTTAGTTGCAAACCTCATTAGAACCTGTGAGACGATGAGGTCTGAATCACCCTTTACTTCCAGGATAGTGGCCCCTTTGTCAATGTCTAGGTTGAGTCCCAAAATAAGGGCCTCATATTCAGCTACATTGTTAGTGCAATCAAATTCCAATCTATAACAGTCATAGAGAACCTCACCTGAAGGGGATGTCAAAACTACTCCTGCACCTGCTCCCAGACCTGAGTGTGAACCATCAAATTCTAGCGTCCAGATTCCTTCTCTCTCTTCTATTGTGTCCATATTCAATTTTCCTTCTTGAATGAACCAATCACTCAGACTGCTATTTATGCATAGGAGTTGATCATCTACTTCATCAGGATATTCAACTGGTGCACCGGCAAAAGGTTTACTGCGAACGATATAATGTCCTCCTTCAGGATGAGGGATCACAACTTCAGATTGCTCCCTGTGAATGCTTCTGCCCAAATGTGCAATAAGCTCATCACAAATGATAATCCCAAACTTATTAATATCATCAATAACAAAGACATTCATCTGGAAAGGAGCATCAGGGTAAGAATCAAAAACCACTTCAAGATCTTCAATGGCTCCTTTCACAAAATTGTCCTTGGTGTTAAACTGCGAGACTTTCAGGCCCAATTGTTGCATTACTTCTTTTTTCATTATATTGGCTTTGGCTCCTGGATGCAGATGACAATTTTGAAGGAGAAGACCATTTACTTGGAGAGTGACATAAAAGGGTCTGAAATCATGTTTCTTTGGAGTTGTATCTCCCACTTGATTGATGAAAAGGGAAAAGTCTTGTACCTGATTTGGATCCAGTTCTTCATGTGTTCCACGAACTTCATCTTCCGGATGAGTCTTTTTTGGAGGAGGCTCCTGAGAAGAAGTATCATCTTGAAAAAGGCTCCATTTCCTCTTGGTATGAGGTAGTTTGATCTGGAGGATGCTCGGATATTCCGGTTCCAGCATAGGTTCATCACCTGGATCCCATGATTCACAATTCATAACAAATTCTTCAAAATCAAGCTTTCTCTCAATCTCAAAGGCCAATTCTTGTGCTTCCTCCAAGGTTGTTGGTGATCGGTCCTTGACCTCGAAATGCAAGTCTCCTTCCAGAGAAGACAGGTAGTGATCAATGATAGCTTGCTCTGAACCGACCTTTGATCGAACCTTCTTGAGGGCTAGATTAAATCTATCACTAAACTCTCTTATACTTTCACAAGGCCCTTTGCATATGTCAGTGTACTGAGAGAAGAGATCTTCCAGATTTTCTTTGTCACACCATCTCACTTTGAAATCCTTTTTCAAATCTTCAATGTTCTTTATGCTTTTTACAGGAACTGTATCAATCCATCCTTTAGACCTTTCAGTAAGGGAGTGTTAGCGATATTTCTTGTATGGGGGGGTAGAACACAAAAGAAGGGGGTAAAACCCACTTGTCCAAATTTCGGGCGATAACGCGCCCATGGTAAGCAGCAAGCAAGACCGGGTGGTCCAGATTTGCGCGCCCAGTTCGATGGCGCATATTGGATTTCGGACCCCCCTTGCCTTCCGATATTTAAGAAAGGGGGGGGGGGGGTCTAGAATCGAGGGCGCACCCAGATCAATGACAATGAAGACCATTCTGGACCCCCCCCCGCCCTTCTACCTTTAAGCGGAGCGGGGGGGTCCAGAATCGTAGAATCGATTGAGTAGCCCAGATCAACGGCTCAGGCATGGCCCCGACCCTCTCAGCTTCCCTGTCTTTAATCTGCATGGGCCCACCTCCCGCCATGTCATCTTTTTGCCCACCTTTCCCTTGCCGCCATATGTCACCGTTCACCGCTTTCTCACACTTCCAGGTGGCCTTTCTATTGTCTCATCATCCATTTATCACTCGCCACGTATCCTTTTCCCTCTATGTCAGCCTTTCACCAAACTTGCCTCGTCCATTCACCGACTGTCTTTGCGTATATCCCTAATGACTCATGTCAATCCCCTCGCCACCTCTCTCACCTCTTATCGTCCTTCGTCATCCTTCCCTCATCTTGTCACCCTTTCCACGCCCTTATAACCCGGCACCACCATTCCTGTCATGCGCCTCATCCTCCGCGTTGGCCTCCATGCCTGCCCCTCAAGCTATTCGGTTGTTCCAGGTGGCAGCATGAGAAGTCTTCCCTATCCCGAGAAGCTGAGTTGGCTAGGCCATTCTCAATCCCAAGAAGCAGTTATTGAAGTGGTTGAGGGTGGTTAGATATCGTCTCCGCCATAATGGAGACGTCCTGCATTGAATTAAAGGCACGTCGATTCGCCGATGTAACTGTTAGAAGATCGATCGCATCTGCCATGAGTTGCATGGTTATTCAAAGATTGCGGCTGCAGAGTGTCAAAAGCCATGCAGACGCAAAGATTTTATTGCATTTTCTTGGTTCCACTGTTGTTGTTGTTCTGAGTATATGTAGGCATTTTTTCCATTTTTGTATCTATCGATGGTAGAGTTAAGCTCCCGACTGTAAAGTTTCAGCAAATACTCTGGCTCCCTAGTTATGCCTCTGTGTTTGAGACTTCTTGGTTTATAACAAGCAGTTTCCCCTTTCCTTTCCATCTTTGTTTCATCTTCTGCTGGAGGGTTCACAGTTGAAGGATTCACATGGACTTAACAATCTTGTTGCGATAAAGGATTTGTTGTGGCATTGTTGTGATCTCTGGTATTTGGGTTTGAATGTAAAAGGATTTTATGTTCGAATGCTTTCTTCTTTAGTCTGTTACATACCGGATGTCTGTGATAGACCTTTGCACCTTCTTGTATAAGTCTTCCACCTACTCACCCTTTTACTATGACTCACTGTTTGGAGTTTATCAAGACCTCACTCTTTCATGCATGCCTGGTTTGGTTTCTAAGTTGACACGATGTTGTTCTGAGTTTTCCTCCATTTGATCACCCTTTAAACAAATCGTGACATAAAACTGATGGGCTTCGGGCTCTGCTCCTACTAGCAATCCAGGAGTGACCTCCGAACACCAACATTTCTGGCACCGTTGTCGGGGACGATTTTGAATATATTCCCTGGGATTGAACGACAAAGATCAACTGATTTCTGAAGGTGCATCAGATATCAGAACTTGAAGATTGCTGCTGTGCACCTAGCGACTCCACTGTGACAACTCCGCTGGGGAGAACCTGTTCAATCAACTGTGGCTTCGAGAGGTAGACACACGAGGTATAATCCACACTTTCCTTTAGCCACACCAGAAGAAGACTTGGAAGCAGTGCACAGAAAGGGAAAGAGCTCTGCAAAATAAGTTTCAGTCGCTGAAAAAGGTAATACGCCATCCCCTTCTGTGAAAACTCCATTTTCTGATTTTCAGCTTCCTAGTCGTACTTCCTCTGAGGTTTCCCATTTTCTGAACTTCGGGAGTGTTCCTGCTGAGTTTTCTCCTCTTGGTCTAGTATCAGAGGGAGAGATCCTTGTCACTCCCCCCTCAGGAGGTTTCACTACTCCTTTGATTACTACTGCTGCGCAGAGAGAAACACCCGTACACTCAGGTCCCTTAGACTTCCCTCTGTTTTCCCCGTTGTCTCCTGTGAGGACCTCTTTTCCTTCCTCACCTGTTCACACTCCATCTCCTCTGAGTTATCCTCCACTCAACGTCCCTATGGCTGGTTCTAATCCCCCACAGAACAGAATGGATGCTATAGTCGCTGCTAGATATGCCCCTTTGGTCCTGCCTCATCCTATGAATCCTCTCCCTGCTGGAGACTACTTGAAGTATATGCCCAAGTTCACTGGGGAAGGGGACATAACTACTGAAGAGCACTTGGCTACATTTTACATTTATGTATATAACCTCAATATTGAGAATGAAGATGTCTGGATGAGAGTCTTTGTCCAGAGTTTGGATGGTGAGGTCAGAAAGTGGTTCAGGGGGCTGGCCCCTGGATCTATTGCTGGTATTGAAGCCCTGGAAAATGTTTTCCTAAGACAGTGGGGAGATAGAAAGGACTACATTTATTATATGACTGAGTTTGGGTCCCTGAAAAAGCAGGAAGGAGAGTCTGTCTCTGAATTTTCCAAAAGATTTAACAAGATGTATAATAAGATTCCTACATAAATAAAGCCTTCAAAAGCCTCTGCTCAAATTTCATATGCTAGTGCCTTTGACCCTGATTTATGTCTCGTATTAAGAGAAAGAAGAGCCACCTCTTTAGCTCAGATGCAAGATGCAGCGATAGAAGTGGAATCCAACATGTTAGCTGCCGACAGACTGAGGAACAAAGCTAACACAGACAAAAGAAAAGGAAAATCTGAAGCTTCGACTTCTAACTCCAACACCTCTGTCCCATCATTGTCTCACCCTCAAGTAAATGAGATGGCCCAAGTAATGAACTTACTTAAAGAAGAGGTGGAGAGATTGAAGGTGGAAAGGAGACAGATGTATAAGGGCCTTCAGAACACCGAAAATAAGGGAGGTTTCAGGAGACCAAACAATTTTACTCCTCCACCTATGCACAAAGAGAAGGAAAGAGACAGAGATGACCAAAGGATTCAGGCCCCCTTTCAGAACAATCTTGTATTTGATGAAGAGGAAGCAGAAGCAGATGAGCCTGAGCCTAAAATCCACTCTGTAGAGGTCACTCCTCGTTTCCCCCACTTAACTAAGTCAGTGTATGAGAAGTCTCTCATGGACAACCAACTGAATGAATTGAGCAAGGGAGACAAAGACGACGGTGGCCGAGGCAGGTATAGCCTGAGATCCGACAAAAGGGCAGCAACACCTGATGTTCCTGAGTCATCCACCAGAGCAGAGAAGCCTGCTGATGAGATAGAAGACAATCACATAGGTAAGAAGGCCCATCCTCTCTCCCTTGTTATTCAAAACCATGCTCCTAATATTAAAGAAGCTCCAAAGCTTACATCTTCCTTTAATTTTGAGCATGAAATCCAAAATATCAGAATCCATGTACCCCTCACTGAGTTAATCAAACATGGGGAATTCAAAAAATGCTTCTCCGACCTGTTGAAATCCGAAGCCTATAGCCCTTCCACAGACTTCATAAGCCTCCAAGATGAAAGGCCTGTAGTGGTCCTAGGTCCCATGGTAGAAGACAGAGATGATTCATCCCCTCCCTTCTACACCTCCCTGAACATACATGACAAGGTGCTGTACAATTGCTTAATGGATTCAGGGGCTTCACACAACCTCATGCCTAAAGCCATCATGGAAGAGCTAGGATTAGAAGTCACTAGAGCCTATCATGACCTCTATTCCTTTGACTCTAGGAGGGTACAATGTTTGGGAGTCATCAAGGACCTGGCAGTTTCCCTATTTCAGCTGCCCATGAAAAGTATGGTCATGGATATAGTGGTGGCTGATGTTCCCCCCAAGTTTGGCATGTTGTTTTCAAGGTCTTGGATTAAGAGACTTGGAGGGACGCTGTAGATGGATCTCACGTATGCCACCATTCCAGTTTTTGGGGGAGAACATAGGAGATTCTACAGAGAAGCCCAGCTAGCCTATATAGTCAGTGACGAAGCAAACCCCACTAATCATCCCATCTATGCCTTAGACACTGACTTAGGATCTAGCTTGTTGCAGGTCACCGATGAGCCTGAGACCCCTTTGCAGATTAGAAAGCTGCTCAGTCTTAATAAGGAGATGCCTCCTCCAACCACCTCTGTTTGGAGGATGTTCTTTGACGGAGCCTCTTCCAGTATAGGTGCAGGTGCCGGAGTGGTATTCAAATATCCTTCTCAGGAAACCATATCACTGTCATACAAGCTGGAATTTGAAGTCACCAATAATGTGGAAGAGTATGAAGCTCTGGTTCTGGGATTAAGGGCTGCAAAAGAAATGGGAACTAGAGAGATGGTTGTGTTCAGGGACGCAGAATTAATTGTCCAGCAGGTCAAAAACGTCTATCAGACCAAGCACCCTCGCCTCAGGAATTACAGGAACGAGGTATGGGATCTAATTGATAGTTTCTTCCTAGCTTTCAATATCTCTTTCATTCCAAGGGAAGAAAATGCTCCAGCTGACTTTCAAGCCTTCTCAGCTAGTTTGTTCAAAGCTCCTGCACTGCCCGCTGACGGATTAGAGGTGGAAATAAGATACAGACCCTCTGTGCCAAACAATGTCAGACATTAGAAGGTATTTGAAGATGATCAGGAGATTGAGAAATTCCTCCAATCCATCGACGACTTCTCTGCATTACACATAGATGAGGACCCTGATGAGGAACCTGATCACCACCCAGGGGAGTTGTCGAATAAAATTGTTGACCATCAGATTATCCAGCTGTCGAGCAATCATATACCAAAAGGTCTGATCCCATTAGAAAGATTGTTCGATGGAAATGATGTGGCAGTGAAGGGCAGAGTCACAGGTGATGATGCTGATACAGCCAAATGCAACATAGGTACGCCTGAGGAGCCCAAGTTGGTCAAGTTGTCAAAGAGTTTGACTAAGGAGCAGAGGAGCGGATATACAAAGTTGTTGAGGGAGTTTGCTGACGTGTTCGCGTGGACCTACGAAGACCTCAAGACATACGACACGTCAGTCATTGAGCACAAGATCCCACTGAAAGAGGAGGCTAAGCCGTTTAAGCAGAAGTTGAGACAGATAAATCCGACGCTGCTACCCGTCATGGAGAAGGAAGTGAAGAAGCTGTTGGATGCCCAGATCATAGTCCCCTTAAGATACTCTAGCTGGGTAGCCAATTTGGTCCCAGTAAGAAATAAGAGCAGAGAAATCAGACTCTGTGTCGATTTTAGGAACCTAAACAGGAGTTCGAGGAAGGACAATTACCCCCTGCCCAACATGGAACATATATTGCAGAGGGTCACTGGTGCGTCCAGGATACCTATGATTGACAACTTTTCTGGCTATAACCAGATATCAGTCATGCCCGAGGACAGAGAAAAGACCTCCTTCACCACTCCTTGGGGCACGTTCATGTATGCCAAGATGCCATTTGGGCTGATGAACGCAGGAGCGACGTTTCAGCGAGCCATGGACATAGCCTTCGTCGGGGAAAAAGATAAGTTCGTGGTAATTTACCTAGATGACATAACAGTCTTCTCCAAGACTGATATAGAGCACCATTGCCACTTGAAGAAGGTTTTCCTGAAGTGTCGCAGGTTTGGCCTTTCCCTAAATCCAAAGAAATCATTGTTTGCTATGCAAGAGGGGAAGCTGTTAGGCCATATAGTCTCAGCATAAGGAGTGAGAATTGATCCTGACCGGGTAAAAGCAATATAGGTCCTATCACCTCCCAGATCCAAAAAGGAGGTCCAAGCATTTTTAGGAAGGATTAATTTCCTGAGGAGATTTGTCTCAAATTTTGCTGAATTGGTGAAACACATCACAACCATGCTCAGGAAGGGCCATGAAATAAAATGGACTGCTGAACCCAGGAAGTCATTCGATGAAATAAAGAAAGCATTAACCGAGGCTCCTGTGTTGATCAGTCCAGATTATTCTAAAGATTTTATGATATTTTCTTTTGCTTCCTTTGACACAGTAGCAACGGTTCTATTGCAGAAAAACGATCAAGGGAAAGAGCAGCCTATTGCCTTCTTCAACAAGGCGCTGAGAGATGCAGAGCTCCGCTATGAGATCATGGAGAAGCAGGCCTACACCTTGGTGAAAGCTCTTAAATCTTTCAGGGTCTATGTCTTACATTCAAATATCATTGCATATGTCCCTTCAACCTCTGCGAAGGACATTCTTATACAGCCTGACATAGATGGAAGAAGAGGTAAATGGATCGCCAATATCCTAGAATTTGATCTGGAAATTAAGCCCACCAAACTAATAAAAGGGCAAGGTTTGGCCAAGCTCCTGGTCGAATCTAATTATAAATCCTTGGAGATCAATCTTATCAATGAGCAAGCTGAATCATCCAACAGGGGTTCCCAAAGCACTGTGCCACTATCAACATGCCCCTGGTACAAAGATATCTTGTATTTCCTGCAGGAGTTGAGACCCCCTGATGGGATGGAAAAAAGCAAAGCCAGAGCTTTAAAGCTCAAAGCTGTTAGGTACTATCTTGTTGGCCAAGCCTTGTATTGGAAAGACCCCCAGGGGATATTACTAATGTGTCTGGACCCATAGCAGGCCCAAAAAGTTATAAATGATTTCCATAGTGGTCTCTGTGGAGGCCATTATTTTTGGAAGACCACAACTCACAAGATCCTCTGAGCTGGGTACTACTGGCCCAAATTATTTCCTGATGTCTGCAGGAAAATTAGAGCTTGCATCGAATGTCAGAAATTCTCTGGGAAGCAGTAGCTCAAATCCCTGCCACTGAAACCTGTGGTGGTCTCAGCGCCCTTTCAGCAGTGGGGATTGGACTTCATTGGGGAAATTCATCCTCCCTCGAGTGGTCAGCACCGATGGATTTTGACAGCAACCGACTACTTCACTAAATGGATAGAAGCTGTCCCTACCAGAAGCACTTCTCACAAAGTCATCATCAGCTTCCTGGAAGACATCATAGCTAGGTTCGACTGCCCTAGCAAAATTGTCACTGATAATGCTTCCCCATTTCGGTCTGAGCCTCTGATCAAATTTTGTGACCAATTTGGAATTTCACTGATTCACTCCACTCCCTACTATCCTCAGGGAAACGGACTGGCAGAGTCCTCTAACAAAATATTAATCAAGCTTATCAAAAAGATATTAGAGGACAATAAAAGGGCTTGGGACTCAAAGCTCAAATTTGCACTTTGGGCCGATAGAGTGAAAACAAAGAAATCCCTGGGTCTCTCACCCTTCTAGCTGGTGTATGGGATTGAGGCTGTCTTCCCCACTCAGCTTACCTTGCCTGTGGCAAATCTCCTCCAATACTATGAGGGGGAACCCAACCATGTGCTCAGAAGAATTCATCAAATGGTGGAGGTGCAACAGATCAGAGAACAGGTCCTGGACAGAGCTTATGATCGTCAGCAGAGGATCAAACAGGATTTTGACAGAAAAAAAAAGAAGAAAGAGTTTGAGCAGGGTGATCTGGTGCTCAAGTGGGATGCACCCAGACAGGAAAAGGGCAAACACAGTAAATTTGATGCCCTCTGGTTCGGGCCTTTCAATATCCTTGAAGCATTTTCCAACAACACTTACAGGTTGCAGGATCTGGAAGGCAATGAAGTTTCTAGTGGCCTGGGCATTTCTTAAAGAAGTGTTTTCTGTGAGCCACAGTCGGCTCGTTTCATTTTTGTTTTGTAAATATTGTTTTTGTTTTTGTTTTGTTTTCCGGACTAATAAATGACTCCATAGCCCAACAACAAAGGCACTAAGTCTGCAAAAGAGTTCTTAGAGCATCATAGGGACGACTCTATCCCCCATGGAGCCAAATGTTAGCGATATTTCTTGTATGGGGGGGTAGAACACAAAAGAAGGGGGAAAAACCCACTTGTCCAAAGTTTCGGGCGATAACGTGCCCATGGTAAGCAGCAAGCAAGACCGAGCAGTCCATATTTTCACGCCTAGATCGACGGCGCATATTGGATTCTAGACCCCCCTTGCCTTCCAATCTTTANTTAAGCGGAGGGGGGGGGTCTGGAATCATAGATGTAGTTTCAAACAGCCACAATTGAGCAGCCCAGATCAACGGCTCAGGCACGGCCCCGACCCTCTCAGTTTCCCTGTCTTTAATCCGCATGGGCCCACCTCCCACCATGTCATCTTTATGCCCACCTTTCCCTTGCCACCATATGTCACCGTTCACCTCTCTCTCACACTTCCAGGTGGCCTTTCTCTCATCTCATCATCCATTTATCACTCGCCACGTATCCTTTTCCCTCTATGTCAGCCTTTCACCAAACTTGCCTCGTCCATTCACCCGCTGTCTCTGCGTATATCCCTAATGACTCATGTCAATCCCCCTGCCACCTCTCTCACCTCTTATCGTCCTTCGTCATCCTTCCCTCATCTTGTCACCCTTTCCACGCCCTTATAACCCGACACCACCATTCCTGTCATGCGCCTCATCCTCTACGCTGGCCTCCATGCCTACCCCTCAAGCTATTCGGTTGTTCCAGGTGGCAGCGCGAGAAGTCTTCCCTATCCCGAGAAGCTGAGTTGGTTGGGCCGTTCTCAATCCCAAGAAGCAGTTATTGAAGCGATTGAGGGTGGTTAGATATCGTCTCCGCCATAATGGGGACGTCCTGCATTGAATTAAAGGCACGTCGATTCGCCGATGTAACTCTCAGAAGATCGATCGTGTCTGCCATGAGTTGCACGATTATTCAAAGATTGTGGTTGTAGTGTGTCAGAAGCCATGCAGACGCAAAGATTTTATTGCATTTTCTTGGTTCCACTGTTGTTTTTGTTCTGAGTATATGTAGGCATTTTTTCCATTTTTGTATCTATCGATGGTAGAGCTAAGCTCCCGACTGTAAAGTTTCAGCAAATACTCTGGCTCCCTGGTTATGCCTCTGTGTTTGAGACTTCTTGGTTTATAACAAATAGTTTCCCCTTTCTTTTCCATCTTTGTTTCATCTTCTGCTGGAGGGTTCACAGTTGAAGGATTCACGTGGACTTAACAATCTTGTTGCGATAAAGGATTTGTTGTGGAATTGTTGTGATCTCTGGTATTTGGGTTTGAATGTAAAAGGATTTTATGTTCGAATGATTTCTTCTTTAGTCTGTTACATACCGAATGTCTGTGATAGACCTTTGCACCTTCTTTTATAAGTTTTCCACCTACTCACCCTTTTACTACGACTCATTGTTTGGAGTTTATCAAGACCTCACTCTTTCATGCACGCCTGGTCTGGTTTCTGAGTTGACACGATGTTGTTCTGAGTTTTCCTCCATTTGATCAACCTTTAAACAAATCGTGACATAAAACTGATGGGCTTCGGGCTCTGCTCCTGCTAGCAATCCAGGAGTGACCTCCGAACGCCAACAGGGAGCTTGCAAAGAGTTTCATGAAGAGGTTAGGGTGATGTTGACCATCCAGGTGGAAATCAAAACTATCACAAAACTGGGTCCAATGTGGATTTCTAGAAGTTTCTTTTCCAGAAAAGAAAGGCAACCACGAGTATGCTTCTGCAGGGATGTCATGTTCTCCTCCTGGGATGTTGCTGAAATCAAACCAGCTGTAACTCTCTGGGTGAGACCATTTATGAGGATCTGGATTGATAGGAGGTGGAGAGTTTGTTGTGGTTGTGGTCGTAGTGGTGGTTGTGGTAACCATAGTGGGGTTTGAATAGATCTTTCCACTACGAGTAATCATATTCAAAGGAAGTCTCTTTCCAAAAGGTGATTTGACAACAGGTGATTTAGCAGGAGGCTTCCCTTTGAAGGTCATAGGAGGGTTATTGTACCTCGTTTTGTTTTGTGGAGTCGCCAGATAGTTTTCTTGAAACTATCAAAGAAATAGGGGGAAAGGCTAGTAGAGTCGCCAGGTAAGCTTACAAGAAAGGATTTTGAGGCAAGGCTTACCAAAGATATGTCGTTGAGGAAGGTAGACTCAGTGTTCCCCGTCAACGGCACCAAAATGTTATCGCACAGTTTGCAGGAAGGGTTTAGATAGCTTGAGTCAAGGCTTGAAACCGGCGTAACAGGAGCTTCCCCACCCACTGTCACCTCGATGGGGAGCTCTTTCTATTTAGGATGGCTGGTCCAAGGGAGACGTCCCTATGTAATCTGGTTTTAGAAGGGCTAAAGGATAATGGATCAAGATGAGAGGTTCCCTTTCACAGATTACTGCCAAGTATGAGATAGTCATGAGAAAAGTCTTCCACTGAATGGCACCTGTTTGCAAAACAAGACAAATAACTAGAATATGTGTTGCAGTGGTTAGTACTTCAAGATATTAATGACTATCTTTATCATATATATGAGCAAATGATTAAGTGCTATTATTGACGAAGTCAATAATGGCTAAACAAAGACAAATGGTTTATATCACTTCTTCAACAAAGCATACGAGATAATGAGCATTCAATGTTCACAATTAAACCTTGTATTATATGTCAATGCAATAAATATCTCAAAATAGCTCACACATATAAGGTAGTTGTGTCACTATATATTGTTGCTACAAATGATGATGACGTCATCCCTATCAATAAATTATTTTTGAAAGGGAAAGAGCACAATGTTTTACCAAACGAGCTTATAGATATAATCAATGGCTCAAAACCTATCAAAAGAAGGTGATAAAGTAAAAACGTTATGTCAAAACAAGATATTAAGCAAGGTATGACGTCACCTATATAAATTCTGTTGCAGTTTAGGGTTAGCTATCCAAGAAGTGGACGTTTTTGAAACCAATGAAAACTTGTAAAACCTCTATGGCTATGATGAGATGACTAAGATGCACCTTTCTATCCAAGCACAAGTTAAAAATCAGCAAAACGTCATCTCATTAGGGTTAGTTCAAAAACTAGCTAGGGTTAGACGCTAGGTTAGTTAGGGTTTCAATTTTGAGAGAGTTTGAAAAGAGTTTAAGGCATAACAAGCTTAAGAAAGAGTTTCTAGACTAGTGCCTTAGGTTAATGGAGTCAATTTAGGTGAGACTAATAGCTTGGAAGGCTTAAACTCAAGGACAAGAGGATCTAGGGTTTGATGGTGTTGCTATGGCAAGGCCACCAAACCAAAACCCTAAGGAGAAAAAGGCTTACCTAGGTGTAGCTAAGGATAGGCCTAAAGCTTTCTCTTCTTTCCTTGAGACTTCTTTGGCAAAACGACTAGCTTACAAGAACAAATCTAGGGCTGAAAAGTGTTGCTTCATACAAGGCCTTTCAAAACCCTAGAAGTAAACCCTAGGTGTAAACTAAATTAGGCCTAGGACGCCTTCTTCCTTCAATTTGTTCTTAAAACTAACTCAAGATAAGAGGGAATCTAGTGTAGCTATGGCTAGGCTAAATTCCTTCAAATCAAATGGCTATAAGATTTATTCATGGGGACATGAAGCCACAACCTACTTGTGTGTTGGCTCTGTAGGGTTTCAAGGATTAAGTAAATAACAACAAGATAACAATTAATGGAAGATTTTAAATCAGCAACCATTCATTCAAGAAGTTTTTGATCAAAAACACTTACAAGATCATGAAGAAGCATAATCCAAATCCTAGTTGTAAACCTTCCAATGAATAAAAGCACCACTTTCCAAACAATATCTCTCCAAGAAGTTGCACCTCACTCCAAGAGAAGAAGAAAACCAAGACAAAAGACTAGAAATGTATCTCTCACAAGAGAGCAAGTTATGTTATGATAAAATGAAGAGGCAACGTCCTCTATTTATATGATCTCTTGACCTTTAATTTACAAAAATAGGTCAACAAAACAGCCGACAAGGCTGACATTACATTATCTTAATCATTTGTCACTTTTACATGCTAAAATGCCAAAAATGAGCTAATAATGGAGACGTCAGGGCCCATTAAGGGAGACGTTGGCCCTTTTAGGGAAAAATCATCATCCTACAACGCAGACATTGGCCCCCCTAGGGCTCCTGCAACCTGCTGAGTGTGCCAAATAGGCCCAACATGCTGCCCTCTACTCCAGAAAACGTCCAAATAACCCTGGGTGGCGTCCAATCTTCCTAGGTCAACGTCCCATCTGCAAGGGGATGATCCCCATACGCTAGGCCTCTTCCAAAACATCCTGATGAGGGCATCCTTCTTCTTCTCTGTGCAAGGGCTCGTCACAACTCTGTCCTGCCTCTGCCATCCCAACGTCCATCTGATGGGCTCTTCAGCCCCATGGAGGTCTGAGCTAATCATCTCCCCATGTGCAGCGATCCTCTGGTACCTGTCCACCGGGCATGGTCCTGCACATCAAAGGCTATGCCCTCCAGGGACTCATCAGTCCTAGACATCATAGCAATGTAAATCATATCTTATCATTAAATTTATCAAACGTATGCATGAAATCCATAACAAATCATCTGATAGCTCTAAGATATTACACAGACCCACTATACAAGGCCAAGGCAACCAATAAGACCACCTATTGGGATAATACCCACAGGAAATGGAGAGTCCCGTCAAAAGATCATTCAAGCCATGTGTAATGTGGTGATATGGTTTTAGGGATGTCCAGTCATAGTCATACCAAGGGCTGGTGTTGTCTGTGGGAGCCTTTGTAGGAGGTGAGCTGTAACCGTCATGGATGCATTTTTTCCAAGCCCTTATTACCTTATCTTTCTTTATTTTCATTTTACTACAAGCCTTGACGAAGAGGACACTGCCTTGGCTTGGGGGCTAGAGCTGACAGCGTTACCCACTAGTATCTTCTCAGAAATGAGAGGGTTGGCTCGTGATGAGACCCCCCTTCCTTTGGCCATGCAACCAAAGGTCACTGCCCTGGTTTGGTGACCAGATAGTGGCAATGTCATACCGCTAAATACTTATGAACATAATGGGTTGGCTCGTGATGAGACCTCCCATCCTCTTGGTTAGGTCTTGCATTTATTTATTTCATTTTTCTTAGGGTCCCTTAGTTTCTTATCGAGAGGATTTTTATTGCCTTCTCGGGGATCCCCTGGGAAAAGAATCTCTAGGTTTTCATTTTCCTATGGCTTTTATCTTTTACCAGCTGCTTTTACCTCCTGGGCCTTTAGCCCCTTCTTCCCACAAGACAATATGTACCCTGGAAGGTCATCCTAATGGCTAGACTAGGGGAATGGGATGGATGATCGAGGTATAAGATGGAAAATTGAATAGATGGTGGGAGCGGACGATGGCTCTGCAAACCCCCTTGGTGGCTAACCAAAACCCATGAATACCAGCTTGCTAAGTTTCCCCATCAATCACCCCAACAATGGTCAAGAGGATTAGTGTAAGATCCAAGCAGTCATCCGAAATGAAAGGAACCTAATGCATACATAAGAAGGTTATAATGATCAAATATGACACATACCATGATACCTCGGACCAATTACCTCATGGAGCAAGAGTCCTCTCTGATGAAAGTCCAGGTCGGTAGTGATGGAAGATGGTACTAATGACAGGACAAAGCTGGCTGAGAAGAAGAGAGATGGGCCCTCCAGGGCCATGCTCAGGTCGCTCCTGCTCTCGGTACTCCATGTCTAGGACCATGTGGGCCTCGAGACATGCTCAGTTCGCTCCTGCTCTCAGTACTCCATGTCTAGGACCATGTGGGCCTCGAGACATGATCTCATAGTTATCCCTAGATATCGGGGATAACATCTGGCTCCAACTCGGGGACATGCGCTAACTGCAGAGCATATGAGAACCTCAACAATCTCTGGCGTAGACCTGTAACCTACTCACACTCGACAAAAGGGCATCAGCGACAAAGACGGGGTGGTATTGCCACCCCGTAAAGCAACAACATATAAATGATAAATGTGCATATAAGGCAGTGAAACAAGAAAACAAACAAGATGTGTGTATAAAAGTAAACAAACAATGCGGTATAATACACGGAAGTGGGTACTTACCTGCAGGATCATGTGTCTGGAGGATAGTAACACTTTATGTGTAAAGCGTTCACTGGTAATTTGAGGATTTCTCCTTCCATTGTTTCCAAGTTGTAGGAATTTATACCTGCACAACTTCTGATTTTATAGGGGCCTCCCCATAGTCTATCAAACTTCTTATGCATCCCTGGTTTCTCTTTTCTCTTGTCCCATAACAGAACCAGATCTCCTACAGCGAAATTCTTGCCCCTGGCTTTGTGATCAAAAGTGTTCTTTACTTTCTCTTGGTTCTTTACCATCTGACCCAAGGCCTTCCTTCGAGTTTCGTCTAATTATATCAGCTGGTTTATTCTTCCTTGGATCGCCTCTGCATCTGTCTCATATTGCTGTACAAATCGAAGAATGGGAATCTGTAGATTCACAGGGAGTTTTGCTTCAAGTCCATACACCAGCTCAAAAGGAGTTTTCCATGTGGATGTCTTCGTCGTTATTCGATCTGCCCATACTGCGTACTTCAGTTTGCTATCCCATGACTTCTTATTTTCTTCAACCACCTTTTTCAAAATATTCATAAGATTCTTATTGGTTGATTCTGCTAGCCCGTTTCCTTGCAGATAGTAATTCGAGGAGTGAGACAGGGTAATGCCATATTTGAAACAAAACTCAACCAGAGCGTAGGAACTAAAAGCCTTGGCGTTATCTGTAGTGATTTTGGAAGGTATTCCAAACCTTGTTATAATCCGATCTTCCAAGAAACTCATGACAACCTATTCAGTGGCCTTCTTTGTGGGAATTGATTCAACCCATCTGGTGAAATAGTCTGTAGCGGTCAAAATCCATCGGTATCCATTACTTGAATTGTCCTTGAATTCACCAATAAAATCCAGGCCCCACTGCTGAAAAAGGTGCTTCTACTACCACTGGTTTCAAAGGCTCGGCTGGGAGCTTTGGCTTGCCTGTGAAGAATTGGCAAGGTTGGCAGGACCGGACATGCTGATAAGCATCTAAGAATAAGGTCGGCCAATAATATCCTGCTCTCAAAATTTTTTGGGCAGTGGTACATGCAGCATAATGCCCTCCACAGTATCCAGAGTGTAATTCCTTCAAGATCTTCTTTGCCTCATCCTGGTTCACGCATCGAAGTATAACATCGTCTGGATTTTTCCATCCAAGTCCATCTTCTGTTAAGCAATACTTCATGGCTTTCAATCTCAAATCTCTTCTCTTGTGATCCACCAGATGATCAGGACATGACAAGTTCTTCAAGTAATAGACTATGTCAGAGTACCACTCATCATGTTCTAATTCACTGGTTATTACATTCACCTGCTCGTTTTCACCAATTTGTATAGCTTCTTGGTTTCTTTCAGTGAGCATCTGGGATAATCCTTGTCCCTTTACCATCTTGGTGGGTTTTATTTCTAAGTCATATTCTTGGATTTCCGAAACCCACTTCCCTCTGGTGCCCATACAGTCTTGCTGTGACAAGACATCCTTCACTGCTGGGTATGGGACATAAGCCTTGATCTTGTTATAACCGACATAGTTTCTGAAATGCTAGAGGGACTTGACCAAAGCGTAAGATTTCTTTTCTGTGATGGTGTAGTTCAATTCGGAATCTCTCAGGACTTTGCTCATAAAAGCCACGGGATGTTCGAAGTTGTCAGCATCATTCTGCATCAATACCCATGCAATGGTATCCTGGGACGCAAATGAGAAAATAATGAAATCTCATGAAAAATCAGGACTGATCAGGACGGGGTCTTGAGAGATGGCGTTTTTGATGTCTTCAAAAGATCTGTCAGCATATTTTACCCATCTTAAGGAAACATCCTTCTTCAGCAAAGCGCTCAAAGGTTTTATTCTTTCTGCAAAGTTAGGTACAAATATGCGGATGAAGTTGATCTTTCCGAGAAATGACTGCAAGGCCTTTTTGTTGACTAGGGTATGGACATATTTTATTGATTGAACTCTCTCAGGGTCAATGGAAACTCCTCCCGATGAAGCCATGTGTCCCAGCAATTTTCCTTCGTTAATCCTGAAAACAGACTTTTTAGGGTTCAGTGAAATGCCATACTCCCTGCATCGCTCAAAAATAGTTCTAAGATGGGAAAGGTGATCTTTCCTTTCCTTGGACACCACTATGAGATCATCCTGATAGATTTCTATGATCTTTTGTATGAGGTCTCTAAAGGCATAATCCATCGCTCTTTGAAAAGTTGCACCTGCATTCATAAGACCAAATGGCATCCTCAAGTACATAAAAGTTCCCCAGGGCATAGTAAATGTAGTCTTGAGCTGGTCTTCCCTCTTGAGTAAAACTTGATTGTATCCCGAAAATCCATCCAACTTTGACATCATTCCTGCTCCTGTGACTCACTGGAGTAGGTGTTCCATGTTTGGTAGAGGATAGTTGTCCTTTAATGACATCTGGTTGAGATTGCGGAAATCAACACAAAGGCGGATGTCTCCATTCTTTTTTCCAACAACCACGAGATTCGACATCAAAGAAGAATACCTGATAGGGGCTATGATACCTACGTCAACCATCTTCTAGAGTTCCTTTTGTATCTGCCCTTCCATCTTGGGGTTGATATGCCTCAACTTTTGTCGGAAAGGTTTGGCTGATTCGATTAAAGGTATAGCATGTTGGATGACATCTCCTCTATAGGCCTTTAGTTCATCATAGTTCCAGGCAAAGATATCTCTGAATTCCCTGATGATGTTGGGTATAGACTTTCTTTCCTTTTCAGTAGTTCCTTTTCCTATCTTGACTGCTCTTGGATCGATTTCAGTACCAATATTGAACTCTAGGGCATCCTGAACTTGTTTATTAGTTCTTCTTCCTTTGAAAACATCATGTCTGTCAAAAAGATATTCTAGAGGAATGTACCCTTTTGGTAAGGTGTTATTTTGCAGGTTGATGACTTCCAAGTCCATAGATTCAGCCAGGAAATTGATTTGTGTATCTGTGAATTCTTTACTGTTCTCCATGAATTTGATAATCTGATCATCATCTTCAAAAACTTGCCAATGCTCCAAATTGTCAGGAATGGAAGGTCTGAAAAGGACCTCCATCTTGCATTGATCATGAAGAGGTCCTTCACAAGGTTGCAAAGTGGATGCTGAAATGGCCAGAGCATCTGCCACATGGTTCTCTTCTCGAGGAATAGCTTCAAGTGACATCTTTCTGAAGGTCTTTGAAATATTTTGAGCCATATCTCGATATTTCTTTAACTTTTTATTCTTAGTTGCAAACCTCATTAGAACCTGTGAGACGATGAGGTCTGAATCACCCTTTACTTCCAGGATAGTGGCCCCTTTGTCAATGGCTAGGTTGAGTCCCAGAATAAGGGCCTCATATTCAGCTACATTGTTAGTGCGATCAAATTCCAATCTATAAGAGCGATAGAGAACCTCACCTGAAGGGGCTGTCAAAATTACTCCTGCACCTGCTCCCAGACCTGAGTGTGAACCATCAAATTCTAGCATCCAGATTCCTTCTGTCTCTTCTATTATGTCCATATTCAATTTTCATTCTTGAATGAACCAATCACTCAGACCGCTATTTATGCATAGGATTTGATCATCTACTTCATCAGGATCTTCAACTGGTGCACCAACAAAAGGTTTGTTGTGAACGATATAATGTCCTCCTTCAGGATGAGGGATCACAACTTCAGATTGCTCCCTGTGAATGCTTCCACCCAAATGTGCAATAAGCTCATCACAAATGATAATCCCAAACTTATTAATATCATCAATAACAAAGACATTCATCTGGAAAGGAGCATCAGGGTAAGAATGAAAAACCACTTCAAGATCTTCAATGGCTCCTTTCACAAAATTATCCTTGGTGTTAAACTGTGAGACTTTCAGGCCCAATTGTTGCATTACTTCTTCTATCATTATATTGGCTTTGGCTCCTGGATGCAGAAGACAATTGTGAAGGAGAAGACCATTTACTTGGAGAGTGACATAAAAGGGTCTGAAATCATGTTTCTTTGGAGTTGGATCTCCCACTTGATTGATGAAAAGGGAAAAGTCTTGTACCTGATTTGGATCCAGTTCTTCATGTGTTCCACGAACTTCATCTTCCGAATGATTCTTTTTTGGAGGAGGCTCCTGAGAAGAAGTATCATCTTGAAAAAGGCTCCATTTCCTCTTGGTATGAGGTAGTTCGATCTGGAGGATGCTCAGATCTTTCGGTTCCAGCATAGGTTCGTCACCTGGATCCCTTGATTCACAATTCATAACAAATTCTTCAAAATGAAGCTTTCTCTCAATCTCAAAGGCCAATTCTTGTGCTTCCTCCAAGGTTGTTGGTGATCGGTCCTTGACCTCGAAATGCAAGTCTCCTTCCAGAGAAGACAGGTAGTGATCAATGATAGCTTGCTCTGAACCGACTTTTGATCGAACCTTCTTGAGGGCTAGATTAAATCTATCAGTAAACTCTCTTATACCTTCACAAGGCCCTTTGCATATGTGAGTGTACTGAGAGAAGAGATCTTCCGGATTTTCTTTGTCACACCATCTCACTTTGAAATCCTTTTGCAAATCTTCAACGTTCTTTATGCTTTTTACATGAACTGTATCAATCCATCCTTTAGCCCTTTCAGTAAGGGAGCTTGCAAAGAGTTTCATGAATAGGTCAGGGTGATGTTGACCATCCAGGTGGAAATCAAAACTATCACAAAACTGGGTCCAATGTGGATTTCCAGAAGTTTCTTTTCCAGAAAAGAAAGGCAGCCACGAGTATGCTTCTGCAGGGATGTCATGTTCTCCTCGTGGGATGTTGCTGAAATCAAAGCAGTTGTAACTCTCTGGGTGAGACCATTTATGAGGATTTGGATTGATAGGAGGTGGAGAGTTTGTTGTGGTTGTGGTAACCATAGTGGGGTTTGAATAGATATTTCCACTACAAGTAATCATATTCACAGGAAGTCTCTTTCCAAAAGGTGATTTAGCAGGAGGCTTCCCTTTGAAGGTCATAGGAGGGTTATTGTACCTCTTTTTGTTTTGTGGAGTTGCCAGATAGTTTTCTTGAAACTATCAAAGAAATAGGAAGAAAGGCTAGTGGAGTCGCCAGGTAAGCTTACAAGAAAGGATTTTGAGGCAAGGCTTACCAAAGATATGTCGTTGAGGAAGGTAGACTCAGTGTTCCCTGGCAACGATGCCAAAATGTTATCGCACGTTTTGTAGGAAGGGTTTAGATAGCTTGCTTCAAGGCTTGAAACCGACGTAACAGGAGCTTCCCCACCCACTGTCACCTCGATGGGGAGCTCTTTCTATTTAGGATGGCTGGTCCAAGGGAGATGTCCCTATGTAATCTAGTTTTAGAAGGGCTAAAGGATAATGGATCAAGATGAGAGGTTCCATTTCATAGATTACTGCCAAGTATGAGATAGTCACGAGAAAAGTCTTCCACTGAATGGCACCTGTTTGCGAGACAAGACAAATAACTAGAATATGTGCTGTAGTGGTTAGTACTTCAAGATATTAATGACTATATTTATCATATATATGAGCAAATGATTAAGTGCTATTATTGATGAAGTCAATAATGGCTAAACAGAGACAAATGGTTTATATCACTTCTTCAACAAAGCATAAGAGATAATGAGAATTCAATGTTCACAATTAAACCTTGTATTATATGTCAATGCAATAAATATCTCAAAATACCTCACACATATAAGGTAGTTGCGTCACTATATATTGTTGCTGCAAATGATGATAACGTCAACCCTATCAATAAATTATTTTTGAAAGGGAAAGAGCACAATGTTTTACCAAACGAACTTATAGATATAATCAATGGCTCAAAACCTATCAAAAGAAGGTGATAAAGTCAAAACGTTATGTCAAAACAAGAGATTAAGCAAGGTATGACGTCACCTATATAAATTTTGTTGCAGTTTAGGGTTAGCTAGCCAAGAAGTAGACGTTTTTGACAATTCAACCAATGAAAACTTGTAAAACCTCTATGGCTATGATGAGATGACTAAGCCGCACCTTTCTATCCAAGCACAAGGTAAAAATCAGAAAAACGTCATCTCATTAGGGTTAGTTCAGAAACTAGCTAGGGTTAGACGCTAGGTTAGTTAGGGTTTCAATTTTGAGAGAGTTTGAAAAGAGTTTAAGGCATAACAAGCTCAAGAAAGAGTTTCTAGACTAGTGCCTTGGGTTAATGGAGTCAATTTAGGTGAGACTAATAGCTTGGAAGGCTTAAACTCAAGGACAAGAGGATCTAGGGTTTGATGGTGTTGCTATGGCAAGGCCACCAAACCAAAACCCTAAGGAGAAAA
>ML781096.1:501353-538563 GCA_009831015.1 Picea engelmannii | reverse complement strand
TAGAATAAGGCGGATGTAAGAAGACCTAATAGAAGCTTCTGCTTCTAGAAGGATCTTCCTCTAGATGCTTCTTTTTAGTATAAATAGGAGTCGAGGGTATGAGAACCCTAGCTTGGATATTATTGTAACAGAGTGTTTCTCGACTGGAGGTTGCCCCCTCGAAGAGGCCTGTGAACATTTCTATCTGATTCAAAGTGCTATTTCTGTTGCTATTTCGTATATCGTTTCTGTGTATTGTGAAGATTATGCTGGATATTTTACTATTATTCTATCATTTCTAGCATTTCATTTCTGTTCTGCATATTTTATATATCTGGTATCTTGCAATTTTCCTCAACAAACTTTGGGTCCCATAACCAAACCTACGAGGATACATGTAGAATACACCAAATGCACCCTACTAACTCACCATCAATATCGATCATACAAATGTCAATCAATTGTCCAACAATATTTTCCACATCTCTAGACCTCTACAAGGGTTAAAATCAATCTCTAAGGGTTGACATCAATCTCTAAGGGTTGAAATCAATGACAACCAACTATCCAAATGAATTTTCCAACACCCATAAATCTCCTTCATGCTCCACCTAGATTACATTCCAATTAATTATGTGGTTAGGGTCAAGCCCATATTTCTTTAATAATGATACATGAAATACATCATGCACTCTCATGGATACAAGCAATGATAACATGTATGAAAATTGCCCTATCTTTCTAAGATTTGAAAATCTACACAATATCCTGCTGCCAACTTTAGACAACTTCCTAATCTTAGTGAAATTGTCTTTTCCTTCACTTTTAAAAATATGTGTTCTCCCTTCTTAAAAATATCTAAACACTCTATTATTGTCTGCATAACTTTTCTACCTATCCTGGGAAGCCTTCAAATTCTACTTGATATTTTCCATATGCTCTTCGATTTCCTTTAACAGATATGGCCCAATAACTATTCTATTTGATGGATTATCCCAACTCATTGGAGTGTTACACTTCTTTCCATACAATGATTCAAACAGACTCATTTTTAACGAGGATTGATACACATTATTGTAATAAAATTCACCTAAATGAATATAATCCTCCCACTTTGATGGTTGATCCATCACATACATTCCAAGCAAGTCCTGAATTCTTCTATTAGTCCTCTCTATCTACCCATCCTACTCTGGGTGATATGTTGTACTGAGATTTAATTTTTCCCAAATCCTTTGAACAAACCTTTCCAAAAATTGGCAGTAAATTCCAGACCTTTATCTAAAACTATTTCCTTAGGCACTCCATGTATCCTAACAACTTCTTTCATGTATATACCTGCAATATTTGTTGTCTTGCGTGTTGTATTCATTGGAATACAATGTGATTCCTTAGTCAATTTATCCACCACGACCATGATGGAATCATGTTGCTTCACTGTTTTAGGAATCTTTGTAATAAAATCAATTGTAACTACTTCCCACTTCCATCATGGAATGGGAAATAATTGTAATAAACTTGTTGGATTCCTATGCTATGTATTCACTTTCTTGTACTCTAGGAATTTGGCTATGTAATTAGCCACTTCTTTCTTCATTTTGGGTAAAAATATTGGCTTCTTATAGATGCAATTGTCTTCTGATATCCTGGGTTCCCAACATATGGCACATTGTGAATTTCCCTCAACACTTATTTTTCATCACACTGGAATTCAGTACATACACTTTTCCTTTGTACATGATAATTCCATCTTCTTTCAACTCATAAAAATTAAATTTATTCTGAAAATTAGCTTGTTGTAATGTTTCTTTTATTTTTAAATAGTGCTAATCTAAATTTTCTACTGCAAAGATTTTATCTTTTGGATCAAGCCTATACATTCTAATGGATGAAATATGCACCTCATTTTCTCTCTTGCTGAGTGCATCAACCACCTGATTTTCCTTACCTTTGATGTAGTTAATCTCAAAGTCATATTCACTCAGAAATTCCAACCATCTACTTTGTCTAGCATTTAGTGTTGGCTATCCAAAAAAAAATTCAGACCAAAATGGTCTATCTTTAGCTCAAATTTCCTCCCCATGAGGTAATGTCTCCACATTTTTAATGCATGTACAATTGTTTCTAACTATAGATCATGGGTAGCATAATTCCTCTCAGGCTCTTTTAATTTTCTAGAATCATAGCATACCACAAGATCTTTTTGTGTGAGGAATCCACTGAGTCCTTCCTTGCATGCATCTATTCTCACCACAAAATATTCATCTTGGTCTGCAATATTTAATATTGGTTCACTTGTCAATATTTCTTTCAGGTGCTAAAAAATCTCTTCACACTTGGGGGTCCATTCAAATTTAACTCCCTTATTTTTCAAAGAAGTTGTTGGGCTTACAATGAAAACCATTTTATGAATCTTCGTTACTAACTGACAAGACCCATGAATGATCTGATCTCTGTGAAATTGTTTGGCACTAGCCATATTCTAATGGCCTCTATCTTCTCAAGATACACTGCTATCCCTTTTGCTGAAATTATATACCCCAAGTAGTGAATCTTCTTTTGATAAAATATGCACTTACTTAGTTTATTGTACAATTTATGCTCTCTTAAAAATTGCAACACCATTCTTAAATTCTACTCATGTTCCTCTTATGAATTAGAGTAGATGAGTATATCATCTAGGAACACAATAAAAAACTTGTCCAAGTACTCCTTGAACACTCCATTCACGAGGCACATAAAAATAATCATGGAATTTGATAGTCTAAATGGAACTACTATGAACTCATAATGACCATATCCTTTCCTGAATGTTGTCTTGCTAATGTCTTCTTCCTTTATTCTCACTTGATGATAACTTGATCTCAAGTCAATATTTGAAAATATTATTGCACCTTTCAACTAATCAAATAAATCATCAATTATTGGAAAAGGATATTTGTTCTTTATGGTGACTTTATTTAGTTATTTGGAATCGATACACAACCTTAAGGTTCCATCTTTCTTCTTCAAAAAAGAACTAGGGCACCCTAAGGTGACACAATTGGACGTATATACCCCTTATTTAAAAAATCTTCAAGCTATATCTGCAACTCTTTCAATTCGATCTTTCCCATTCTATATGGTGACTTGTACATTGGGGTGGCTCCTGGCTCCAAATCAATGGATAAATCAATGTCTCTCTTTGGTGGAAATCCTGGGATCTCCCTAAACGTTTCCACAAAATCCCTTAAGATCATATTGTATTCAATTCTTATCACTTTATCTTTGGTCATGTCTTCCATATGGGATGAAAAAATCTAGCATACCTTTATGAAGCTCTTTTTCAAATGCATAGATGTAATTTATCTAACAACTATAGCTCTTGGAATGCCTTTAATCTTTTTTTTTCCCCTTCTTCATCAATGCATGTGATTGTCTTGTTGTAATAGTTTAGGACAACATGGCATTTTTCCAACCAATCCATGCCAATTAGGAAATCATATTAACCCAATGGTATTATGTTCACATCTACCTTTCTGTTGAGTCCATTCATGTCTATTTGATAATATTTAACCAACTCATTGATTTTCCTCTTATCCCCTGTGGCTAATTGAACTAACCAATATTTCTTATTCTTACATATTTGCAAGTGAAATATTTTAACAATGCTAGAGTTTATGTAACTATATCTAGCCCCTTAATCAATTAAAATTTATATGAGTTGGTTATCAATCTTACTTTCCACTTCAATCATGGGGGATTGATATTCTTCTTTCTTGTTGTCCAAGGATGCATAAATCCTTGGCATATTTCCTCCCATTTATTTCACTATTTTAACCACCTGAATGTTGTGAGCAATCTTCATTATTTCAACTTTGTGAGAGAACTCCCTATATAAGTTATTTCCCTCACATCCCCAATATTGTACAAGTTGTAACCTTGTCCTTTTCCCAAAAGAATCTATATTCTTGTGCTCATTTCGGGTTGACTGACCTTGCTGATTTTCTTGGGAGTTGTTCTTGAAAAAGAGTGGATTAAAACCTTTATTCCTTTGATCCTTTTCACCCTTCATCTTGTCATTCCAATATTTTTGGAAAAATGGCCTTCCTCTACTTTTCTCATAAAGATGTGCTTCTTTCCTTATGTCTTCCTCCAAAGTCTTGGGGTTATCATATTGTATATTGTCGCTATAGAAAGAGGACAACCCACTTAGAAACATTTGTATTTTAACTTTCTCATCCTTTATGAAGTCAACCTATTTCAACAATTCAAAGAACCTTTTTCTCATATTCCTCCATTTTCATGCTTCCCAACTTGATTTCAAATAACGCTTTCATATTTATTTCATAATAATGCTCGAAAAAATATTTCTCTTGGAAATATCCTTTAAACTTCCTCTATAAGACCCTCATCTCATCAAGGTGCTTGGATTTCTTAAGCTGATCCCACCACATGGTTGCATTTTCTTGCTAGTGGTAGGTTGCAATTCAATTTTCTACCCTTGAGGGATAATCATGTAACTGGAAATATTTCTTCTTTTCCAATGGCTAGGCCTTGACTTCTTATCCTTTTCTATGTTCAAAATTTAAAGTTGGTGTCTTGATTTTGATGAGTTCACCTTGCAAGATGTTTTCCTCGGGTCTTCTCCTTTTCCTCCAGATAGGAGACACACTTGGGATGCTCCCTAGACCTGAAATTGCATGAGTTATTCTACTAGATTCCCTTGGAGAATGATGGTGCCTTCTCATGATTCTTGAATACCTGTCATTCTCATGATCATTCCTTTTTCTTTGGGATATGGATGTTGTCACTTGTCTAACACTAGCTACTTTCTTTGTGACAGAGTCTTTGTTGAATTTCTTATGAAACATATTTAAACTCTAAAGTATATCTTCCCTATCCTTCATAATTCTTTCATTATCTTCTCTATAGCTCCACACATCCCTATGCCGACTTCTCATAGTTACAAGCTCTTGCCCGTCTCTTTTTCCATTTGACTTTGTCTCAACATTTCCCATGCTAACATGAATACCTATGATATCTTCCTCATGGATTTAATATACTTGAGCATCATCCATAACTCCAATCCTCTTTTAGGAACCAAAGTTATTTTCCTGTACCTCTAATTCTTCAAGAAATGTGCATGCAATCATTATTGTTATAACATGCACAAAATAAATAAATAAATCATCAATTACAATACAACTTATTCCTTATCCCAATTCATGAAGGAAACAATGCACCAAATCAAATATGATTCCTTATAGGCATTCCTCTTTGAAATATCTTTCCAATGTTTATACTCATGGCTCAATATGATTTATGAGTGAAAAGTTGTAACATTCACAAGTTGCAATTTTTCACCTATTTATTGCTATAGAAATTTATTTATTATATATGGAGAATTTTTGGTGCCCAAATCAAAATTATGGCTTGACATATGTCTTCTACCCCTGAATAATTTTCCAGTGACTATTCATTTGTTAAAATTCAATCTTTGATATGAAAGTTATGGTGTAAATAAGTTTTGACTGCTTTGCCCAATTTACCCCTGTATGCTACAGGTGACATTTTTTTCTTCCTATCCATTTTTACATACCCATACTCTAAATATGGCTCCATGGATGTCTTCCGTGGATCATAATATTTCCACATACGTCTCTTGTTCCCCAAACAAATATCAAAGAAAGGAGTTATTCCCTCTATAATTAGTCTGGTGCCAAAAGTTTAGCTCAATTGTTTTAGTTGTAACTTTCTCATACGAGATTTGTTTTGTGCATGGAGTAACTCATTGGATAACTCTCTTGAAGTTATTTAATTTGATTTTAAGGGACATAGTGTACCTTTCTACACTCTTTTTTCATGTGTTTTTATTTCCTAAAAAATATTGTTTATGACCTCAAAATCACCTCGCAAGTTTAAGACCTTCAAAAACCCAAAAAATTCATAAAAATTTGACTATTTTTCTAATGTAATAGCCCTTTAAATATGCATCGTTGATCCTAAATCAAGTGAAATTTGAGCTTTTGATATTCTCATCCTTTCTTAACACTGTGTATCAATTTCCACATTCAATTAGAAACTTAAAATTATATGGACCGTTGATCCGAGCTCCATCGACGATTGAGCAATCAACGATTCTCTTTGGCGAACCAAACTTGCTCACAAATCTCCTCGATTCCCAACCATCAATCATCGACCATCAGTCATTTCTCTTAGAAACCAATTGCAAGACATCTTCAAGATGGTTGATTCGATCATCGTCCATCATCCAATGACGATGTCGTTGACTAATAAACACTTAACGAATTCATCGACCCGACCATCAACCATCAGCAATTTCTTGGCTGACATGGAAACTACTAATGTGCCATGACACATGGATTTTGATGTGGTTTGACACATCATCCAAATTTTTCATATTGGATTATGTGGAATGAAATATGGATGTCGACATGGCATGATACATCATCGCCTTCTTGTTAGAAAACTAGGATCACAGAGAAATAAAATAAAATAAAATGCAGAAATAAAACACAGAAGATACACAATACAATAGAGACACAGATATATGTGGTTCACACGATTTGTTCTACGTCCACCAAAGAAATTTCCAGGTCCTTCGTTTTTATTATCCAACAAATGAAGGGATACAACTTACAACACACCCACTGTAACTTCCTCTTCTTTCTCTCATAGTCTACTCTCTCATAATACAATATTCTCATTGCTACATAGCCACAATACATTTCCCTCATAAAAGAGGGTTTCCTTCTAGGGAAAAAAACCCTAATATTACTTCTACCATTATATCTATGACCCAATAATGAACGATCCATATTTACTATGAAATTATGATATACATTTACATGGCAATTTTTCCTGTGGGGGCTTGCTAGCCCTCAGACTCCCCAGTTGGGGGGATCAGACCCCCAGACCCCACAGGGGGGGGAAATACCCCCTTGCAACCCCCCTGCATGGAGGGGTGTACAATATTTCATGGTGTAAAGTCTCCATGGGGTATAAAAACAACTGAAAACAAAAACCTTTGAATCAAGAAGATAATCAGGCTCCACAACAAATAATCTCCCACTTTGAGACCGATCTCAACAACTCTACCACTACTGTATCTTCTTGACTATGATCATTCTTGGACCTAGAAAATTTCTCATCTTCACCTTCATTCTTGAATACTAACTGAAACTGAGCATGAACTCAGTTTGTCCTTGGTTACTCCCTTTGTTAACATCTCTACATGATTTTGGATAATGTGTATCTTTTCCAACTTCAAATGTCCATATTCCAAGATAGATCGTACGAAATGGTACATGATACGTATATTCTTAGTCTTCAAATGGAAGGCTGAGTTCTTTGCAAGATGAATGACACTCTCATTGTCATAGTACAACATGTTATTCTCTTGATTCTTTCCCAATTCCTCCATAAACCTCTGTAACCAAATCATCTCTTTATTGGCCACTATAGTAGTAGCATACTCTTCCTCTGTTGTTGAAATTGCAACAACCTTTTTCAGTTTTGAAATCCAACTTACCATTATCTTTATTGCTTGCCATATCTGAATCAACATATCCTAGTAGAACAATGTATGAACCTCTAAAACATAATGCATGAGTAGCAATATCTTTCAAATACCCAAGAATCCATTTTACTACCTCCCAATATTATTTACCTAGATTGATCATATGCCTACTCACAACTCCCACTGCATGTGCAATATCTGGTCTAGTGCAAACCATCGTGTACATCAAGCTGCTAGCTGTTGATGAATAAGGGACCATGGACATGCACTCTATCTCCTCTTGTGTCTTGGGACATATTTCCTTGTTTAATTTGAAATGGCTGGCCAAAGGTGTACCAACTCGTTTTTCATTCTACATTCTAAACTTCTCCAACACCTTGTCTATGTCATCACCCCCAAACAATGTCAATTTGCAATTTTTCTTGTCTCTTGTTATTCTCATACCAAGGATTTTCTTTGCAACACCCAAATCCTTCATAAAAAATGAATTAGATAATTTCTTCTTAAGAACATTTATATCCTGCATATTAGAACCTGCAACAAGCATGTCATCTACATACAATAGCAAGATAATATAGCTTCCATTTTCTAGCCTTTTAAAATAAACACAGTGATCATAATGAAATCTACTATAACCTTGTTCTATCACAAAACTGTCAAACTTCAAATACCACTACCTTGGAGTTTTCTTTAGGCCATACAATATCTTCTTCAACCTGCATAACAAATTTTCCTTCCCTTTGACCTCATACCCCTGTGGCTACTGCATATAAATCTCTTCCTCAAAATCCCCACGGAGAAAAGTGATTTTTACATATAATTGTTCAAGATGCAAATCTTCTACTGCCATAATACTTGAAATAGTCCTAATTGAAGTCATTTTGACAATAGGAGAAAATATTTCATCAAAATATATACCTTTCTTTTGTGTAAACCCATTTACAACAAGTCTATCATTGTATCGTTTTTTGCCTCCATCTTCTTCCTTTAACTTGTAAACCCATTTATTCTGCAATGCTCTTTTTCCTACAGGAAACTGAACCAAATTCCAAGTCTTGTTATTTTCCAGGGAATCCATTTCCTATTTCATGCATTTCTCTCTGTTTAGTGTCTACATGCTTTTCCTCTTCATAAAATTTTGGTTCACCAGAATCAATCAACAATAAATAATACAATGAAGGAGAGTATCATTCAAAGGGTCTACTTAACCTGGTAGATGTTCTAAAAATACTTGGAGGAGTTTGAGGTACATGTTTCTCCTGTTGTTGTACATTTTGATTTGCTGGTACCTTTCGAACTTCTTTTTCAGTGATCTTGAGCATTGTGTATTCTGGTTTTTCTTTTTCATGTTTCTTTCCCTACAACTGATCTTTGTACATGAAATTCTCATTGAATATGACATCTCTACTTCTAATGATTTTTTTATTTTCGTAATCCGATAAGTGCTAACCAAAATCATTAACACCGTATCCAATAAACATACACTTCTTGGATTTTTCCTCAAGCTTTGTTCTATTTTATTTACCAATATGGACAAATGCTTCACAACCGAAAGTATTAAGAAAAAAATAGTTTACCTTTTTACCTATCCATGCATCCTCTAGAATTCCACCATCCGAAGAGATTGAAGGTCCTTTGTTTATTAAGCAAACAATAGTATATGGGGCTTATACCCAGAACTGTAAGGGAAAACTAACATGCAATCTCATACTCCCTGCACGATCCATGATTGTGTTGTTCATCCTTTAAGACACACCATTTTCTTGCGGTGTTCCTGGAAATGTACTCTCTCTATGAATCCCATGGTATGAAAAGTAATCATCAAACTCCTTGCTACAATATTCACTTACATTGTATGATCTGAGACACTTCAACCTTTTTCTTGTCTCATTCTGAACCAAAGCTTTCCATTTCTTAAAAGTATCAAAAACATCGAATTTTTTTCAAATGCAATAAACCCAAGTTTTTCTAGTTGCATCATCAATAAAAGTAACAGAATAATGAGAGACACCAAGAGATGATACCTGAGTTGGTCCCCATACATCTGTTTTCACAATATCTAACCTTTCACTCTTATTTTCTTTTCCAACTCTGCGAAATCCGACTCTCTTATGTTTTCCATAAACAAAATGCTCATAGAAATCCAAATCAATTTGTTTAATATATGGAAACAAATTTATTTTGTGAAGTATCTGCATCCCCTTCTCACTCATGTGTCCAAGCCTATGATTCCATAGTGTTGTATCCACTCCTATAGAAGCTAAAGAGATAGAAGAGTCAATATTACCAGTACAAAAATACAATGTACCTACCTTCTCTCCTTTTGCTATAACAAGTGATCCTTTGGTGACCTTCCACACCTTATCTATAAATATGGATATACAACCTTCACTTGTCATCTTACCTATTGAAATTAAATTTTTCTTTATATATGGAACATGTATTACCTCTTTCAACAATCCTTGTTTTCCATTTCTTTGCTTTATTTTTACCTTTTCCATTCCAACATTTTGCATGGTGCATTATCACCCAAATGAACCTGTCCAAAATCACCTTGAACATAATTGAGAAAAAAATTTCTATGGGGTGTGGCATGAAATGAAGCCCCTAAATCAACTACCCAAAACTTAGAAATATTATCTATAGAAAGAATCAAATCATCTTTTAACACATCACCTGTTACATTTTCTTCCTGATTTTTCTCCTCCTATCCATCTCTTTGTTTCTTTGGAGCTCTACAGTCTTTCTTCATATGTCCTTTATTCCCATAATTCTAGCACTCTAAATTTCCCAGTCTAGATTTGGATCTTCCCTTCCTAGAATTCCCACGGTTCCATGAGCCCTTTCCTCTATTATTTTGTCTTCCGTTGTTCTCCATGTTTAACACATTACCTGATGTCTCACCTATGATTTTCAATCACATTTCTTCTCTAAGGATAAGATCAACAACATCATCAAAATTTAAAGTGTTTGAACCAGAGACAGAGTTACTTACATCCATGACCAAGCCATTCCAACTTTCTGACAATGAGCACAATATTAGAAGATCCTTGACCTCATCATCAAAATCCACTTTTACATAACTTAGTAGATTACTAACCGTATTAAATTCATTTAAATAATCTTAAACAGACTCACCTTTTGATATCTTCATATTAAATAATATCTTCATTAAAAATACCTTATTGGACGTTGAGGGTGTTTCATACACTTTAGCCAATGCATCTATCAACACCTTCATTGTCTTTTCTTTCGAAATATTGAAAGCCATCGATGCTACCAGGCTCAACTGTATCATTCCTAGTGCCTTTCTGTCAAGAACCTCCCATTATTTGTTCTTCATGGCCACCAACTTCTTTTCTATTCCACCCAATGGTAGGAATATATTCATATGATATAAATAATCTTCCATCTGCATCTTCCATAAGTGGTAGTTTTGGTCGTTAAATTTCTTGATCCCTAAACTTTCCATCTTCCGCCATTTCTCTCAGTCGAACCAAGAACCCTCTTTTCCTGGGAGTTACCTCTCACTCTGATACCAGTTATTAGAAAAATAGGATCATAGAGAAATTAAAAAAAATGTGGAAATAAAACACAAAAGATACACAATACAATAGAGACACAAATATATGTGGTTCACCCAGTGTGGGCTACGTCCACTAGAGAAATTTCTAGGTCCTTCCTTTTTATTATCCAACAAATGAAGGGATACAACCTGCAACACACCCACTATAACTTTCTCTTCTTTCTCTCACAGTCTTGTCTCTCATAATAGAATATTCTCAATGATACATAGCTGCAATACATTTCCATCATAAAAGAGGTTTTCCTTCTAGGGAAAAAAACCTAACATTACTTATCTTATCAGATCTGCAACCTTATAATGAACAATCCAGATTTACTATGAAATTACAATATACATTTGCAAGGAAATATTTCCTTTATGGGCTTCGCCCCCAAACCCTCGATGGGGGCGCATTTTCCCCCGGATCTTGTAGGGGGGATAATCCCCCCCTGGAACTTTCCATCTTCCGCCATTTCTGTCAGTCTTCACAGGGTATAAACACAGTTGAAGAAAAAACCCTCTGAATTTAACTCTTCAAATATCTAGAAAGATTCCATTATACCTTTCTTTGATGGCTATAAGGAAAATCTAACCTGAATTTTCTTACGAATTTGGGGATTTCACTCTATTTTTCTCTGTTTTCCAAAAATTCATCATAGACAAAATCTGTAACAATGAATTGCCCAATTCACACCTATATTGGCCCATACAAGCCTGATGTTTGAAATAGATGATATGATACCATAATGTAACATCCTCTATCCCATTCAAGTCCCATTACGTGTGAAATACTCATAAAAAACAAAAGAAATTGCTAACTAATTAATTTCATGTAGCTTCCATCTATGAATTACAACCAAATTTAGCTATTGTATATTACCATTAATTAAATGAATCTAATTGTTTTTTAAACAACATGAATGCATCTAAATAACTCAACGTAGTATCATATAAATTCTTTTTAAACATAGAGTTCATGCACAACAATTTAACCCATAAATACAATACAAAAAATGAATAAACACTCATCTTTTAACAATAGTTGCACAACTAGCTGCTTGGGATGAAATTTATACAGAACCATACACTTGTTGTTCCAAATATCAACATTAATTCACCCCCAATATGGGGCTAGCAATACACAAAAGAGGGTGGTCTCTCACTACCCACTCATAGCTAAGAGAAACCCACAACCCACTGATATTGTCCTATGGCTATCCTGATTTTCCACCATCTCTCTTACTCTCAACTTTCCCAACCCATGGAATGTACCCTTCAGTAATATTAGTCCCTCCGTCATCCCATTCATTTATCAAGGTCTCTCTAGTGCATGTAACCAAGAATATCTCTACTAGGATATCAAGGGAACTCATTGCCATGAAACTACCAACAACCAACAACAAACACTTGTTGTTATAGTGTAACTCACACATGAGTTCACTCTTCATGCCCGACAACCCAACTCTTCAATATTTATCTCTAATATGCTCAAAAAATGCTCCAACATGCTCTATAATTTTCCATATCCAATCTCTTTTTCTTTCTCTCTACCTATTGTTCATGAAAAAACATTGACTATCTCAAAACTTCTATAACATTCCATACAAATTTCCTTCCTTTGTCTTGCTTGCTTGACTCACACACTTCATGAAGATTATTTTACTCATCCCCCATGCACCCAATAACTATGGGATGTGACTTCTCCCACCCACCCTATTTCATGCATTCATGATTGGCTTTGGGGACACTCAATCAGAAAATAGATTTCAATACATAATGATAATAAAATTCAGTAATGTGGGTGAATTAATAGACATGGGTAATTCCCCATTGGATCCCTCTTACACATTCTCTTAGACCATCCCCTCCCCTCGTTTGTGGATTAATTCAACCCCTATCTCTGTCCATGTCTCATTAGCATCTATACTCACATTTTATTATTAAAACTTAGAAATAAAATTCACATATAAATTGCTCGGTCGTAGCCACATATTATGTCTACATAAACATTAATTAAACTAGGGATTATAGTGGGGAAGTTACAATATGTTTCTCAGTTTGTCTCTACAAAAAATATGTATATTTTCATTTCAATGGATGATTATTCTTGTATCTTTCTTTTATTGAATTTCATTTCACTTTAATTTGAAAAAGCAAAAGAAAAATAAGCATATATGTTGGGGCATATAGCTAGTTGTGTTGAATTTCTTTACCTTTCTATTACAGCCATAGGCCATTTTATTTTTTCTAGTACAAAATGATCATGCATTTCATATTTTCTTGAGACCCTTAGTGAAAAAAGAAACGCCTCTTAGGTCCCTTAGTTTTTTTGTCAAGAATAGGGCTTACTCTCTTTTGAAAAATCTAATTTCATGTAGGATTGCTTTAAGATGAATTTTATATTTTAAAAATATGAGTTTTCATGCAAGTTATAACTATTTTAATTGAAGAAAATCAAACATTTTACTTTATTTAAATCACTTTCATTTTTATTTAGAGTTTATTTTAGTATCGTTTATTTTCAAGTAATTTCTTATAAGCATTTCTTTTTCAGTAATTTCCTTTCAACATTTTAATTTTTTTTACACCACTAGCACACAAAGAAAAACTTAAGTTATATGATTGGTTAACTTAACAAAAATCACACCTTAAGTACTTAACTTAACTTACATTAAGCCCCCTTGGGCACCAAAACAAATTTGTAGTTAATTTAGGACCTTGGGGATAGGATTGCAAATAATTTATCTTGGTCACTAACATCTGATACATAGAAGTTCACCTCTGAGGGAACCAACATCCTTTCTATCATAGATGGTCCCAACCTGTTTAGTAATAGGCACTCTCTCAATGGATAATGTCAAGGTATTAACTACAGGTGTGATTGAGAATCCTTTCTCTTTCACTACCGAAGATCCCCAGACCATGTGATTTCAGTACGGAGGCAAGGTAACATGTTACACATGTCCATGAAGAGGTAGCTTAGTGGAAAATATTAGGTATATTTACCTAGGTGGCTCTTGTAGGAGGGATGACACTTGAGACATATTTCAACAGGCCTTTGGTACCTTTCTCTACCCACTGCCTCATATTTATAACTATCTCTCTCACCTCCTCATCTCCTCTTGTTGCTAGTTGTTTGGAAGGCCCCCATCCATATTGTAGGTTTGTTTTGAAGCACTTTAGTTGATCTTATCGACTTTATTATTTTTCTTTTGAAAGGATGGAACTACTTGAATTAAGCCTTCATGGATTTATTATATACAATTGAAATGTTATGACCCAAGGGGAGCATATATGGGGCTAAATGTATATGATATGATCCCAAGGGGGGGAATATATGGGATTAAATTTGTATGTAATTTGTAAATATATATGTAATAGGGTTGGCATAATAGTAAATGCGCCTCATTTGTAGGTGTAAATAGGTATATATGGAGATCATGTATTCATTATTGTAGAAAGGTGAATTGTGATGTATGAATGTTATTGGTTATCTGGAGAAGGTTCTCTTATTATTTAAGGAGTTATTGTGTAAATTATCTATCTTGGAGTTTTTATCCAAGATCTCATTTTTGTACATGGTGTGTACTTTTGTTCTATTATGATATCTTAAGCATTTGGATCATTACATTTGGTTTTAGAGCACCGATATTAGGGTTTTTCTTCCTCAAGAAAGTCATCCTGGAATTTTCACTATAACATTTTTTCGGTGCCAGTTCAGATAGTTAAACTTGGAGGATGTTTATAATACATATCAAGGTACTTTCAAGATGAATTTCATATTCTATGTCATTTTAATTTTGGAGATACACTCTGTGGAAGATAAGGTTTTTTACTAGTCTTATAACTAGTTTCAAACAGGTGTTATGGGTAAAACAATCATATCTTCTTCATTTAAGATCCAAATTTAGTGAAACTAGTTGAATTGGAAAGAGGAAAGTCCATAGTATTCTAGGTGTGAATTTTAGAATAATTTATCCAATATTGAATGAGTGTCATTTTGTACAAGTTTTCTATCTAGAATAGGACAAAATTTATCAAGGTTTGAAAAAGTTACCATAACTTTCATTTGACACACCCAATCTTTGTCAGACCCATGGAATTGTAGAAAACACATTTTATAATAATATAGGTATAAATGTTAGACTCATAGGGGCTTGAATTTCATAAATACATCAGAAGGAAGGTCATCTAGGAGGATAGACTCCAAATTAAGGTTTCAAAGGTATGCTTATTTAAAACTATCATAAATTTTGATTGGGATATTTGATTGAGCTTATTCAAAATCCATTGGGAAGATAAAACATAGAATATTATAGTAGAACCAATATTATAACTAATTTATATCATTATGACTCATATATTGAGATTGGAAGTTGAGGATTTTGGTTAGACCTCACTTAAGAATCAATGGAATTACCTATATTTACAGGAGATGAAGATGAAGATGAAATAAATCCTATGGAATGGTTGAGTTTGGTAAAGGAATATGGTCTGAATCCTTCAAAGGAAAAACAATATTTTTCTGGTGAATCTTAGAAGTCGTGGATGAATATTGATCAGGATATTATATGGAACTACACATGGGAAGAATTTGAAGAAATCTTCTCAAATAAATGGCTCAAGGATACAAAAATGGAGGAGTTTCATAAAATTTAACATGAGTTAAAAACATCAAAGGAAGAGATAAAGAATAATAAGGGTGATGAGATATCTAATATGTCGAGCTAATTATATTACTACAAATAGCCTCCATAAATTGTCAACCCAGGGAGGTAAACTTTGAGGCACAAACACTGTATGTGCAAGACTAGAGCCTATCCTAATTATAATTTACTCTAATCTAATTTACTCTTAATCTAATCTATTATAATTTTAATCTTCTATAATCTAAAAATCATTCAAACTACTTTGATGCAAAGACTTTAAATTCATTAATTCTATTCAATATTCAAAATTCTAACACTAACTAAATATCTAAATTCTATAAAGCATACAAATCTATGTTCTATACTAATTATAGAAATAGAATACTTCTAAAACCATCTTCAAAAGTAATCTTGATTTAAAGCGTCTACCTAATTGAAAACTTAACTATTTTAATGTGACTCAGAAACTACACCAAGTAACAGAAAACTATATAACATTACAGAAAACAGAGTAAGATTTTCTAATTAAAAGAAAATACAACTAAATCTATTCCATTTAGAAACTTAAATTTTCAAAAGCAATATACGACTTTAAACTAGAATTGAAAGCTACAACAAATCGAATTGAACTTATAAAACTAAGAAAATTAATCCTTTTAAATCAATCTATCCAAACATCCGAGCTCATTTCTAAATTGGAAAACACTGTGCATATTACTTCAACAACAATCAAACAATAAGAAATAGATTCTAACATGTACAAATCTGATTTCTACAACTACTAAACTTTAAGGACAATTCTTACTTTTAATGAAAATAGGAAGCAACAATTAACATAACTATTCTATATAAAAGCTAAAATTACAAAGGAAGGGCTTATGGTTTTCTTGGTGGATCCTTGCCAAGAAAGCCACAAGTCTCTAAGTGACTTGCAGACTAAATTCTAAGCTATGGATATGTAAAAGAGAACATTAACAATAGAAAATAAATAAGATTACAGTGAAAAGAAACATACATATCATTACTTAAAATACTAAAAACAACATTGTATGAGTCGATCTCCGTCAAATTCAGAAAACCAACACTTGAGTAGCACAATTCTTCTATATGATATTCATCCCTTATTACATTTCATTCCATTGTTTTAATAGCTCAGGAGCTATATAACTAATCCCGATTTCCTAGTGACAGAGCATATCTTCTATTTAATACACAACCGTTTACAGAAGGTAAATGATTCCTTCAATTAATGAGTAACTTCTCATTCCTGAAAAATGTTCTTAAACTCGTTATCTAATAATAGATCTTCATCTCTATGGCACGTAGTGCCAAGAGATGAAGATCTCATTGATTATACGTGAGTCATCAACGAGAGTTGAGATGGAATATTTGGGTTTTTTTGAGCAAGCTGGCAGCGCTTGGAGTTATAGAGAACCTTCATACTGAAGTGAGCTGAAAAATCTAAGATAATAAGTCACGAATCCTTTAAGAATCATATTTAATCATTAAATAAAAGGAAATTAAAGAATTTTGATCAATGACCATACCTTACTATACTTGCTGGATATTTGGTTATATGTGTGAAAATATAGATGAGTTTATGAGGTCAAAGATCAAATGAAGAGGTGAAAGAGTGGATATGGAGGTTGCCGAAAGTGTCAATTTGGCGAGCCAACATAATATACAATTTATTAATGAAGCACTAGTTAAAGAAGTTCAAAAATTAAAACAACAAAAGACTAGCAAAGAAAAGTGGGGAAAAATAATTCAAGGGAAGATTTGAAAATGAAATGTGAATAGATATGTAGACTGTGAACCCATAATAACAAATTATTGGATGAGGATAAAATATTGAAAGAAGAAAAGAAGAATTATCAAAATCAAGAAGAAATGAAGATCTTGGATGAAGAATCTACCAAAACACTTGAAGAGGAAATTTGCAAGAAGGTAGAGGAATCCCTAAATATTGATGAGGCAAAATTAGAAATGAAACATATAATCAAATAAGGACTTCATAATTTGATAGATAGGGTCACATTGCAACTTCAAAAGGATAAATAAGATAATATTTAAGTAGGTCAACAGAGGATACTTGAAGAAGTTGAACTCCATTTGGATGATGTACATGCCAAATATGATGTTATTATCTCCAAGATTAGAGTAATAAAAGACCAAGCAAAGATGATCGAGGATGCCATTGTCTATGAAAAAAATATAGATGAAATGGGTGTGCATAATGAAGAAAAACCATCAAATGTGAAACCATATCAACACCCTCATTATTAGGAAAGATTTCAAGGAAGACAAGAAGACTGATATCAACATTATCAAGGAACAATATGAATTACTCATCAATATTCATGGAATAAGGAATCATAAAACCATTATTCAACAAGATATTATTGTAGACTAACATCTACTACAAATTGGATAAGCTTCAATGAAAATACATGGAATCAAGGGAAAGAAAATTATGCAACAACTAGTCATCAATGATTACAATAAAAAAGAATTCATTTTGGATGGATGGATCATCATCAATGGAAAAAAGAAAGTAGGAACATAAGAAAATAATATTACTTGGTTTCATCACATGTGAAGCCTTTAATTGCAAGGCTTTAAGGACAAAGCTTTATGAAGGAGGGTACTATGTTATGACCCAAGGGGAGGATATATGGGGATACACGTATATGATATAACCCGAAGGGGGGCATATGTGGGCCTAAATGTACATGCAATGTGTAAACATATATGTAATAGGGTCTACCTAATAGTAAACGGGCCTCATTTGTAGGTGTGAATTGGTATATATAGAGATCATGTATTCATTATTGTAGACAAATGAATTTTGATGTATGATGTATGGATGTATTTAGTTGTTTGGAGAAGGTTATTTTGTCCTTTAAGGATTTATTATGTAAATGATCTATTTTGGAGTTTTTCTCCATGCTCACATTGTTGTACATGGTGTGTACTTCTATTATGTTATGATATCTTAAGCATTTGGATCATTATATGAAACCACTTATGCACCACCTGAGAACACAATGTGTATGTTTGATTAAGTAATTGATTAATTCACCTTTTCTTTTCTTTATAATTTTTTATTAACTTCTTTATTAGACATATACTTTCCTTAGTAAACCATAGTTCCTCATAGTATTTAGTCTCGTAATTTGCAAGGCCTTCGACCTGACTTCCCTAATAGATGTACTATCTCTCTACTCAATGAAATAGGATCCCCACCCTAACCCACCATTAGATTGTATTTCATATGAATCAAAATGCCCCTCCCCATTGAGGGGTACTGGTACATCCATTTCTAGGTCGACATCCCCCCTATCAGATCTTTCATCCCCTTATAACCCAAGTTCCACCATGGCTAAATATAACTAAGGACTCAATGCTAATAAACGCTCTATGCCTTTCATGGCTGGTTTAAATATCCTTGATTTGAACAAGTTTATTAATGATCTCATCCACCATAAACCTAATTATCCCCCATGCCAAATAAATTTCCCTCATATATCCCTAAGTTTGAAGGAAAACTAGGAGAAGACCCCTCTAAGCACACCATATCCTTTCACCTTTGGTGTTCCTCTAACTCCATAACAGAGGGTTCGATTAGGTTGATAATTTTCCAATGTGCTATTATGGGTGTTGCTGCCAAATGGTACATAGGCCAAACCAATAACACCCATAGAACCTTTGAGTCCATAGCCATATTTTTCCTTACCTTATTCCAACTCCTAGTCGAACATGACATATGGATGGAAATCCTAACTAAATTTCATCAAACCACTACTATCCACATCTAAAACCACATTCATGAGTGTCATAGATGATGTGGATTATGTAAATCTCTTGTTAGTGATGTTTTCTTATGGACTGGTTCTTGAAGTCCCTTATTCCCCCCATTGCAAAAGATGTATCCATGACACTGCCTAGGAACGAGGAAGAAGCCATTCAAAAATACCAACAACATGATTTGATATATGCATAATCATGGATGTTTACACCATCCTTTTGGATGCCCCTCACCCTCTCTTAGGTGACATGGCATCATCAAGGGTGTTATTCCTTGAGATATTCCAAGTTTTCAATGGAACTATGCCAACGATCCTTGGAGGAAAAACTCATATTTGATTTTAAGGATACTTTGTAGAATAAAGTATTTTAATAAGTGCTCAATAATTCCTCACAACTCATGAAATATTTCATACAAGATGATTAGGAAAACACTCATCCTATAGGGGAAATTTCCCTTTTGTGTATCATACCATTAGGGTTTAATGAGTGAATTAATTTTTGAATGAAATACATGTACATACAAGGTATTTTATACAAACAAATATTGTAGGTTATTATGAAGAAAATGTGTTGAGGAAAGTAGAATTCAATAGTATAGACAATAGTGCATTATGGGTTTCTTGAATTTATATGCTTAAAACAACATATCATTTGAACATTAAAAAAATATCAGAAAATTCTTGCATACATTCGAATGCCTCAAATAAAAAAATGGAAAGAAATTGGTCATACACATGAAATTAATCTCATATACATAAATACCACACAAATTTACAACATATATGGTGTTAATCTACTGTTGACCTCTCAAGAAAATATTACAATGGAGAAGAAATCAGATGGGGTTTATAGACTGATACAACAAGAATTCATTGAATCCATATAAGCATGTTTCTGTCTTTCTCATAATCTATATTGTGCCTAGAGGTTGGTTGATCTATGAACTTTGAGAAGAAGATGCTCTTTTCCTCTCTATTTGCTAATAAAAAATTGTATATTGTTACTTATGACTCCTTTATAGCATGGATGATTTTAGGGGATAAATTTCGCTCATGGGTTAATTTTCCATGGTTTTTCCAAAAAACAAATTCTCTATTTTAAAAATGATTTGCCCAAATTCTATAGGATAAAGTTATTTTACCTTAAAAATCGCCAAAAAATTATAAAAAACTATATAAAATCCTTAGAAATTTGAATATTTTTACAAAAATATCTCCAACCATTTAAAGTTGGCATATGAAGGATTAGTAAGATTTGCTAAGGTTTCTACATTTAAAAATAAATTTCCATCCTTAAAATCATCCATGCTTTATAGCTTCCCTTTCATGGGAAAACAACTTCTGTAAACCATTTACTACTTATTTATTCTTGAAACCTCTTCTTGTGTAATGCATTCAGCCCCAAGTTGGGTCACGGCATTGCTAAACTAACCAAATAAATTTTCTGATACTACACCTCGATGCAGAAATAATACATAACATGACATTTAATCTTATACAATGGTCAATGCTAAATAAAAATGTAAATGTAATTACTTTAACTATGAACAACAACAACTAAACACATATAGAAACATTCAACAACATAAATGGAAATTCATATTGATCCAGATTTAGGAGCGGAATGAACTGATTAACAGACTGAATACAATAAACACAGAGATATTAAGAACAAAACATATATCCAATGAACAATATCTTCTATTGAATAAATGAAATAGGTTGAAATTGTAAAACTGTAGAACTGAAACACTTGCTTGAATGGTGGTATCTATCTCTGAGAAGAGATGTGGATGCTATGTTCTTCCATCTGATAAAATTGATTAAAATGAGGCTCCACATGAATTCTTAACATTATTCATGAATTCCCAAACCCTAGTCATCAGAAAACCTAACCCTAGGAGATGAAACACCAAAATTTATGTGGGTCCCTATGGGTAAGTTGGTACCTCAACTTATCGGGGTACTAAGTTTTGCATATGACCTTCGTTTTGGGCATGTGATAGCCCATTGGGAAGGTTATTTCTAGAACTACACATTACACCATCAAACTTTGTCTCTGTCTACAACTTGACTAAAAAACAACACTATTTAGGGCCCCAAAACGGCCCTGGAAGTACAAAAATATGTGATGACCTAAAAACATACAAAATAAGCCAGTTGGATTAGGTGGGAGGTCACCAGTATCCACCTAGAAAATGTGTAGGGATCTAGATAGCCCCCAAAGTGTAGAACCCACAATTACAAAGAAGTACACAAGAATGTGTTGAACTAAAAATTGTCAAGAAAAGGCAATTGGAATAGGTGGGTGGCCACCAATATACACCTGGATCAGTCCTCCCCCCTTAGGAAGAAATGATATCCATTGTGTGGATTTCCCCCATTAGGTGAGGAAACTTCTGCTGAATTTGGCCCTAGGTGAGCCACTTTCCTTAGTGGAGGAGTTTCCCTACCTTGAAAAATCGATAAAGTTGAATACTTTGTTGGCGATTTCCCTTGACATGTGTATCCACTATCTGATTAGTGGATTCTTGTTGCATGTAGTTAGGGTTGATATTTGTTGATGTCATATATTCTACAATCTATGAGGTGTCCAATAATGGTGGAAAATATGGTCGAAGGAGGTCCACATTGAACAATGGGTGCAAGCCAATGAAGGGTGGAGTGTTGAGCTCCAAATAATTTCTACCCACAACCTTGGTGATAGTGTAAGGCCCATAAAAAAGTGGGTGGAGCTTTCAATGGGGCCCTATAAGATTCTATTTCTACAAATGTAACCATAACTTGTCTCCAACCTAAAATTTGTGCGGCACCCTATGTTTATCATGGAGCTGATGTAATTAGCATTCTATTTCTACAAAATCTCATGGACCTATTGACGGATGTGCTAAATTATCTCAATGAATTTGGTGTCTTTGTCAGTCTTAGGTTGAACATGGGAAGATTCTGTCTATGTGGTTGCAAGAGACAGTGCAACATCAATGAGACCCAAGGGTTGGAATCCCATCCCCACCTGAAATGGGCTATGTTTGGTGGAGCTATGGAGTGCCATGTTGTAACTATGTTGAACATAGAGGAGACTCTCATCCCATGTACACAGATTCTTAGAGTTATACATGTGCAATATGTGCACAATCATCTGATTGATGACCTCTGTTTGGTCGTCTATTTGGGGGTGGAAAGAAAAGGATTTAGTGAGTTTGGTGTCCAACAGTGACCAGAGACTCAAAAAAAATGTGTTGAGTAACCTGCTATCCCAGTTGAAGATGATGGTATTTGGTATCCCAAAATGGACTCGCACTCATTCAAATAAGAGATTGGTAGTATATGTTGTTTTGATGTTCTTCTTGCAGGCTGTGAGGATGGCCATCTTCGAAAATGATCAATGACCACAAATACGCAATCATTGCCTTTCTTTGTGGATGAAAGTCCAAACATGTAATCCATTGAAATGGATTCCCAAGGCTTCTCGAGGGTAGGAAGAGGGGTGTATAATACTTTATTTTTTATGGTTGTCTTGGAAATGACATAGGAAGTGAAAGATCTGATATACCTACTGATGTCATGTCAAAGTTTTGGCCAATAAAAATGTTTCTGTAGAATGGCAATAGTTTTCTCCACGCCAAAATGTCCCTCCATTCGACTATAGTGGGATTCCCAAATCATCTTGGCATGCTCACTTGGAGGAACAAATAAATGGCCCATATGGAATAAAGGTCCATCATGAATGTGAAAATCGGTGAAATTCACGCCTGTACCTAAGAGATGATAGGTGGTGTCAAATTCTAGATCTTGCCGATAAAGTTGGGTCCACTGAGATGACTCATGTCCACATGAATGGAGTATAGTGGTGAGTGAATCCATGGGAGGTGGAATGTGGTAGTCAGTGACATGATTTGTGCTCCCTATCTTATACTTGATGTTGAGATGGAACTATTGTAGGTAGGTGAACCACTTCTGATGGTGATCATTTTGCAACTTCCCCTTTGTTTGTATGAGATGCAGAGGCTTGTGATCAGTGTGGATGATCATCTCCTTTCCCATAATGTAATGTTTCCATTGATGACAAGATTGTACAATGGAATACATTTCCTTTTCATAGGTGGGGTATTTCCAGACAGTATCTAAGAATGTCTCACTATGGTATGCAACCGGATGACCATGTTGAGTGATAATTGTGCCTACAACATAGCCAAATGCATTATTTTCAATATCAAACGATTGTTACAAATCCGAAAAGGAAAGTACTAGAGCTGAGCACAATCGATGCTTCATATCATCAAATTCTCATTTTTTTTCCTTCCCCCACACAAAATTTTCCCTGTCACCACTCTTGGTCACTTGACGATGGGGCCATGCAATATGGGAGAATCACAACAAGAACTGTTGGTAGAAGTTGGCTAGTCCAAAGAAGATCTGAAGCTTGGTTAATGCAGTTGGGGCTGAACAATCATGGATGAATTGATCAACATGTACCCCATTCTTATCGATAAGTAGCGCAAGTATTAGACCCTGTTCATGCCAAAGGAGAATTTTTCCAAGTTGGCATATAGCTTGTGTTGCCGCAGAGTTCTCAAAACCTATTGACTATTCCAAATGTGATCCTCCCACATTATTTTGAAGATGAGGATGTCATCCAAATACACCACCACAAAATAGTTGGTAAAGGGTCTCAATACATCATCCATCAACCTCATGAAAGTTGTTGGTGCATTTGTTAATCCAAATGACATGACTAGCCATTCGAAGAGGCCTTCTTTAGATTTTAAAGTTGTCTTCCATACATCAGTTGGTTCGATGGGAACCTGGTGGTAGTCAAACATTAGGTCAATATTTCTAAAGAACTTTTCCCCCTTTATTTGGTGAAGAATTTCATCAATCATAGGAATTGGATATCGGTTCCTGATTGTGATTTTGTTTAATGATCTGTAATCAATGCAGAGTTGCTAGGTCTCGTCCTTCTGCACCAGTATAATCGGGATTTCGCAAGGGGAGGAGTTGGGTTTGATTCTCCCATTTTGAATAAGCTCTTAGATCTGCTGCTTGATTTTGTCATTTTCCATCAGCAAGCGATGATAGAATGGTCCATTAGGAAGAGGTGCATTGGGTTTTAGATCAATTGGATGCTTGACTTGGCAATTTGTCGGTACCCTGGTGGGTGAGGAGAATATCTCTCTGTACTCTTCCATGATCTCGTCCACTTGATTTTGCTGCAAAGAGAGGCTCTCCATAGAGGCCACATATGTGGTGACAACCTTCTTTTTACTATGAGTACAGATCACAAAGAAGACAAACTTCTCGGTCAGTGAAATGAGCTTGGTACATTGCTTAGCAAAGATTAAAGAAATAATGGTAGGCGATGCTACCTTTGGTATCCTAAAAAATTATCTACCCAAAGTAATAATAAAATTGTGGGGTCTAGAACCATACATAGCATGATTCTTCCATAAATATGGTTGGCCTAAAATAACATCACAAAATTCAAGGGGAGAAATATCACACAATACCTCGTCCTTGAAAGGCTTGATTCCATAGGGCCGACGACATTGTTGGCTAAAATGAAGATCTCTTCCTTGGAGAAGCTATCCAATGGTGTAGGGATGCAGGTGTGATTTCATCGACAGGTCCAACCACTTGACGAACTATAATGAGATCAGGTTCTTCTGACTGTCTCTACTAACAATAAAATTAAGAAGAGCCCCCTTTACCGACATCTGTTAGTGAAAGAGGTGTTCCCCTTCCTCTAGTTGTTCTGGTTCTCTTGGATGAAATTTGGTGGTAGCGAGAGTGGCACTGGGTTTAAAATTGATAATTTTCTTCCCTCAATATATATTTCATTTAGATTTGGAATTGACCTTAGACTCGGAAGCATTCAGCTCAGCCATGAGTGACCGCTTGGAGCGACATTCTTCAGTGTTGTGCCAAGGGATTTTATTGTATTCATGCCATTTTCCCATGTCCTTCCTTGTCTTCTCATTTCCCTTATTGTGTTGTGGCTTGGACTAGATGTCCCAAGGGTGGACATCTTTGATCTGTTGCTTCCTATGTGGGTTGGGGCCTCCTTTTCCTTGCCTCAACTGTGAGGAGTTAGCAGATCCAAAGTCTCTCCTCTTCTGCTTAAGTTTTTGCTTGATCTTGACAACATATCTATAAGCCATACCCAATGAGGTGATGTCCAAAAACTCCATTTCTGTTTGAATGTATCTATGCAAAAATCCATAGTATTTGAGCACCATATGTCACTCAGAGTCTTTTATACCCAATTTGGTGTGCAAGGTATGTAAAATATTGGTGAAATTTGGTATTATCTAGTCCCTTTCTAGACGTAGGGTGGTACATATGGTGTACTGGTCCTTGTATCTTCCAACACGGTAGTTGTTGTAGGAAAATATCCCTACAGACAGGTAGATTGCCTCAAAGAGCTAGACTTTAAAATCTAAGAAAGAAAGTGCTTAACGTGGACACTGACTTCCTTTCAAATATATACAAACTAATGGATGATGAGGAAGGAGAACATAAGTACCTTTTTATCGATGTTTGTCCCTGCATGCTTCGAGTTGAGCTCCAATATTTCACTCCTCGATGAGCCCTGTAGAGAAACAAAGTATTACCACTTCCTACTCTATTGATATTATCTTGAAAATAGATCTATCTATCAATGACAATTTCATGTAAAATTAGACACAAACTAGAAAGAAACAGGCCAAGCGTGTCATATTAATGAGAATAACGACAACAATACTTACAATCGTAGATGTGAATGCGACAAATTCGTCCAGTCCCCTTTGTCTAACCCTTGTTCGAAAGATCCACGACCTAGATGATAGAAGCTTCACTGATCACTCTCCTTTAGTTGACTGTGTGTTTCCTATGAGATCATAGGTTTCGTGCTAGCAATTCTTCCCCCTTTTCACCATCATAGAGCCTACTTATATAGGTTAAGAGAAGCTTAACCTCTTGAGGTATCTTTAGGGTAGGTTGAGTAATTCCCTCCTTAGATAAAGGATCTTCTAATTGAACCAAGAATTCGAATGAAACTACCTTCCAAACTTGAAATATCCTTCCCTTATTCTCCTCAACGGGCCAACCACTGCCCAGATTAGGCAACGCTCCCTCAAAAGGTGCATCAGGGCACTATAGCGCTCCCTAGGAGACTCAAGGGGAATGCCAGTGCTCCAAGGATAGATATCACTCCTTCAGAGGGTTAGTTTGTCATTATAACACTCCATCATACCTTATAGGGGAGCGCCAACGCTCCTAAGGCTGATGTAGAGGAGCGCTCTCCTTCAAAACCCTTGTTTAAGAGCTCTTTTCAGGTGGTAAGAGTTCCTTGACTTCAGTTAATCATTCTCCCTCCTTAAAATCAAGTGTCTGAGGTATTATTAAATGTCTCCTTGGTGTCATCATCATGGCAGTATGCTTTGTTTGATGTTTGCGACACTTGTGAACAACATGCGACACTTGCGACAATTGAGAGGAGCATGCAACACTTACGACACTTATCGAAGTGAGAAATATTGAGGTGTAATAGATTGCTCCACAAAGTATGAAGTTAGAAGTTGTGAACCAATAACTGAAATGCTTTGTAGACATTCAAGCAAGGGTATAGAATCACATAACCTGACAGAAGCTGCACACAAACATCCAACAAATATCATGACATATTTCAAAACCCAAGGCATGCATACCTATGCTTGGGTGATCAAGACTTGCAAGATATGGCCACCATAAAATACACTGCAGATCCATAATTGTATTGATGAAAAGGTATAGCCATCAAGGATACAATGTGGATCTATACTCTGATGACCTAGATTGATCATAGCCACGAAGAATACATAGCCACAACCAATAAAAAGTGGATCTATGTAACAATGCATGTATTATTTGTCCAATAGAAACTCCTTCACAACCTGGGCAAAGTATATATCAAAGTGATCAACCAACACAGGGTCTTCTTATCGATCCCAATGTGGTATGATTTTAACCATGTGAATAGATGTCCTGATGTCTAACATGGTAGAAACCACTTGATTACCAGTCAATGGCGTAAACCGTTAACAAGTGCGAGGGAGATCACCATTAATGTCAATGATTCCCAAGGTACCTTAGTACATTCCAACGAATGTGAATGGATGAGCTGGAGTCGAACATCTGTGGAATCATCCGATCAGAGGTCAATGATGTAAACCAACTGTCGAATGTGAGGAGGCCTGCCATTGAGGCATGTAGGTCCCAAAGTACTAACTGGTTTCTAAGCCTAATTCCTGGATAACATGCTGAGGTCGATAGGAATAAGCTCGTTGAAGGAGGGCCTTGATGTATCCCCCATCAATGACATGAAACGAACATAGAGATGTAATTGGTGGATCAAATGGGCATGGATTGACATGGGTTTTGAGGCAAGATATTTGGGATGGCTGACTCTCGAGGCAGATACTTCCCTTGAACACTGAGGCACAACAACAAAACATGACATGGACCAAAAATTGATGATGTAGTGGATGTTGTGACTTGCGTCGGGTGATCTAAAGGAGTGAAAGAAACTCAAAGGATTGGCTCAGTGTAGAGGATCATCGGATTACAATGTGTGCAAAAGACAAAGTGATGTGTTCAAGGGCAACTCTAAGAATTACTTGGTGATGTTCTCAAGAGACTGCTTGGCTTTCTTCTTTCAAATTTTCCCCCATCAAGATAGACGAGTACCTCTTTTTGATTTAATGAGCTCGAGGAGGATAACACATGCTTGATATAACTCACCTTTGGTAAGTTCCTCTTCCTTTGTTTAATGAACTAGAAGAAGTAAGGGTTCGATCCCATATGGGCCTATCGATGTGTGCTTTAGCGAGTCCAAAGAAAGAAAAATTGAAGGTTTTTCAGGATTATAGAGTTTGGAAAAACACTTAAAAGAGAACTCTCTCAATTCCTTTTTCATATAGTAGTCTAATGAGACCGAAAAAGAGATAAACTATCTCTCAAAAGACACCCTTTCGAACCTTTTAACGAGTGTGAAAGGAAGCAAGATCACTCGACAATATTTTCATATTTAGAGAGTCTGAAAAGAGTTTAAAGATGACTCCAGGGGGGTTCCTTTTTCATGTGTCCATGCAGGTCCAAAAAAGAGATAAAAGTTTACTCGATGCGTTCTCATATTTTCAAGCTTGAGAACGAACCAAGACTGTGCTCATGAGTGTGACAAGGTAAATAATCGATCAGAACTGCCAGGAAACCTGCGATGTCAAAACTACAATCCAGAGGTTTAGTGAAGCCATTATATTGTTAGAGAAACCCATAAATGACTATACCTTATAAAAAATGGAAATTTATAAATAGTAATACAATGAAAATTTCATTTACCATTTCATTTTGCACAAGGATTTGTAGTAGTGGAGATTCTCATTTTGGAGGTGGATCTTGTTTTTCTTAATACCGGAGCTATGGTTGACAATTTCTCTCACCATTTGTACCAGGTAGATGTCCATCTCCACTTATTTCAATCACATGGTGTAATATTCATTTTCATAGTAGCATTTAATTTAAAAAATGAAGCCCTAAGTTGCCCCAAAAAGATCAAATCGACCTCTTTCAAAAGTGATGGGAATAAGACATTCTTTGTGCAAAAATGTTCTATGAAGTGATGGCCATTATGCCAACGCCTTAATACCTAAGTGGATGGGTCGTTTTTGTCAAAGAACCCATGAGAAATTCTCACATATGCCCACACAGCCATAAGGGAAATCGTTTTCATTTAAAAACGTTTTAATTGTTGTATGATGGATATCAAATGGCTATGAGAGGGCGTGATGATTGTAAAAGAGGGCGTGGTCTCTTCAAATAATGTGGGCATTAGATTTCATGTTTTTAGATTGCTTTTGAAAATTGTCGAAATTGCCAAAACTTTGAAATAATGAAATTCTTTATTTTTTTGTTTTGTAGGTGATTTCGACGACCATGATCGAGTGGAAAGAACGAGAGAATGAGATTGATGACTTGGCTGCCTTGAAGAGTCCTTGCATGTGGGCCGCATTGAGAGCTTGTGGCTTACTAAAATTCTTCAAATTACAAAAAATGAAGAAGGAGATTTTGTTGCTCGAATACATGATCGGCTTATGGGATGTCATGGAGCAAGGATTCCGGATTGGCACACAACTTCTAACCATCGATTTGGAAGACATGTATTTCCTGACTGGCCTCTTGAAAAGAGGGGTTCCCATATCTTTTTCCGGGTAGAGGGTGTTACCTAAGCAAGTGGACGTGTATCTAGCATGTCACTGCGTCCCAGGAGAAAGACTAGTAGGGGGTAGAATCCCTATCAAGGATATCCGAGAGCTACCCCTCCGGTCCATTTTGTTTGCCATCACAAGAATGATGGGTAGTACTAGTACACATCTGGTGTCAATATCGTAGGTGGATTATGGTGTACAGTGCTTGGAACCAAGACTGTTCAACTGGAGTGCAGGTTTCCTTCGGAATGTGAAGGAACAGGTTTCATGGTGCAGGATGGGATAGAAACAATTCGGTTACGGCTCTTTTCTGGTCTCATTTTTCTTAGAGAACATCCCCCAGATGCATCCTCAGATAGCACTAGTAGTGCGACCAGTGGACAAACCATGGATGGAGAGGTGGACTAGTCTATCTCCAAGGCTAGTAGCGGAGTTAGAGTTTCGTTTCACCGGTGATTTATTTGCTTGGTTGAGATGGCAGTATCGCTGGATAGAATACTTCTCATATGTTGAGGTGGATTTCCGCGGGAGTATGGATTTGATTCTACCCGTGGGGAAGATTGGGATGCGTCAGGTAAGAGACTGAGCAACACCTTGTCTAGTTTTTTTTTTTAAGTTTTTAATGTATATGTATTTTTTTGGGTATATAGAAGAGTTTTTAAAAGATGCATTGTTTTCAACATGCGGACAAGTGAGCAGTGCACCCGACTGATATACCGATACCAGGACGTCATGGGGGTGCTCCGGTTGTAGCAGATCCAGGAGTAATGGTGATAGGTCTCTGGGAGGTTGAAAGAAACCTCCAAGGCCTCACGATGGCCATTCCTCCTCTACGGAGGGGAGAAGTGCCTTTACATCTACAGAGGCACACTGTGGGAGTGCTAGAGAATGTCAATTCTCTACTGAGATGTGTAGTGCATGCAGTGATATGTTACTCCCAACATAATGTAGTGCAGAGAGATTAGAGTCTCTCTGGTGATCGTATTTTTTTTATGCCTTGTCAGGCGATGTTGTATGGGTGTGGAGACCCAACATTTTGCTCTTCTGCATACTTTTTGATGTAATAAAAAAATTTCAGTCACGCTACACACACACACACACACACACACACACACACACACACACACATATATACACACAGTTCTGAGTTTTTTACAGTGCTAAATGATTTTTACATGATGATGTCTGTGATGTGTTTTAATTTACATGTGATGTACAATTTTTCTTTCCTTAAATATTATATATGGGTGAGATATCGATCCATGATGTAATTGGCTAACGAATCTGAAACATTGTTGAGTTCTCTTGGAATGCATCTATATTCAATGTAATTAAAAATTCGTTCAAGACGATGAACTTGCAGGTGGAGACGTAGCAGGATAGGATTACGGATAGCGTAGATACGATTAAGTTGATAAACCATGATTTGGGAGTCTAGGTAAACCATGATACAAGAGATACCTAGGGAAGCGGCTTGGGTGAAAAGTCCGATGACAACGTGATATTCTGCCATATTATTGGTCGCTGGTCCTAAGAAAATACCTCCTAAACTCACCACCTCGTCAAATTGGTAAATGACCCATGTTGCCGAAGCAATGTTCCGGGTATGTCAACTAGCGCCATCTGCAAACCCGAAAAAGATATGAAAGGAAGACTTCATCTGCGCATGAAAACACAAGCACATTCATGAGTGGCAAAGGTAAAGACTCAAGCACGCGAAAGATACAAACACACCAAGCTAAAATACAATAATGTACAAAGTACACATGCTGGGTAATCTAGGCATAGTACTTTTTAAGGTAAAGCCCATTCCGGGGCTCTCCTAGGGAAATTCCATCATAATCTACTAATTTGTAGGTGCCTCTGTGTAGAGTACGTTTCACGATGTAAGGACCATGCCATAGGGGTTCTAACTTACCTGTCCCCAATTTGTCATGAGCTTGGTCATAGACGAGGACTAAGTTTCCTTCTGCAAAAGTCCAAGGATGGACGGATTTGTCGTACTGACTCTTAATTCATTTCTGATGTGCCTCATTAATGAGAGCGGCATCACGACGTGTTTCATCCAGCTTGTATAGATATAAGAAACATTCTTCTTCGACAGAAGTATGGGGTAGGAGTTCTACTTTAATTTTGAGTGATGGAATCTCACACTCGATTGGTAGAATGGCTTCGATGCCATACACCAACTGGAAAGGAGTGAATCCAATTGCAGTTTTCACGAAAGTACGATAAGCCCAGAGAGCAGAAAGGATTTGTAGATGCCACGATGTCTTATTTTCCCCTACCATGCATTGAATCATGGTTTTCAGGACTTTGTTGATGGCCTCAACTTGTTCGTTGGCCTGAGGATAGTAAGGGGATGAGTTTTCATGGCGAAAACCCAATTTGACATGGAGTTTGCTCATCATCTGGTTCTTGAAGTGTGCACCATGATCAGTGACAATGGCACGTGGTACACCAAAAAGAGTTATGTTGTGGTTGAAAAGAAACAGAGTTGCGGTACGACCATCGTTCAGAAAGGTAGGCATAGCCTCGACCCATTTGGTAAAGTAGTCGACGGTGATGATTATATAACCATGCCCCCCAGCTGAGGTAGGCTTACATTGCATGAAATTGACACCCCACTTGGTGAAGGGGTCGATGGCGATGATGGGGTACAATGTAGCAGGGTGGGTATGTTTTGACGGCCTCGATATAATCTTTGAAAATTGAGGGCCAAAAGTAGCCGACACGTATGATTTTTTGGGCTGTGGCCATCCCAGAAAGGTGACCGCCGTAGGCACCAAGGTGACAATCGTTTAGAACGCGTTCAACCTCCTCATGAATCAGACATCGTCAAAGGATAGTCTCAATACCATGACAATACAAGGTGTCATCGACAATAAGATAACGACGAGAATGGTGGAAAATACGTCGACACTCTTCACGAGAAATTTTAGGCTGAAAGCATTGAGTTTGAAGGTAAAGTAGGATATCTTCGTACCAAGGATCAGAGGTGCTGATGAGGAAAAGAGATTCATCAGGGAGAGAATCTCTAGGTTTGATGTCTTCATCGGCACGAGGGAGAGCACAGATAAGCTCTATGAACACCAGGGATTTTTTGGCTTTGGACTTCATAAATTCAAGATCGAATTCCTGAAGGATAACGATCCATTTAGAATATTTTCCCCCAAGTACTTGACGTGTCAAGACGTGGTACATGGGTTTGGAGTCCGCAATCACCGTGGTGGTGCCTAATAAGATGTAATGGCGGAATCTCTAGACAGCGATGAAGGCTACCAGAGCTAGTTTCTCTACATGTGAATATTGGAGTTTCGGTCTAGATAGACTCTTGCTCAGGTAATAAATCACATGTTCTTCACTATTGGGGTCCTTCGGAACTAAAACCATTGCAATAGTGGAAGTGGAGGTGACCAATTAAAGGATGTAGTCGTTTGTATACTCCAGGGTGTGCAACAAAGGTGCATGGGTCAAGGCGTGCTTGAGAGCATCAAATGACCATTGGGTGGTGTCATCCTAGATGAAAGGGGTGTTTTTCTGCAGTAACTGCATGAATCCTTTAGTTATCTCAACGTAGTTGCAGATGAAACGATGAAGGAAGTTTTCTTTGCCTTGCAAAATTTGGAGTTGGGTTAAATTGGTAGGTGGGGGTAAGGCTAGAATGGCCTTAATCTTTAAGGGATCCACCCTGATCCCATCTTTAGAGACAATGAAATCGAGGAGTTGACCAGATTCAACCGCAAAAATGCACTTACGTGGGTTCAAGCGAATATGGTAGAACCGACATCGAAGAAAAATAGCCCGTAAGTGATCAACATGATTGGATCGATTGGATGATTGGGCACATAAGTCGTCGAGGTAAGGCTCTATGATATGCTTGATATCGTGGAAAGCATATGATATGGCCCACTGGAAAGTTGCATCAGCATTTTTGAGAGAAAAAGGTATCTTTCGATAGGCGAAAGTTCCCCATGGGCAGATAAAGGTTGTCTTGTGTTGATCAACAGGTAATATTTCAATCTGGTTATACCCAGAAAAGCCATCCATGAAAGAAAAGATTATTCTCCCAGCGCAATTATCGATGATTTGGTCAATGAAGGGCGTAGGGTAGTTGTCCTTTGGATAATATTTGTTGAGATCTCGATAGTCAACACAAACACAGATGGTCCCTTGTTTTTTGGCAACCAAAATAAGGTTGGAGATCCATTCTGTCAAAGGGACAGGGTAGATAAAGCCAGATTTTAGAAGTTTCTCAACTTCTACCTTTATAGATGCGATTTTCTTGGGATGAAATGGGCGAATATTTTGTCAGGGTAAGTCTTGATTTTGTGCATGACGATTGAAGGGTCGATCCCTGGCATTTACTCGTAGATCCAAGCGAAGACATCGCGGAATTATTTAAACAAAGTGGTGTAAGAGACCACTTCTTCGGGTGTGCAATTAGCACCAAGGTTAATGTTTTCCACAACACCTTCTTTGATCAAAATGTCAATAACGATCGTAGTAGATATGTTACCCATATTCCCCTCAGAGAGAGTATCTTGTGTGAGGATGGGAGATTGTGGAGCATTAGTAACATCAGGAGGGAAGACAGAGTGTATTTCTTCCAAAGGCAGAAGAAAAGAGGATCGATGATGGTTATCATCCCAAGGTAGATCGTCAATACTAAGCATTTCCATAATAGATTCGTCAGAAGGGAAAATTTGGGAAATGTAATCGATGGCAGATGATAGGGAATCCAACCATGAAGGCACCAAGTAGGCATCCGGTGCCAATAAATGTGGGTTGTCCAGAGAGGGAGAGGCATATTGAATAGTTATGTATGCGACCTCAGCTAGGCTAAGTGGCATAGTGTCACTAAGCACATTGAATTCCAGAGGACTAGGTACAACCCAAGGATCAGATGACTCCAAGGATTGATAAGGCATAGTCGAGATCATATTGACTGAGGCAATATGATGCACGGTAGGTGGAAGTGGTGTAGGAAAAGTACCCATAAGGCTAGAATCTTTCAACAAGCCAACACCAATGCTTTCATACGTAACTGGGTGGTCTCCCAGAAAAGGAATGTTGTTGGTGACAGGGACACAAGCATCGGGTGTGCAGAAATCGAGTTGATCGATAGTGACAATTTTGCCTTGATCGGGGAATTGTAAACATCCAAACATCGACGAGGTGACTGCAGTCATGGTGTAGAACCAAATTCTTCCAAGTAGTAGGTTTTAATCGAGGGGGGCATCGACCACCTCGACATCAACGGTAACAGTTTTGCTGCCCAACTGAATGGCTAAGGATTTTAACATTCCATGAGGATGAAAACATTTTCCATCGAAAGAAAATAACATCGTAGGGGATTTGTTAAGGGCAAGTGATTTTAAGCCTTTCCAACAAGCTAAAGACGTGACACTAGTAGAGGCTCCCTCATCCAAGATAGTTCAGTGGATTTGTTGATTGTGAACAACAACATCGATTTGAAAAGCTAACTAGTGGGAGAGTCGTGGTTGATGATCATCCAGGTTAAACGTGAGGTTATTTGATGACTCAATATTGAAAGCATCGATAGCAGCTAAGAGCGTTCTACGTTGGCTGGGACAGTGTTGTAGAACTTCCAAGGTGGACATAGCACACGGTGCTTGAGCCAAATCTTCTACAATGTTGTAGTTTTGGGAAGCCCGTGAATTAGGATTGAAGGTAGATTTTCGGATGGTGCTCTTAGGAGGGCATAAGATAGAGTCAAACGAAGGTTTCTCAATCTGAAGTGGCCCGGATGGAGGGCTAGCAGATGGAGGACTAATGGAAGATGGTAATGGATCCAGTACGGAACCATTCATAGTCTTTGGCTTATCAGGTTTAACTGGCGTGTCATATGTCGCAGTGCGAGTGGTCAGATTAATTCCGTTAAACATGTAAATGTGGGAACTTATCGAGGCCTCATCATGGGATTGGTTGGAACTGCCCCCTGCAGTGGGGGTTTGAGCAACCAAATATTGTTGCTGCGGAAAAGGTTGAGTAAGCACAGTGGGTTGTGAATTTCCCTTAAAAAGTTTGGCAACTTCATTGCGATGTGGAAAATCTCGAGTGTAGTGATCGTCACCATAGATGAGACATGGGAATTTTGGTTTTCATTGTGGTTGTTTTCCGGCAGTAGGGGTTTGTGGTTGATTTTTTGGTTGTTCATTGTTATTGTTTTTCTTTGGTTTATTTCTTTCTTTCTTCTTGCCCCCAAGTTGTTGTGAAGGGGTCGATTGGACTGCATTCACCTCAGATACCTGAGTTTGAGGGGGGGTGGAAGAGGGTGCATTCAGACTGGGAGCAGCTATCGAAGTGAGCCGCTGAGCTGCGCCAGTTGACTAGGAAGTAGATTGGGTTTTGACAGAGCCAATAACTCCATCCGTGTGCGAGGTAGACGATGGTTTGGATGGATCATTAGTGGCATGGGTAGAATTCAGTATCAACTCATACAGAGTACCAGACTGTGAATAAACCAAGTCTAAGTACTGAGATCGAGCAATAGATTCTTCCTCGGTGACTACACCACCCATGGAAACATCACGAGCGATCTGGGGTAACAATGATTTAGTGAACCATTCTGCTAATAATTGGTCAGGAATGACCACTTTGATTATCCTTCGTCGTCGTCTCCATTCATGAATATGATCAGAGGTGTGTACGGAAGTCGTCTAACGAAGGGAGGTCAATAGTTCAGTACCTGTCTTGTATCGAATGGGTAGTTGGAAGTGTGTGAGGGAGGACATGGAGAGGGAGTTGAAATCATGAAAAGAGGCACGCGGTAATTCAATATACCATTTTGTTGCGGAACCCATAAGCGTTCGTTGAAAAAGATGCAAATGTATAGAATCGTCCATGAGGGAGTTGGATGAACACCACAAATGGAAAGTCATCACATGGTTGTTTGGGTCTTCTTCGGACTTTTCATCGAATTTTGGGATATCAGAAGGAAGTTTAGTTGGAATAGTTGGCCAAACCAAAGAATGATAAATAGGATCATTCGTTAACCGAGACAAGTCTAGAAGGTCTAGGGTTGATATAAAAGGTAGTTGTCGATTAACCTGTGGGTAATACTGGTGTGGCATGGGGACACCAGTAGGGCCATACACTAGGTTATGCGGATAATTGTAACTAGTGGTGTTTATGGATAAATCCGTAAGTGCGAACACAGACCGATCTCCCTAGATCCACCTGGATCTAGAACAAAACATGACAGAATATACCGCTTTCCCTAGATCTAACTATTGAATTAAATTGGAAGTGAGAAGAAGATATGTACCTTTATACTCGCTTCCTTGGTCTCTGTTTTTCCTTGCTTCACTCCAGCGCTCTTGTGCGGTCAAAATCAAAACAGCACAAACCAACCAAAGTGAAAGCAAATAATATATCCAATAGCTAATCTATACATATGATCAAGGAATTATGTAATAAAGTAGATCTAACTTTATGGG
>ML781096.1:480753-494868 GCA_009831015.1 Picea engelmannii | reverse complement strand
ATCATGAAAGCGAGTAAGATCCAAACTATTCGGATGCCACCTCACCCAAGAAGCTTCTCCTTCTAGAAAATTCGAGAAACCGTACGTTTTTCCCACGTGCTGGAATGTCCGCACCCTAGCTATATAGAAACCTGCGGACTGTTTGCACCCTGGCTATATAGCAACCTGCGGGAATTTGTCATTCTCGCACCCTGGCTATATAGCAACCTGCGGACATTTCTTTTTATAAGGTTTTTACATAGGAAAATGTAACTTTTTCCTCAGGAAAAGTTCTTCTTCTTTCTCTCTTCAGGAACTCAGGCCACTGTGACCCCTCTAAAGGAAATAGATAGGTTTACATCATTAACGATCATAGGGATCACAAAAATAATGTGTAACAAGTGGGCCCTCTCGTATGAGGTTGGTGTTGACCAGGGTACACATGATTTGAGGTGTTTTGAGAAACATGTGCGACCGGAGGATAACCGGATGGGTTTTGAGGATTATAAGCTGGATTTGTCATTTGTCCATAAGGGGGTTGTTGTGGAGCTTGAGAATTGTGTCCTATTGAGAACTGTGGGTTTCCTAGAAAAGGGATATTCCATAGATTAGGTGTGGCAGACACATTTTGTCCATATGGTTGATTGTAGGCTCTGGATTGAGGCTGCCCCCCAGCATGAGGGTGCCCCCCAAATGGAAGTTGTCCTCTGGTGGGAGGATGCCCCCCAGCTTGAGGTAGAGTTACTGGAATTTGAGAACCAGATGTAAATGAATGACCGGTAGTGCTGAATGGGTTAAGACCACCAAGACTGGTCCCTATAGGTTGTTGGATAGGTATCAAACTTCCCGGCATAACTTGGGTAGTAGTGGTAGTGGTAAAATTTAGTGCTCTATACCCAAAAGGGAGTGATGATGTAGGTCTTGGTGTTACTAGTGTGCCAATAGTAGCTTGGATAACCACCACATTACCGGCGGGAATGGTCGAAATGTGAGGGACCATTGTGGAATGGGCCATCTGGAGAGGAAAAGTAGACCTTGGGCCTACGGACGATGTGTTCGGATCGACGGACGGTGTGGTTGTAAAAACGGTAGTATCGATAAAATGGTTTAAAGGTACGGTGTAGGAGATAGGTGTGTCAGCACCTACTCCCGCTCCATAAATATCTTGTACCATGCGTGGTGGAATTCGAACAGTGTTTATGGTCCAAAAGGGGTCATCGGCTAAAGGGTTTGAATGAGACCCAGTCGGAATGTCAGAAGGATTGACGAAGACAAACTCACCAACTGAATTGAGTTGGAGAACATGTCGTTCATATCCCTCCGGAATGTGAAAAGCTTCCGGAGACTCTGAAACAATTCAAAAATTCTCTAAAGGAGTGGGAACTTCTTCTTCGGAAGTTGTAGTGTCTTGAACCTCGCTCTGTTGAGGAGATTCCTCCGTAGAATGAGGGGGAAAAGGGGTGTTCCCTTCCATATTTTCTAGAGGAAGTTCCTATAGCCTCCATGAACGACGTGGAGGGTCGATGTTGGTGAAAAAGAGTCGGTAGAAAGAATCTATGGCCAACTTCCTAAAAGAAACAGTATATGGTAATAGAATCTAAGAATCACAACCAAGCAAACAAGACCTTCTCTCGATGGACATACTAGTTGGTGATGAAATCCAACGTCGCGTGATCAAGTCAAGAAGGGGTAGGGATATGGTGGAGCAGTTACAATGGCAACCTACTTAACAGACTTACGCCTTGGTGCAAGCTTCCATGCAGTAATTGTGGATTTACCCTCCAAGGAGCCCGAGTGAGTTTGACCAATGTCTGCTCCAAGCACAGTGAGACTTCCTTTCACTGTCACCTTATGTAAGACCCTAAATATTATGGCTACTAAGGTTACCAATTCGCAGTCAGCCCCTGGGCGGGTACAGTCGACAGTTCGATCCAAACATATGGGCAGGGTATCGAGCCTGAAATCAACTAAAAGGCTTCCATGCAATAATTGTGGATTTACCTTCAAGCGATCCCCATAATACGATATGACCACTACAATCAGTCAAACCATAGAGGGATAATCTCCATAGCTCTCCCGAATGCGACCTCGTGCATAACCCCTGTATGAGAGGGGGATCCCAGGCAGACTTATATGACAATTGTATTTGACTCTCCCTAACTCAGGATGCTAATGTTTTTTTTGGAAAATTTGGAGAGTTATGCTCACAACCTAATCCAAAGTACTAGTCCTAGTCGACTGTTGGTAGAGGATCCTAGAAAAGAAAATGTTCTAAATAATTTTTAATTAGCGTTCATTTTATAGTTGTTCTTTACTCAAAAGGGGTGCATGGAAGTGAAACAGATGGAATTATGACTCAGTCCAAAAAATGCATCAAAGATGATAAGAAGTCATTTCTTTTCGATGAACATCTATCTAAGGGAGAGAGAGAGAGTTCTTTTCACTAACAAGCACTAATAAGGAATGTCCACAAACAAATTTTCTTCAATCAAATCCGATGTGGTGCTAAAACTTTTGAAATACCTTCTAATATGCAAAATCAATGATGAAGATGTCTCTTTATTTTTTGTATGTGAATAATGATTCATTCAAAACAATGCTCATCTTGCTAATTATCTTTTTGGGATCAAGGAAACTCAAATGAACACAAGTAGGTTTCGTACAAACAATACACCCTCTTGTTGTGATAAAAAACAAGAAGCAAAAGAAAAAGGAAACAATCAAAGAAAAATCAAAAACTTCACACCAAAAGAAATGTCTAAGAACAATGACCTTAACTAAGATCAAATGAAAAGATCTGTAGGCTTCTGATGTCCTTCACCAGAGTTTCTTGCTCAGTCGAAAAGGAGAGAAAGACAATGCATGGGCTTCAAAACTCCAAACAACAGAAAAACTCAAATAACAATGAAGAAAGCCACAAAATATAAATAGCAAGATGTTTTTTCTTCAAAAGGAAAGATGTCAAAGTTGCAAAGGAAGAAGCATTGGCTCCAAGGGAGGCTCATTAAGTGAAACACAGAGGTAAAAACCTAAAAAGAGCAATTCTGGAGAGTTTTTTGGCCAAACTAGGGATGGCGCTCTATTGTCAAGGGAAAGGAGCGTTATAGCGCTCTGTGTAAGGCACTCAAGGAGCGCTAGCACTCTGTTAACACAGGTATAGGGGCGCCAGGTTCAAAAAGCTCCTAAAATGTCAAAAAATCCAAATTGTAGTCCGGTCTCGTCAATCAAGCTGAGTGTAATGGGGTAGGGAGTCAATCAGCTCATGAAATCAATCAAGAAGGGGTGAACTAGGTCTGAGAAAAATCAAGGGGTAAGACAAGGTCTATGAGGAGAAATCAAAACAAAAAGTTTCGATTTGAGGACTCCCTAGTGGAGTTGCCAGTTTCTGTTGTAGGAAAATCTCCCTGCGGATAGGTAGATTGCCTCAAAGAGCTAGACCCTAAACTCTAAGACAAAAAGTGCTTAACGTGGACACTGACTTCCTTTCAAATCTATACAAACTAATGCATGAGGAGGAAGGAGAACAAAAGTACCTTTTTATCAATGTTTGTCCCTGCACGCTCCGATTTGAGCTCCAATCTTTCTCTCCTCGATGAGGCCTATAGACAAACAAAGTACGACCACTTCCTAATCTATTGATATTATCTTGAAAACAGATCTATATATCAATGAAAAGTTCATGTAAAATCAGACACAAACTAGAAAGAAACAGGCCAAGCGTGTCATATTAATGAGAATAATGACAATAGTACTTACAATCGTAGATGCGAATGTGAAAGCTTCGTCAAGTCCCCTTTGTCTAACCCTTGTTCGAAAGATCCATGACCTGGATGATGGTAGCTTCACCGATCACTCTCCTTTAGTTGACTGTGTGTTTCCTATGAGATCATAGGTTTCATGCTAGCAATTCTTCCCCCTTTTCACCATCATAGAGCTTGCTTATATAGGTTAAGAGAAGCTTAAACTCTTGAGGTATCTTTAGGGTAGGTTGAGGAATTCCCTCCTTAGATCAAGGATCTTCTTATTGAACCAAGAATTCGAATGCAACTGCCTTCCAAACTTGAAAGATCCTTCCCTTATTCTCCTCAATGGGCCAACCACTGCCCAGATTAGGCAGCGCTCCCTCAAAAGGGGCATCAGGGCACTATAGCGCTCCCTAGGAGACTCAAGGGGAGCGCCAACGCTCCAAGGATAGATAGCGCTCCTTCAGAGGGGCAGTTTTTCATTATAACTCTCTGTCAGACCTTATAGGGGAGTGACAATGCTCCTAAGGCTGATGCAGAGGAGCGCTCTCCTTCAAAACCCTTGTTTAAGAGCTCTTTTTAGGTGGTAAGAGTTCCTTGACTTCAGTTAATCATTCTCCCTCCTTCAAATCAAGTGTCTGAGGTATTATTAAATGTCTCCTTGGTGTCGTCATCATGGAACTATGCTTTGTTTGATGTTTGTGACACTTGTGAACGACATGTGACACTTGCGACAATTGAGAGGAACATGCGACACTTGCGACAGTTATCGAAGTGAGCAATATTGAGGTGTAATAGTAGTATTGTTATTTAATGGCATCCTAGAAGGAATCCCATGTAGGCGCAACCAAAATATTGCATATTCCTCTATGGCCCTTTGCTCAAAGTAAGTATCCCACTAGTCCTTAACATGGGGGACGACCTTAAGAAGTGAAAAAGTAATCTTTTCCCTATCGAAAAAATTATGGACTGAAAAATACCCTTCGAGTAGATTCAACCATTTATCTACAACATCGGGATCTATCAGTCCTTCAAATAATGGAATATCAAAATTTACCTATACCTTGAAGGGGGCTACATGGCCGCTCGATGAAGATGCTTCTCCTATGGGTAGTCATCTAAGGATCTGTGCAAATTTGTCCATCATTTTGTTCCCTTGTCATGTAAGGGCTTCCTCAAGCAACATTTTAAAAGGATCTCATGCTCTATCATCATTATTTTCATCTCCCATGGGTTTTTTTTGGGATCAGTGCGACCAATATTACAACGAATCGATTGGTTCAAGTCCCAACTTCTTGTACCCAAATCTTGTCGAGGACATGCACCAAGAAAAATAAATAAATAGCAGACTGCTCTGATACCACTGATCCATATTTAGGAGTGGAATGAACTAATTAACAGACTGAATACAATAAACATAGAGACATGAAGAACAACACAAATATCTAGTGAACAATATCTTCTGTTGAATAAATGAAATTGGCTGAAACTATAAAAATACAAAACTGAAACACTTTTTCAAATGGTGGTAGCTATCTCTGAGAAGAGATGTGGCTGCTATGCACATCCATTTGAGAAGAATGATTAGAATCAGGTTCTAGAGGAATTTTTAACATTACTCATGAATGCCAAAAACCTAGACATCCAAAAACCTAACCCTAGGAGATGAAGCAAAAAAAGTTATGTGGGCCCCTATGGGTAAGTTGGTACCTCAACTTCCCAGGGTCATAACTTTTGAATACAAACTATGTTTTAGGTGCGTGATAGCCCGTTGGAAACGTATTTTAGAGAACTATGCATTATGCTATCAAATAATAAATCCATCAAAAGTTTGATTGTGGCAAGCCAAAAAACATTGTATAGGGCCAAAAATGGATTTGGATGTACATAAAGATGTGTTGACCTGCAAACATACAAAACAGGCCAATTGGATTAGGTGGGAGGCCACTAGTATACACCAAGAAGATGTGTAGGGATTCAGATAGCCCCAGAAGTGTAGAACCCACAATTACAATGAAGTACATAAGAACATGTTGAACTAAAAACTGTCAATAGGAGCTAGTTGGAATAGGTGGGTGGCCACCAATATCCACCTGGATCACATATGCATCATTCTACTCACAATAAGTAGTGTTAAACAAAATAACTCAAAGTAAAATGAACAACAACTAAATTATAATTTAACATAAATAAACACAACAAATAAGAACACTTATCTTAGAAAGTATGAAAATCACTATAGAGGAAAGAGGTTCCTCCCAACCATAGAATTGTTGTTGTAGTTCTCAACATCAATTCACCCTCGATATGGGGCCATGAATCTACAAGCGATGGTGGTCCTTAAGTATAGATAATGTCACGCTAATTCCAGTCCACTAGTTCTCTTCCCCACAACCTGGACAACCTAAGGGATGAGATCCCCCTTCAGTACTCATTGTCCCTTGGTCCTTCCCACTCCCCTATAGGTCTTCCAAAATAGGTTGGATAAGAAAAATCTCTACTAGGAACTCAAGAATTCTAGAGCTACAAAAAGAATTTACACAATAGGAAAAATGTTTTCATCTCTTGACAATTTTTGAACAAATTATTGCTTATAGGCCCGCAACCTCTCTTCTCATGAAGTTTCAGCTCCAAAACACTGCCAAACATTCCCAATATGTCTTCCTTCAAGCTTCAACACTCCAAAATCTCTTGTTATCTAGAAATATCTATGTAAAAACTACTCTACATGAAAACACGTGAATTGTGTAGTTCTCCTCCCCTAACCATATGAATTTCCTCTCCTTCTCTTGCTTTCTTGTCTTACAATATTCCCCAAGATTATTGTACTCAACCCTCATTCTCTCAATAAATATGGTATGTGACTTCACATACCAACCCTCTTACATGAATTCAATGATTGGACTCTAGAACACTCAAGAGATAATGGAAGGTTCATAGTAAGGATAGCTAGAAAGAAAAGGGTTTGGATTGAATAAACATGGGTAAAATATCCCCCCCCCCCATGGGCCCCTTCCCTCTCTCATGGAAACTAAGCCCCAAAATATCCATCCATGTCCATTTTCACTTGGCTATACATTTTGTTTATTGTATTCAACTACATCATTTACATATTACATTTCTTTGGCCCTTGGCCATGCATCACATTTACAATATACATCACTAGTTTGGGGTTTGAAAACGTGAATGTTACATTCCCTCCCCCTACAAACTACATTATCTTCAGTTCACAAAATCATTGTTACACATCAAAATTACTCACTTCAATGATGATCTTTTTTCGTCATTACAAGTGTCACATTTTAGCCACAAGTGTCGCAAGTGTCACAGACATCATACAGTCATCTTCCCTATGTCGTTTCTTGAACGAAATCACAAGAAACACTTGAAGACACCCTCAAAGACTATTTAAAGAAGGAAATGTCATTTGATGAAGATTAAAAAGCCTTTTTCCTTGAGAAACCCACTAAAAATGAATTTTGAAGGGAAATGCTCCCCTACCCATTGTCAGGGAGTGTCAGTGTTCCTTCCCTCCTTTTGGGGAGAGTTGCAACACTCTATGCCCCATTTTGGGGGAGTGCTGGGTTTTTTTGAGGATATTTTTGGAATCACTCCCCTACCCACTATTAGGGAGTGCTAGCACTCCATTTCCTTCTTTGGGGGAGCATTGTAGTACTCTTTGCACCATTATGGGGTAGAGTTATGCTATTGATAAAATCAGGGGAAGATCCCCCTTATCTCTTAAATCAGTTGGATTTGAATCTGAGGTCAAGGATGGATCTTAGAGAGGATCCACAACTAGTGGAGAAATATCCTCAACCTATCCCACGAATCTCTAAGGTGGTTAGTCTTATCCAAGCCTATATAAGGAGGCCTCCTCATGGTGAAAAGATAGATGTTTTAGATATACCAAACTTATGATCTCATGAGAAGTGGTATTGAGTAGACATTGAAGGCATCAAAATTATGATATCATAAGGGAGATAATTAGTGAAGCATAGTCATTTTTTTTGTGGATCATTTGACCAAGGGGTTGGAAAATGAGATATTGGTGAGGTTGTTGCATCTACATCAAAGGTTTGTAAGTATCTCTATTGAGTTCTCATTAATACATGTGCTTGGCCTATTTCCTTCAAGATTGTGTATACCTACATGAACTTGTCTTTAATGGATAGATCCAGTTTCAAACTAATCATAGTAGAATAGGAAGTATGCTTTGTCTTTGATTGGATTGCAAGACCTGTTGAAGAGCATGTGGATCAGAGCTCAACTTGGAACTAGGTGAGGACAAACATCATAGAAAGGTACATATTCTTCCTCTTCTCTATAGATTATTTTAGATAGGTTTAAAGGGTTGTCAGTGACCAAAGTTAACACTTTTGTATCTTGATCTTAGAGATTTAGGATCCAAGAGGGAATCCACCTATCCACAGGGGGATTTTCCTGTAACAGAAATTGGCTAAATTAGCAAACCTAGATTAGCTTAAGGTGTAGAGATTTGGAATAGGTTGAAAGGATAACTTTCCAAAGCTGTCAAAAAAACTTAGCATCTTGTGATAGGGAGAGAAAATCCAATTTTCGTATAAGATTACTAGGATCCCCCTCTCACATAGGGGTTACACATGAGGTCATGTTTGGGAGAGTTATGAATATGATCCCTCTATGGTTTAACTATTCATAGTAGTTAGATCGTATATTGGGGTTTCTTCTTGAGGTTCAACTATATTCATTTGGTATCAGTGCTTCATGAACTTCAAATCCATTCAGGGTCCTCTGGATTTCTACCAGTCCAATTTTCCTCAGTTATCTTGAAGGATTTCATAATTTTTCTCCTGCCCATACGTTCAGACTTGACTGTCGACTATACTCGCCTAGGGGATGACTGCGAGTTGGTGACCTTAGTAGCCATAATATTCAGGGTCTTACATAAGGTTATGGTCAAGGGAAGTCTCATTGTACCTGAAACAGACGTTGGTCAAACTCACTCGAGCTCCTTGGAGGGTAAATCTACAATTACTACGTGGAATCTTGCACCAATGCGTAAGTCTATTAAGAAGGTCACCAACGTAATTGATCCACCTGCTCTATCCCCACCCCTTTCTATATTGATCTATCGACGTTGGATTTCATCACCAACTAGTGGTTTCATTGTGGGAAGTTTTGTTTGATTGTTTGCTTCTTAGATTCATCGTGTGTGTTTTTTGTTTTACTTAGTGGACCTTAGGTCGAGTCAGTGTTAATGGAATCAACTCCTGGGAGTACCAATGGAGGAACCCCTTGTCTCAGGGAACCTTTTACCTTTCCTTCTTTTGGAAACAATGGTCCTTCCTACATTGCCACACTGAGTCTTCTGGGACTCACCATCAGATTACCAGTTTGTTTGTTCCCCAGTCTAGTGATATCAAATCTTCCCAGTGCTTCAACTACACCTAATACTTCAGATGTAAGTACACCACCCACACATCAACCTCATGTCAACTTTTCTCCTTCTTCACCCATTAAGTCTCGTTCCCTTTCTCCTACTTCGCCTAGTAAAATATCTAAAGCAAGTAGTCAGGTTGATAAGAAGAACAAGAAACAAAAAGAGAAAAAGAAGAAGAACCTGAAAAATACCAAGCCTCCAACTACATCAGATGTTGGATCCAAGCAACCAACTACTGTTGATAGTACTGGGAGTGTTGATGAGGTCAACAAGATTAAAATGAAGAATTTGAAACCAAAATTCCCTTGCAATCTTTGTAAGGGTGAACACTTTCTGAGGGATTTTCCTAGTCTTCCCAAGGTCTTAGAAATGTGATCCTCCACGTCATTGACCCCTTCTCGACATGCTAGTGACACCCCGTCAACCAGTGACATTAAGGTTGGTAAGAAGAAGACAATTGTCAAATTTCCTTGTATGTTATGCTAAGGTGATCATTATTCTCACCTTTGTCCTCGTATGGATGAGGCTTAATCTCTTTTGGAAAAGATTCAAATCCAAACTGTTTATCATAAGATTTCCCCCAAACCATCATTAGTTGATAGAATAGTTGATATGGTTCCATCCCCAGTCAGTGTGGTTGATCAAGTGGTCAATCTAGTTTCATCCTCGATTGAAAAACTAACCAACATAGTTGATCCAATTCTGTCATCGATCAACCCCAATTTTCATCTGAAAAGTGAGACCTGAGTGAATGATCCAGTCCCATCATTGATCAGTCCCACCCTTCATCTAAAAAGTGCCAACATGGTCAATCCCACTTCCCCTCTGACGAGGGCCAAAGTGGTTCCTCCGGTCCCTTCATCAGTTAGTCCGGTTGATCATGTCGTCAATCTGGTCACGTCCTTAGTTGAACCAGTTGACAAAGTGGTTGATCCAATCCCATCCTCGGTCGATCCCACTCTCTTGATAGAGAGTTCAACCCAAGAAGTCGATCTGTTTCCACCTATTGACCCCATCCTCCCCTTGGAGAATGAAATCCAAGTGGTCGATTTGATGTCGTTATCAATCAATCCTACTATCCCACTAGAGATTAAACCCAATTCTGCCCACATTTTTCTCGTTGATACATAATCTACCATCTTGGGGGGCATTCCTCCTTCTCCCACAAAAATACCTTCAAGGAATGAGGCCATCCTTTTTGATTGGGGTGTGCTAACTGGACCTCATATTCCCTCTCACATTCCTTTCAAGATTATAGTATAGGTTTGTGATTAGGACGTTCCTCATGCACTGATAGATTAAGGTTCGTCCGTTAGTATTTTATCCTCTATTGCTTGGAAAGATTTTGGTTATCCTCAACTTGTGTTGGTTACCTAGACTCTGTTCGCTTTTAAAAAAAGAACCAATAACCCTTTAGGTATCCTTTCTCAGTTTCCCTTAACTTTGGGAGGGAAAACTGTCTTTATTGATTTTATGGTAGTCCAGGACCCCTTGGATTTCGATTTAATCCTTGGGTGAGATTATGTCTATACCATGAAAGCTATTGTGTCCACTCTTTTTTGTGTGATATATTTACCACACAATGGAATAATTGTGGCTATTGATCAACTTTCATGCATTGGTCCTGACTTGATTACCAACCCAATGACCTCCCTAAACAATTCTTATATGAAGATGGTATCGCCCCTGCCAGAGGTTAATTATGTGGCATTATCTCCCATGCATTTAGCTGCCGATGACGATAAATTAGATCCAGAATTTCACATGGTGATCTCTTCAGTAGGGTATTTAGAGCACAATCTCCTTACCCATGATGTGACCCTCGACATGTGTTCCTTCCAGAGCATTGTTCTTCCATCCAGTGAATATCTCTTGGAAGCCATGAATGAGTTTTGTCCCTTGACATGGTTTCCTTCCAGAGCATTATCCTATTGGAAGCCATGATCAAGAAGAGGTGACAAAAAAAGTTTCACTTCTTTGTGTCAAGATCATTAAAAAATGAAACAAAGGCTACAAGCATGGTTCTTTTCCTGTGTCAATCTTGTTAAAAAATGAAACAGAAATCTGGGAATTGAACCTAGAGCCTTGAGCATAGTTCTTTTGTTGTGTCAAGCTCGTTAAAAAATGAAACAATCACCTCTCCCATCAGGTCGAGTCTTTCACTATATCTCGTAGACGTCGAGTCAAGTCTTTCGTTAGGTCTTGTATTTGAACCTTCTTTTCATCCACCTGTATCCTTTTTCTCCATCTGGTACAGAAATTGGTGACAACCTCAAAGTCGGTGAATGAATTGAATGTTGGGGGGTCATGTCTCTAGCCTCTGATTATTATTTTGGAGTTATACCACTATATTTTTAAGTTGGGAGCAGAGTACCAACCATCCATGGGTATCCCAACCTTTCAAAATTACGTTGGGAATTTACAAGCATACTTTAATTTTGTTTCAAGATTGTGTAAAAATGAAACCAATATCGAGCTTAGTCTTTGTTATTTCTCTCACTCATAAATACATGAGAATGTAACCAAGTAGACTTTTATCAATTTTTCAGGCTCGTAAATGTTATACGAAAAAGGAACCCCTTGGAGTCTCCTTTAATATCTTTTCAAACTCTTTAAACATGAAAATATTGTCGAGTGATCTTGCTTCCTTTCCCACTCATTAAAAGGTTTGAAAGGGCATATTTCAAGCGATAATTTATCTCTTTTTAGGCCTTGCGAGACTAACATTATGAAAAAGGACAACATTGGAGTCTCCTTTAAGTACTTTTCAGACTCTCTAAACATGAAAAACCACCTATTTTTCCTTCTTTGGACTTGCTAAACTATACATTGAAGGGCCCATATGGGATCGAACCCTTACTTCTTCTAGTTTGTTAAAAAAAGGAATAGGTACTTACCGAATGTGAGTCATATCGAGCATGTGTTACCCTCCTCGATCTCATTAAATTAAAAATAGGTACTCATCTATCTGGATGGGGGAAAATTTTGAAGGAAGCAAGCCAAGCAGTTTTTGAAAACATCACAAATCACTCTTATGGTGTCCCTTGAACACAACACTTTGTCTTTTCATACATTTTAATCCATTAAACCTCTGCACTAAACTAATCCTCTGAGTTTCTTTACTCCTTTGGGTCACCCGACAAAATCCACAGTGTTCATTGCATCATCATGTTTTGGTCCATGTCATGTTTCTGCTGTTGTGCCTCAGTGTTCAAGGGAAGTATCTTCCTCGAGAGTCAACCATCACAAATTTCCTGTTTCAATACCCGTGTCAATCCCTATTCATTTGATCCACCAATTTACATCTCTGTGTCAGTTTCACATTGTTGATGGGGGATACATGAAGGCCTTCCTTCGACGAGTTTGTTCCTATTGACGTCAACACATTATATAGGAATTAGACTTAGAAACCAGTTAGTACCTTGGGACCTGCATGCCTTAATGGCAGGCCTCCTCACTTCTGACAATCGGTTTACATCATTGACCTCTGATCGGATGATTCCACGGATGTTTGAGTTCATCTCATCTATTCACATTCACTTGAATGTACTAGGGTACCTTGGGAATCCTTAACATCAATGGTGATTTCCCTCTCACTTGTTAATGATTTACCTCATTGACCGATAATCAAGTGGTTTTTTCCATGTTCGACATCAAGAAATCTATTCACATGGTTAGATTCCTACTACATCAAGATCGTTAAGAAGACCCTAGGTTGAGTAATCACTCTGATATGTACTTTACCCAGGTTGCGATGGAGTTTCTCTTGAATATTGACACATATATTGTCACATAGATCCACTTTGTATTGGTCTGTGGCTATGTCTTGTCATCTCATAGATCCACTATGTATTTTTCATGGCTATGATCAGTTCATGTCATGGGAGTATAGATCCACATTATATCTTTGGTGGCTACACATTTTTGTTAAAAAAATTATGGATTCGTAGTGTATCTTGTGGCGGCCATACCTTGCAAGTCTTTATCACCCAAACATAGGTATGCCTTCCTTGGGTTTGAAACATATCATAATATTTGTTTGATGGTTGTGTGCAGCTTTTTCTAGGTTCTTTGAGTCCATACCCTTGCTCAAAAAAGTCTACAAAGTACTTCAGTCATCAGTTTTCGTCTTCTAACTTTTCACTTTGGGGGGAAATCTATTACACATCAAAATTACTCACTTCAATGATGACCTATTGTCGTCATTACAAGTGTCACATTTTATCCACGAGTGTCACAAGTGTCACATAAATCATACAATCATATTGCCTATGTCGTGTCTCGAATGACATCACAAGGAAGACTTGAAGACACCCTCATAGGATGGTTAAAGAAGGAAATTTCATTTGATGAAGAGTAAAAAGAATTTTGCCTTGAGAAACCCACTTAAAAATGAATTTTGAAGGGAAACGCTCCCCTACCCACTGTCAAAGAGTGTCATCGCTCCTTACCCTCCTTTGGGGGAGTGTTGCAAGACTCAGTGCTCCATTCTGGGGGAGCACTGGGTTTTTTTGAGGAAATTTTGGGCAACACTCCCTTACCCACTAGCAGGGAGCACTAGCACTCCCTACCCTTCTTTGGGGGAGCATTGTAGCGCTCTGTGCACCATTCTTGGGGAGTGTTATGTTGTTGAGAAAATCAGGGGAAGATCCCCCTTATCTCTAAAAATCATTAGATTTGAATCTAAGGTCAAGCCTGTATCTTAGAGAGGATCCACAACTGATGGAGAAAGATCCTCAACCTATCCCAAGAATCTCTAAGGTGGTTAGGACTATCCAAGGCTATATAAGGAGGCCTCCTAATGGTGAAAAGATAGAGGTTTTAGAGATACCAAACTTATGATCTCATGAGAAGTGGTATTGAGGAGACATTGAAGGCATCAAACTTATGATCTCATAAGGGAGATAATCAATGAAGCACATTCATTTTGTTTGTGGATCATTTGAGCAAGGGGTTGGACAAGGAGATCTT
>ML781096.1:442592-477813 GCA_009831015.1 Picea engelmannii | reverse complement strand
GAAGATGTGTAGGGATTCAGATAGCCCCAGAAGTGTAGAACCCACAATTACAATGAAGTACATAAGAACATGTTGAACTAAAAACTGTCAATAGGAGCTAGTTGGAATAGGTGGGTGGCCACCAATATCCACCTGGATCACATATGCATCATTCTACTCACAATAAGTAGTGTTAAACAAAATAACTCAAAGTAAAATGAACAACAACTAAATTATAATTTAACATAAATAAACACAACAAATAAGAACACTTATCTTAGAAAGTATGAAAATCACTATAGAGGAAAGAGGTTCCTCCCAACCATAGAATTGTTGTTGTAGTTCTCAACATCAATTCACCCTCGATATGGGGCCATGAATCTACAAGCGATGGTGGTCCTTAAGTATAGATAATGTCACGCTAATTCCAGTCCACTAGTTCTCTTCCCCACAACCTGGACAACCTAAGGGATGAGATCCCCCTTCAGTACTCATTGTCCCTTGGTCCTTCCCACTCCCCTATAGGTCTTCCAAAATAGGTTGGATAAGAAAAATCTCTACTAGGAACTCAAGAATTCTAGAGCTACAAAAAGAATTTACACAATAGGAAAAATGTTTTCATCTCTTGACAATTTTTGAACAAATTATTGCTTATAGGCCCGCAACCTCTCTTCTCATGAAGTTTCAGCTCCAAAACACTGCCAAACATTCCCAATATGTCTTCCTTCAAGCTTCAACACTCCAAAATCTCTTGTTATCTAGAAATATCTATGTAAAAACTACTCTACATGAAAACACGTGAATTGTGTAGTTCTCCTCCCCTAACCATATGAATTTCCTCTCCTTCTCTTGCTTTCTTGTCTTACAATATTCCCCAAGATTATTGTACTCAACCCTCATTCTCTCAATAAATATGGTATGTGACTTCACATACCAACCCTCTTACATGAATTCAATGATTGGACTCTAGAACACTCAAGAGATAATGGAAGGTTCATAGTAAGGATAGCTAGAAAGAAAAGGGTTTGGATTGAATAAACATGGGTAAAATATCCCCCCCCCCCATGGGCCCCTTCCCTCTCTCATGGAAACTAAGCCCCAAAATATCCATCCATGTCCATTTTCACTTGGCTATACATTTTGTTTATTGTATTCAACTACATCATTTACATATTACATTTCTTTGGCCCTTGGCCATGCATCACATTTACAATATACATCACTAGTTTGGGGTTTGAAAACGTGAATGTTACATTCCCTCCCCCTACAAACTACATTATCTTCAGTTCACAAAATCATTGTTACACATCAAAATTACTCACTTCAATGATGATCTTTTTTCGTCATTACAAGTGTCACATTTTAGCCACAAGTGTCGCAAGTGTCACAGACATCATACAGTCATCTTCCCTATGTCGTTTCTTGAACGAAATCACAAGAAACACTTGAAGACACCCTCAAAGACTATTTAAAGAAGGAAATGTCATTTGATGAAGATTAAAAAGCCTTTTTCCTTGAGAAACCCACTAAAAATGAATTTTGAAGGGAAATGCTCCCCTACCCATTGTCAGGGAGTGTCAGTGTTCCTTCCCTCCTTTTGGGGAGAGTTGCAACACTCTATGCCCCATTTTGGGGGAGTGCTGGGTTTTTTTGAGGATATTTTTGGAATCACTCCCCTACCCACTATTAGGGAGTGCTAGCACTCCATTTCCTTCTTTGGGGGAGCATTGTAGTACTCTTTGCACCATTATGGGGTAGAGTTATGCTATTGATAAAATCAGGGGAAGATCCCCCTTATCTCTTAAATCAGTTGGATTTGAATCTGAGGTCAAGGATGGATCTTAGAGAGGATCCACAACTAGTGGAGAAATATCCTCAACCTATCCCACGAATCTCTAAGGTGGTTAGTCTTATCCAAGCCTATATAAGGAGGCCTCCTCATGGTGAAAAGATAGATGTTTTAGATATACCAAACTTATGATCTCATGAGAAGTGGTATTGAGTAGACATTGAAGGCATCAAAATTATGATATCATAAGGGAGATAATTAGTGAAGCATAGTCATTTTTTTTGTGGATCATTTGACCAAGGGGTTGGAAAATGAGATATTGGTGAGGTTGTTGCATCTACATCAAAGGTTTGTAAGTATCTCTATTGAGTTCTCATTAATACATGTGCTTGGCCTATTTCCTTCAAGATTGTGTATACCTACATGAACTTGTCTTTAATGGATAGATCCAGTTTCAAACTAATCATAGTAGAATAGGAAGTATGCTTTGTCTTTGATTGGATTGCAAGACCTGTTGAAGAGCATGTGGATCAGAGCTCAACTTGGAACTAGGTGAGGACAAACATCATAGAAAGGTACATATTCTTCCTCTTCTCTATAGATTATTTTAGATAGGTTTAAAGGGTTGTCAGTGACCAAAGTTAACACTTTTGTATCTTGATCTTAGAGATTTAGGATCCAAGAGGGAATCCACCTATCCACAGGGGGATTTTCCTGTAACAGAAATTGGCTAAATTAGCAAACCTAGATTAGCTTAAGGTGTAGAGATTTGGAATAGGTTGAAAGGATAACTTTCCAAAGCTGTCAAAAAAACTTAGCATCTTGTGATAGGGAGAGAAAATCCAATTTTCGTATAAGATTACTAGGATCCCCCTCTCACATAGGGGTTACACATGAGGTCATGTTTGGGAGAGTTATGAATATGATCCCTCTATGGTTTAACTATTCATAGTAGTTAGATCGTATATTGGGGTTTCTTCTTGAGGTTCAACTATATTCATTTGGTATCAGTGCTTCATGAACTTCAAATCCATTCAGGGTCCTCTGGATTTCTACCAGTCCAATTTTCCTCAGTTATCTTGAAGGATTTCATAATTTTTCTCCTGCCCATACGTTCAGACTTGACTGTCGACTATACTCGCCTAGGGGATGACTGCGAGTTGGTGACCTTAGTAGCCATAATATTCAGGGTCTTACATAAGGTTATGGTCAAGGGAAGTCTCATTGTACCTGAAACAGACGTTGGTCAAACTCACTCGAGCTCCTTGGAGGGTAAATCTACAATTACTACGTGGAATCTTGCACCAATGCGTAAGTCTATTAAGAAGGTCACCAACGTAATTGATCCACCTGCTCTATCCCCACCCCTTTCTATATTGATCTATCGACGTTGGATTTCATCACCAACTAGTGGTTTCATTGTGGGAAGTTTTGTTTGATTGTTTGCTTCTTAGATTCATCGTGTGTGTTTTTTGTTTTACTTAGTGGACCTTAGGTCGAGTCAGTGTTAATGGAATCAACTCCTGGGAGTACCAATGGAGGAACCCCTTGTCTCAGGGAACCTTTTACCTTTCCTTCTTTTGGAAACAATGGTCCTTCCTACATTGCCACACTGAGTCTTCTGGGACTCACCATCAGATTACCAGTTTGTTTGTTCCCCAGTCTAGTGATATCAAATCTTCCCAGTGCTTCAACTACACCTAATACTTCAGATGTAAGTACACCACCCACACATCAACCTCATGTCAACTTTTCTCCTTCTTCACCCATTAAGTCTCGTTCCCTTTCTCCTACTTCGCCTAGTAAAATATCTAAAGCAAGTAGTCAGGTTGATAAGAAGAACAAGAAACAAAAAGAGAAAAAGAAGAAGAACCTGAAAAATACCAAGCCTCCAACTACATCAGATGTTGGATCCAAGCAACCAACTACTGTTGATAGTACTGGGAGTGTTGATGAGGTCAACAAGATTAAAATGAAGAATTTGAAACCAAAATTCCCTTGCAATCTTTGTAAGGGTGAACACTTTCTGAGGGATTTTCCTAGTCTTCCCAAGGTCTTAGAAATGTGATCCTCCACGTCATTGACCCCTTCTCGACATGCTAGTGACACCCCGTCAACCAGTGACATTAAGGTTGGTAAGAAGAAGACAATTGTCAAATTTCCTTGTATGTTATGCTAAGGTGATCATTATTCTCACCTTTGTCCTCGTATGGATGAGGCTTAATCTCTTTTGGAAAAGATTCAAATCCAAACTGTTTATCATAAGATTTCCCCCAAACCATCATTAGTTGATAGAATAGTTGATATGGTTCCATCCCCAGTCAGTGTGGTTGATCAAGTGGTCAATCTAGTTTCATCCTCGATTGAAAAACTAACCAACATAGTTGATCCAATTCTGTCATCGATCAACCCCAATTTTCATCTGAAAAGTGAGACCTGAGTGAATGATCCAGTCCCATCATTGATCAGTCCCACCCTTCATCTAAAAAGTGCCAACATGGTCAATCCCACTTCCCCTCTGACGAGGGCCAAAGTGGTTCCTCCGGTCCCTTCATCAGTTAGTCCGGTTGATCATGTCGTCAATCTGGTCACGTCCTTAGTTGAACCAGTTGACAAAGTGGTTGATCCAATCCCATCCTCGGTCGATCCCACTCTCTTGATAGAGAGTTCAACCCAAGAAGTCGATCTGTTTCCACCTATTGACCCCATCCTCCCCTTGGAGAATGAAATCCAAGTGGTCGATTTGATGTCGTTATCAATCAATCCTACTATCCCACTAGAGATTAAACCCAATTCTGCCCACATTTTTCTCGTTGATACATAATCTACCATCTTGGGGGGCATTCCTCCTTCTCCCACAAAAATACCTTCAAGGAATGAGGCCATCCTTTTTGATTGGGGTGTGCTAACTGGACCTCATATTCCCTCTCACATTCCTTTCAAGATTATAGTATAGGTTTGTGATTAGGACGTTCCTCATGCACTGATAGATTAAGGTTCGTCCGTTAGTATTTTATCCTCTATTGCTTGGAAAGATTTTGGTTATCCTCAACTTGTGTTGGTTACCTAGACTCTGTTCGCTTTTAAAAAAAGAACCAATAACCCTTTAGGTATCCTTTCTCAGTTTCCCTTAACTTTGGGAGGGAAAACTGTCTTTATTGATTTTATGGTAGTCCAGGACCCCTTGGATTTCGATTTAATCCTTGGGTGAGATTATGTCTATACCATGAAAGCTATTGTGTCCACTCTTTTTTGTGTGATATATTTACCACACAATGGAATAATTGTGGCTATTGATCAACTTTCATGCATTGGTCCTGACTTGATTACCAACCCAATGACCTCCCTAAACAATTCTTATATGAAGATGGTATCGCCCCTGCCAGAGGTTAATTATGTGGCATTATCTCCCATGCATTTAGCTGCCGATGACGATAAATTAGATCCAGAATTTCACATGGTGATCTCTTCAGTAGGGTATTTAGAGCACAATCTCCTTACCCATGATGTGACCCTCGACATGTGTTCCTTCCAGAGCATTGTTCTTCCATCCAGTGAATATCTCTTGGAAGCCATGAATGAGTTTTGTCCCTTGACATGGTTTCCTTCCAGAGCATTATCCTATTGGAAGCCATGATCAAGAAGAGGTGACAAAAAAAGTTTCACTTCTTTGTGTCAAGATCATTAAAAAATGAAACAAAGGCTACAAGCATGGTTCTTTTCCTGTGTCAATCTTGTTAAAAAATGAAACAGAAATCTGGGAATTGAACCTAGAGCCTTGAGCATAGTTCTTTTGTTGTGTCAAGCTCGTTAAAAAATGAAACAATCACCTCTCCCATCAGGTCGAGTCTTTCACTATATCTCGTAGACGTCGAGTCAAGTCTTTCGTTAGGTCTTGTATTTGAACCTTCTTTTCATCCACCTGTATCCTTTTTCTCCATCTGGTACAGAAATTGGTGACAACCTCAAAGTCGGTGAATGAATTGAATGTTGGGGGGTCATGTCTCTAGCCTCTGATTATTATTTTGGAGTTATACCACTATATTTTTAAGTTGGGAGCAGAGTACCAACCATCCATGGGTATCCCAACCTTTCAAAATTACGTTGGGAATTTACAAGCATACTTTAATTTTGTTTCAAGATTGTGTAAAAATGAAACCAATATCGAGCTTAGTCTTTGTTATTTCTCTCACTCATAAATACATGAGAATGTAACCAAGTAGACTTTTATCAATTTTTCAGGCTCGTAAATGTTATACGAAAAAGGAACCCCTTGGAGTCTCCTTTAATATCTTTTCAAACTCTTTAAACATGAAAATATTGTCGAGTGATCTTGCTTCCTTTCCCACTCATTAAAAGGTTTGAAAGGGCATATTTCAAGCGATAATTTATCTCTTTTTAGGCCTTGCGAGACTAACATTATGAAAAAGGACAACATTGGAGTCTCCTTTAAGTACTTTTCAGACTCTCTAAACATGAAAAACCACCTATTTTTCCTTCTTTGGACTTGCTAAACTATACATTGAAGGGCCCATATGGGATCGAACCCTTACTTCTTCTAGTTTGTTAAAAAAAGGAATAGGTACTTACCGAATGTGAGTCATATCGAGCATGTGTTACCCTCCTCGATCTCATTAAATTAAAAATAGGTACTCATCTATCTGGATGGGGGAAAATTTTGAAGGAAGCAAGCCAAGCAGTTTTTGAAAACATCACAAATCACTCTTATGGTGTCCCTTGAACACAACACTTTGTCTTTTCATACATTTTAATCCATTAAACCTCTGCACTAAACTAATCCTCTGAGTTTCTTTACTCCTTTGGGTCACCCGACAAAATCCACAGTGTTCATTGCATCATCATGTTTTGGTCCATGTCATGTTTCTGCTGTTGTGCCTCAGTGTTCAAGGGAAGTATCTTCCTCGAGAGTCAACCATCACAAATTTCCTGTTTCAATACCCGTGTCAATCCCTATTCATTTGATCCACCAATTTACATCTCTGTGTCAGTTTCACATTGTTGATGGGGGATACATGAAGGCCTTCCTTCGACGAGTTTGTTCCTATTGACGTCAACACATTATATAGGAATTAGACTTAGAAACCAGTTAGTACCTTGGGACCTGCATGCCTTAATGGCAGGCCTCCTCACTTCTGACAATCGGTTTACATCATTGACCTCTGATCGGATGATTCCACGGATGTTTGAGTTCATCTCATCTATTCACATTCACTTGAATGTACTAGGGTACCTTGGGAATCCTTAACATCAATGGTGATTTCCCTCTCACTTGTTAATGATTTACCTCATTGACCGATAATCAAGTGGTTTTTTCCATGTTCGACATCAAGAAATCTATTCACATGGTTAGATTCCTACTACATCAAGATCGTTAAGAAGACCCTAGGTTGAGTAATCACTCTGATATGTACTTTACCCAGGTTGCGATGGAGTTTCTCTTGAATATTGACACATATATTGTCACATAGATCCACTTTGTATTGGTCTGTGGCTATGTCTTGTCATCTCATAGATCCACTATGTATTTTTCATGGCTATGATCAGTTCATGTCATGGGAGTATAGATCCACATTATATCTTTGGTGGCTACACATTTTTGTTAAAAAAATTATGGATTCGTAGTGTATCTTGTGGCGGCCATACCTTGCAAGTCTTTATCACCCAAACATAGGTATGCCTTCCTTGGGTTTGAAACATATCATAATATTTGTTTGATGGTTGTGTGCAGCTTTTTCTAGGTTCTTTGAGTCCATACCCTTGCTCAAAAAAGTCTACAAAGTACTTCAGTCATCAGTTTTCGTCTTCTAACTTTTCACTTTGGGGGGAAATCTATTACACATCAAAATTACTCACTTCAATGATGACCTATTGTCGTCATTACAAGTGTCACATTTTATCCACGAGTGTCACAAGTGTCACATAAATCATACAATCATATTGCCTATGTCGTGTCTCGAATGACATCACAAGGAAGACTTGAAGACACCCTCATAGGATGGTTAAAGAAGGAAATTTCATTTGATGAAGAGTAAAAAGAATTTTGCCTTGAGAAACCCACTTAAAAATGAATTTTGAAGGGAAACGCTCCCCTACCCACTGTCAAAGAGTGTCATCGCTCCTTACCCTCCTTTGGGGGAGTGTTGCAAGACTCAGTGCTCCATTCTGGGGGAGCACTGGGTTTTTTTGAGGAAATTTTGGGCAACACTCCCTTACCCACTAGCAGGGAGCACTAGCACTCCCTACCCTTCTTTGGGGGAGCATTGTAGCGCTCTGTGCACCATTCTTGGGGAGTGTTATGTTGTTGAGAAAATCAGGGGAAGATCCCCCTTATCTCTAAAAATCATTAGATTTGAATCTAAGGTCAAGCCTGTATCTTAGAGAGGATCCACAACTGATGGAGAAAGATCCTCAACCTATCCCAAGAATCTCTAAGGTGGTTAGGACTATCCAAGGCTATATAAGGAGGCCTCCTAATGGTGAAAAGATAGAGGTTTTAGAGATACCAAACTTATGATCTCATGAGAAGTGGTATTGAGGAGACATTGAAGGCATCAAACTTATGATCTCATAAGGGAGATAATCAATGAAGCACATTCATTTTGTTTGTGGATCATTTGAGCAAGGGGTTGGACAAGGAGATCTTAATGAGGCTGTTGCATCTGCATCAAAGGTCTGTAAGTATCTTTATTGAGTTCTCATTAATACATGTGCTTGGTCTGTTTCCTTCAGGATTGTGTATGCCTACATGAACTTGTATTTAATGGATAGATCTAGTTTCAAACTAATCATAGTAGAATAGAAATCATGCTTTGTCTTTTATTGGATTGCAGGACTTGTTGAAGAGCTTGTGGATCAGAGCTCAACTTGGAACTGGAAGAGGAAAAACATCGTAAAAAGGTACATCTTCTTCCTCTTCTCTATAGATTAGTTTAGCTAGGTTTAAAGGGATGTCAGTGACCAAAGTTAACACTTTTCTGTCTTGATCTTAGAGATTTAGGATCCAAGAGGGAATCCACCTATCCATAGGGGGATTTTCCTGTAACAACATACAATTTACACATTGACATATATAAGATATTACAGTAGAATACTTGATAATTCCACAACTTAACGACTCACAAAAAAATTCAAACAAACAACCCTCTTTTCCCTTAAACTTGCACATCAGTTGGATAGGAATTCTTATATTTGTGGCTCCAAGAACTCCAACTACCAAAATAGATTTTTCATTTTCTTATGCACAAATATATATTTAATTTTCTTCAAAGTTTGCAAAAAAATTGTGGGTATTCTTCCTACATGGCTTCCTTGTGCTCCCACATAACATCTTCAGGACCATAAAAACTCCATTGAACCTTTACCAATATGAAGGATTTTTTCTTGAGAACTTTGAATTTTCGGTCCAAGATGCGCACTAATTCCAATAGAAGTCCCCTTCACATTCCACCTGAATCATATTCCAATCAATCACATGATTATGATTAGGTACATATTTTTTTAATGAAGACACATGGAACATGTTATGATTTCTCATGGATGCAGGTAATGCTAATATGTATGGAACTAACCCTATCTTTTCTAAGATCTCAAAATGCCCACAATATCTCACTGCCAACTTTGGGAAAATTTCCAATTTCAGCGAGTTTCTCTTGGATTTAACTTTTAAAAACACATTCTCTCCCACTTTGAATTCTATATGTGTTCTTATTTTATTGACATAGCTCATCTGAATGTCTTGTGTAACTTTCAAATTCTTACTATTTATTCTTCCATTCCCCTCAACAGTTTTAGCCCAATCACAGTTCTATCTGTTGGGCTCTCCCAACTTACTGTTGTTTTACATTTTCTCCATTCAATGCTTCAAATATGATCATATTCAATGATTTATGATACCAATTATTATTAAAATAATCAACTAACTCAATATAATCCTCTCACTTAGAAGAATTTTCTATTACATACATTCTCAACATATCTTCAATTATCTGATTAATCCTCCTTGTCTACCCATCTGACTTTGGGTGATATGTTGTACTAAAATTCATATTTGTCCCAAATACTTTAAAGAACCCCTTCCAAAATTTGGAAGTGAACTTGGGATATCGGTTCGACATTATTTCCTTAGGCACACCATGTAACCTAGAGATTTCTTTCATATACATTTATGTAATATTAGATACCTTATGGGTTAGTTTTACTAGAATGAAATGCACAGCCTTTGTAAGCTTGTCCACCACTACCATTATGGAACTATGTTAACTTGTTGTCCTAGGAAATTTGGTAATGAAATTGATATTAAAAACTTCCCATTTCCATTCAAGAATGGGAAATGGCTACAACAATCCCACTGGATGTTTGTTCTCAACCTTAACCTTTTGATATTCCATGCATTTGGCCAAATACTTAGTGGCATATCTCTTCACACCAGGAAAAAAATATTCACCTCTTAGAATAGTAATAGTTTTCTAGTATCTGAGATGTCCAGTGTATGGCACATTTTGCATCTCCCTTAAATTTTTTTTTTCTTAATTCCTAAGAATTGGGAACATAACTTTGTTTTGGAATAAGAGGATTCCATCCTCTTCTAGATTGTAATCCTTATATTTTTGTTTTACATTATTTTGGTGTAGGCTTTCTTTAACTTGCACATAATGTTTGGATACTATTAAAACCTCTATAATTCTATCTTTTAAATATGTCATGTACATACTAATGGTTGTAGCATGAATTTTATGCACCCTTCTACTGAGTGCATCAAACGCCTTTTTCTCTTTTACATTTATGTTCTTTATGTCAAAGTCGTATTCACTAAGAAATTCCATCCATCTAGTTTTCCTGGAATTTGGTGTTGGATACTCAAATAAATATTTCATACCACTATGGTCTATTCTCAATTCAAATTTTATGCCCATAAGATAATGCGTCCACATCCTTAAAACATGTACTGTGACTTCCAACTCTAAGTCACATGTGGCATAATTTATTTCATCCTCCTTCAATTTCTTGTATTCATAACAAATTACATGCCCATTTTGTGTAAGGAATACAATTATCCCTTCCTTGTATGAATTTGTACACACAACAAAATCCTCATTTGAATTTGCAACTTTTAAAATAGGTGCAATGGTTAGTGAATCCATTAAACATTGAAAATTTCCTTCACACTTAGCAATCCATTCAAGCTTTTCTTAAGCCCTAAATAGTGGATAATTACCCCTTAATTGGGGCATATTACACTAGTAATGATATTTTATTTATGTCGGATTTATTCCATTAGTTGTAATTATACCTCCTAGTCTCCTATATATACCAAGGAGACTTTTCATTTGGAATCATCTAGTATTTGGACATTTGTGTGGGAATAAGGGGGTTTCACCCTCGAAGAGGCTTATTATTTGAATTTATCTCTTTTTCAAGGCCTTGAGTACTTATTCTGAGGTTTTTCTATGCTATATTGATATTTGGTTCCTAACATATGGTATCATAGCTCAAGGTCTTGGGGTTTTGCTGCTACATCTGATACACCTTGGAATTTTTGCTATAACTTTTTTTATACAACTACTCAAAAGGAACGAATTGGAGGATATTTATTATATGAATAAAGGTACTTTGGGTTAAAATTTCATCTCCTAAGTCCTGATACTTTTGGAGATACAACCTTTGTAAGATAGGGTTCTAGAATCATCCTGAATTGAGTAATTGCAGAAATTTCTCTATAAAATTGTTTATGTAATGTTTAAAACCCTGAAATCCAAAGGATAATCACATAAATTAGTAGAGTATCAGTGGTAACAATTTCATATTCTTTTTCATCTTAAATTTGTAGATACACCCCGTGGAAGATAGGGTATCTGACTAGTCCTATTGACTAGTCTCAAGAAGGTGTTCTGGGTAAAATAATCATAATTTATTCCTAGAGTATCCAAATTGAGTGAGAGAAGTTGCATTGGATAGTGGACATCCCATAGTAGTTATGGTACGATTTTTAGAATTTTATATCAATTATTTTGTGCAGGGCATGCTATACAAGTTATATCTCTTGGAAAGGCCAAAAATCAGCAATTTGTGGGGAAGTTACTATAAATTCCACTTGGCACATACAATTTTTATTAGACCTAAGGCATTGTAGAGAAGAAATATCAAATACCTACAAAAAATAAAATTTCATACTCAGAAGGGACGAAATTTTGGAGATACAATAAATGGAATATTGTGTAGCAGAACCACCCCAAAATCAAGATTTAAAGTGATACTTTGCCAACATGCCACCAAAAAAGGGAACTTCTACACCAAATAAGCCTCCAAAAAATCCTACTTGGACTCTTGATGAAGGTGAATAAATGAGTAGGGACATAAATGATTTACAAAAGAAGATAGTAACAAAAGATGAACTAGAAGAGATGACGGATTCAATGGAAGCTAAGTTTGAGGCAATAAATACTAAGATGGATGGTTTAAAAGGGGAAATCATGGAAGGATTGAAAAGTTTACTAATAGAGAGGACACCTGGAAGTGAAAATGTATCCCATGAAATTCATGATGAGGACACAAGGAAGGTGAATCAAGGATGGATAAATTCCAACTTTGGGTTGAAGACCAACCACGTTCCTAAGATCGATATGAGAAAGTTTGATGGAAAGGACCCAATCAAATGGATACTTTAGATGGAGCAATTCTTTGATCTACATAATGTGCCACATACACAAAAGGTACAAATTGTTTCTTTATATTTATAACCCAATCAATTTGTATGGTATTGATGGCTTTGTTCTCTCAAATCACTCGTCACTTGGACAATTTTCACAAAAGAAATGATAGCACACTATGAGGATACACGAAGAAATACCTTCTTTAGCCAATTGATAAATATCAATAAAAAGGGTTCAGTTACAAATCACATTGAGAAATTCCAAAGATTGAGTATAAAGGTAATAGATATTCCATATGAGCACTTGATTGATGTGTTCATAGGAACTTTAAAGGATAACATTCAACATGAGGTTCTCCTTTGGGAACCCAAATCATTGGAGAATGCATTTAGGGTGGAAAGAAATGTTGAAGGTAAAAATATGGCTATGGCTACTAGAAGGACCAATCCTAACATCTATAGAGAGATGAATTCTCCTTCTTCTAAAACACCTCAACCTACAAGGGTAACACCTCAACAACTGGAGGAATGAAAAGAAAAAGGTTTATGATTTAATTGTGAAAACAAGTATAGTAAGGGACATAAGTGTGGCGAGAAGAAATTATTCTACATAGATTGTGAAGAGGAAGAAAAAGAGGAACAAGAACCATCTCAAGATGAAAACATAGAAGCAATTTCATCTGAAGAGTTGACTCCCACTATATCGTGTAATGAATTGGTTTGAATTAACATTCCTCAAACCCTCAAGATCGAAGGATATATCAAAAAGAAAAAGGTAATAGTCCTAATTGATTCTGGTAGTACTCATAATTTCATTCACTATAAATTAGCCAAAGATCTCAATTGCTTTGTATATCTAGCGCCAGAGTTTCAAGTAATGATTACATATGGAGGAACTATCAATTGCTTAGGGAAATGCAATAAGATCAATCTTACTATGGGGGAATATGTAATGAATAGTCCAATGATTGCTATACCCATGGGTGGTGTTTATGTTGTACTAGGAATTCAATGGTTACAATCATTAGGAGCAACAGTTTTTAATTTTCAAGAACTTTTTATGAAATTTTAATTGGAAGGAAAAGAAATTGAGTTAAGAGGTATCACAGGGAAACCTGGTAAGGTGATAAGCTCTAATGGCATGAAAAAATTATTGAAAAAGGGGAATCAAGGTGTTATTGAAAAACTATGCTCACTAGATGTTGAAATGTCTAAGCCATTTATTCCTCAATATCTCCAAGGGATCATTGATAAGCATTCAAAAGTATTTGAATATATTCCCAAAGGTCTTCTACCCACTCGAAATCATGATCATGATATTCACCTAATTCCTGGGAGTGTTCCTCCTAACATCAGGCCATACATATACCCTTATGCCCAGAAGAGTGAAATTAAGTGCATGGTTGAAGAAATGTTAGAGGCTGGCATTATTAGACCTAGCCAAAGTTCTTACTCTGCACCGTTGGTAATGGTATTCAAGAAATATAGCTCATGGAGTATGTGTCCATATTATAGAGAGCTCAATAAGATCACTATTAAAGATAAGTTTACCATTCCCGTCATTGATGAATTGTTAAATGAACTACATGGAGAAATCTATTTCACAAATTTGGATCTTTGTTTAGGGTATCATCAGATTAGAATGAAGGAAGAAGATATCCAAAAAACAATATTTTGAACTCATGAAGGCCATTATGAATTTTTGGTCATGCCTTTTGGCATTACAGATGCACCTTCCACATTCCAAGGGTTGATGAATTCCATTTTCAATCCCTTCCTTCAAAAATTTGTGCTAGTATTTTTTGATGATATACTAATCTATAGTAAGTCTTGGGAGGATCATGTGAGACATGTTGACAAGGTGATACAACTACTAAAAAGAAACAACTATATGCCAAACCATCCAAATGTTTATTTGGAGTGGAGATAGAGTATTTGGGTCATATTGTATTTCATGAAGGTGTCAAGGTAGACCCTAACAATATTAAGGAACTGATGGACTGGATGATTCCCAAAACATTGAATAATCTTAGAGGATTTTTGGGTTTGACAGGTTACTACCGCAAGTTTGTTCGACACTGTGGAAGAATATCATCACCTTTAATGACACTAACTAAGAAGGATGCATTTTCATGGACTCCAGAGGTAACTAAATATTTTGAAAAAATTAAAGAGGTGATGTGAAAAGATTTTGTATTAACCACTCCAGACTTCACAAAAACCTTTATTGTGGAATGTGATGCCTCGGGAAATGGAATTGGTGTTGTCCTAATGCAAGAAGGAAGGCCCCTAGCTTTTGAAAGTCAACCACTCAAGGGAAAGGACTTACACAAACCCATTTATGAGAAGGACATGATGGCAATACTACATGCATTGAAGAAATGACGTCCTTACCTAATAGTTAGGCACTTCAAGGTCAAAATAGATCACGATAATCTTAAATACTTCTTGGAACAAAGACTATCTTCAGAAGAACAACAAAAATGGGTAACCAAGATATTGGGTTATGATTTTGAAATCATCTATAGAAAATGGAAGAAAAATGTTGTGGCAGATGCACTCTCAAGAAAGGATGAAAATGTTGAGGCCTTTCTCTGTTCTATCTTGATCATCCAACCCAATTGGATAATATAAGCAAGGGATGAATGGAAGAATGAAGAAAATGTGTGGACTCTCATTCAAAGGTTGCAACATGATTCCAGTGCATCAAAAACATTTACATGGAAAAATGATTCACTATGGTACAAAGATCACTTATATTTATGTAATAACTCCCAACTCAAACAAAAGGTACTATTGGAATTGCACACCTCTCTAGTAAGAGGGAACTCGAGATTTTTGAAAACCTACCATAGGATCAAGAAGGATTTTTTTGGGGATGGCCTTAAAACTGATGTTCAAAGGTTTGTGGAAGAATGTTTGGTTTGCCAACAAAATAATGTGGAAACAATTAAGACCCTAGGTCTTTTACAACCATTAGCCATCCCAAGTTAGTGTTGGGAGGAAGTTTCCATGGATTTCATCACAGGGTTACCAAAGTCTGAAGGAAAGAGTGTCATCATGGTGATTGTTGATAGATTGAAAAACTACGCACACTTTTGTGCACTCTCTCATCCCTTCAAAGCCAATACAGTTTCCACCACATTCATGGAGATAGTTCAAAAACTACATGGCAACCCAAAGATTATTGTAAGTTACAGTGATCCCATCTTCACTGGACATTTTTGGACATAATTATTTTGTTGTTTGGGTAATCAATTGGCTCATAGCTCATCCTATCATCCTCAATCTGATGGAAAAACCGAGATAGTGAACAAATGTCTAGAAGGCTACCTTGTTTCTTTGTCTCTGGTAAACAAACACAATGTTTCAAATGGTTACCCTTGGCAAAATGGTGGTATAACACTTCCTTTCATACTGCAACAAAAATGACACCATTTATGGCACTATATGGATACCATACTCCTTCCATCACTTCTTCTCTAAAAGAAAAATCTAAGGTTCAAGAAGTGGAATATCACATCGAGTATCAACAACAAGTTCTCCAAATATTAAAGGACATCCTGACGATGGCACAAAATCGCATGAAACAACAAGCAGATCAACATCGTAGTGAAAGAATTTTTGAAGTAGGGGATTGGGTGTTGTTAAGACTACAACCTTACAAACAAATGCCCCTCAATCAAGACAAGAAGGATAATAAATTATCACCAAAGTACTATGACCCTTATAAGGTGTTTCAAAAAATTGGTACTATGGCATACAAATTGGAGTTTCCTACATCTTCATGAGTATACCCAGTTTTCCATGTTTCATTCTCAAAGAAGGTTATAGGTGACAAGATCCTAGTTCAAACTATATTTCTAGAACTTGATGAGGAAGGAAAAATCATATTGAAGCCTGAAGCCATCACTGACACAAGATTTTGCTAGCTGAGGAATAGATCCATTTCAGAGTATCTCATTAAATGGAGGAAACTACCGGCTAAAGATTCCACTTGGGAAGATGAGTCTTTTATACAGAAGCATCTAGAGTTACTCAAGCATTGTGGAAATCACTTGTCTCAAGGGGAGGGGCATGTTAAGCCCTAAATAATGGCTCATTACCCCTTAATTTGGGCATATTACATTAGTAATGTTATTTTATTTATGTCGGCTTTAGTCCATTAGTTGTAATTATACCTCCTAGTCTCCTATATATACCAAGGAGACATTTTTATTTGGAATCATCTGGTATTTGGACATTTATTTGGGCATAAGGAAGTTTCCCCCTTGAAGAGTCTTATTATTTGAATTTGTCTCTTTTTCAAGGCATTGAGTACTTATTATGAGGTTTTTCTATTCTATATTGATATTTGGTTCCTAACACTTTACTCCTTTCTTTTGAAAAGAATTTATTGGGAGTAAAATCCTAGAGAATCCCATAACGAATATTCGATAATATCCATCTAGACTAATAAATGATGTAACCTTTGAAATGTTTGTCGGCATTGGACAACTTTTGATTTCTTCAATATTTTCTAGATCCAATTCTATGCCATCTTCAGAAACAATGTGACCCAAATAATGTATCTTCTTTTTGTTGATTAAGGTTGGTTGTGATTGATGTCAACCCTTGAAGAAATCCCTGTTGCACAAAGGTTTTGGTAATGGACCCAAGATTGTTTGATGTAAATATGACTCATTTTTTTTTTCTCATGGTTGATAAGAATTAATTACGAATGAACTCCAAAGTGGCCCCCTTATGGTGAAAGCCCTTATGGGAAGATGCTTTGTAGAGTAAGAGAATCCATGCTTAATTGTGGAATAATGAGATGAAGGACAATGAATTTTTCAGGGAAACTATCCTAGATGAATAGTGATTTTCATTCCATTTCCAGTGGTATGTAGAACGTCACATAACTCCTCACAGTTAGAGAGTTATGACCATGTGAAGTTGGAGAACCCAGGTTTGGGTAATGGACCCAAGTTTGTTTGATGGATAATGGTATTATTTTTTATATATTTGAAGTTAATACTATTATATATGGATATTACATGTCATTACATTTTTGGGGGTATGTGGAATGCCACATAACTCCTCACGGTTTAAGATTTATGGCCTTATGAAGTTGGAGGACCCTCATATGTCATCTAGAAGCCCCAAAAGGTTAAAGTAGTCAAAGTGGTTTAAGAGATTTTAAAAGGTAAATGAAGTGATGAGTGTATTATAATTCAAAGTGAATACAAAATAAATTATTTCAATAATAAATTTAATGGAGAAATTAGAAGTGGGTTAACCCTAAAATAAGGAAAGTGGGCCAAGAAGATGTTCTTAAGGAAGCTACTTGGAGAGTATAAATAAGAGGAAAGGATATATCATTTTAATCACACTTGATCATAATAAATATCTATAGGTGTCTGAGGTAACCAAGGATATCTAAGACAAATTTCTAAGGGAAGGTGAATAAAAGAAGGCTGAAATGCAAGGAAGGATAAATTCTTTTGATGATACTTTCTAAGGTATGTTATTTACAGGTCATCTCACCATTTTCACTATAACTTATTTTATATAATGATTCATACGATGAAATTTCTATTCCATTGAGAAAACATACTCAAATATATGTGGTAAATTTTTTTAGCTTGTGGTTCATTGTATTTTGGGAGTTACGCTCCATGGAAAATAGGGTTTGTGGCTAGTCCTTAAACTAGTCAAAAAAAGTGTTTCGGGTAAAAAGGTCATAACTTATTAATAACAGATCCACATTCAGTGATACCAAATATTTTGGTTAGGTTAAAGTATTTAGTATGTTGTGTAACCATTTCAGATCAATTCAATGAATATTTCATGTGGGGCACGCTCTACAAGGTCGCTCTCTAGAATAAGCTAGAATTCAGCAAGGTATGTCATTTTTGCTATAACACCTTTTCTGAGAGGTTCCAAGTAGTGAAACCTGGAGGAATTGCATAAAACACATTGAATAAAATTGTGTATCAGTTTCATATATTTCTACATTACAGGTTCAAAGTTATGATTACTTCAAGTTAGGGTTGTTGACTAATTCAAAACTAGGCATGTGAGACTAAAGAAAAGTTTGGTGAAAATGCTAGTCTCTTGTTGTTAAATTTAAGGAAGATTTGCAGGAATGTGATCATATACACTAGGTTTATTACAGAGCTACAAATCAGATTTGGATGATGAAATTGATGAGGGATTTTGGTTGAGGTACATGTTGAGTACATGGTTGAGACAAGTAGTTGATGAGTTGGCACATACATAAGGTGTATAGTTGATGATGTTAGTAGATATTGATGAGTCATAGTTGATGAGTAGTTGACACATGATTGGTACATACTCAGTACATGTTTGGATGCACTTGTTTATGGTACAGACTGATTAGAGGTTGTTTGGTACAGGTTGGTGCATGGTTGATGCACTTGTTTATGGTATAGGTTGAGGTACAGTTTGATGCATGGTTCAGATTTATTAGCACAGGTTTATAGCAGTATATCTCACAGTGATAGTTTGACAGTGGTTCTATCATTCTACTTCTACTTCAAGATGGTAGGACGAGGCAAGGATAGGTGGTTGTAGCTGGAGAACATAGGGGGTTGTACCCTCTTTCTGGTTGTAGCCAGAGAATTGGGGAGTTGGAGCTTCCCTCAGGTTGTAGCCTGAGAAGCTAGGGGGTTGGAGCCTCCTTCCAGTTGCATCTAGAAAAAAAGGGAAATTGGTGCTTCGAATGAATGTAATTCTTCAAGACATATAAGAAAAATCATTCTATGGTTTTCTCCCGATTTGGGTTTCCACATAAAACACTGGTGTACTGTGTATGTGTGTGATTGTTTATTTATTACTTTTCATTATTGGATAATAATTCTACATTGATATAACATTTGAAGAAAAAGGATTATAATTACGTTATTACTAAATCACGCCCCCTCTCAATAATCCAACAATTGGTATCAGAGCAGGTTCCTTCAGAAATCAATTTAACCACTGAAAGGTAGATCATGGAGAGTACCAACTCATATAAAAATGGAATACCATAGTTTGATGGATAGAAGTATTCTTTTTGTAGAATAAGGATGAAGACATATATATAGGCACAGGGATTTCAAGTTTGGAAATCAATTGTAGATGGATACACAACACTAGTAGTTCCACCAACAAATGAAAAACAGTGAAACTCGATGAGAATAATTCCAAAGCCAAAAATGCACTTTTGAATGGTCTCAGTGATAGGGTATTCACCAAAGTTGCACATTGTAAATCTGTTAAAGAGATTTGGGACAAGCTTCAAAATATTTATGAAGTAGATTCAAAATTCAAAGCAACAAAGCTTCAAAATTATAGAGGTCAGTTCGAACAACTAAAAATGAAGGAAGATGAATATATCATAGCCTAATTCTTACGAGTCGATGAAACAATGAATGAAATCATAGGATTGGGAGAAGAAATCGAAGAATCTATAATTGTTCAAAAGGTACTAAGATCTCTTCCTATGAGATTCAACCCTAATATATCGACACTAGAAGAAATATCCGATCTAAACTCAATAAGAATGGATGAAATGCATGGAATATTCACAACATATGAGATGAGAAATGAATAGGAAAATCCAAATGTAAAAGAAGCAGCCTTCAAAGCATCCAAAATATCAAAGCAAAATAAAAAGGAAAAAGAAGAATATAGCAGTAGCAATGACGTCTCGGAAGATGATGAAGAAGTGGCCAACTTCATCAAAAGACTGAACAAGGGAACCAACGATAGGTATAGAGGTAAGCTTCCTTTAATTTTTTTTAATTGTGATGGTATTGATCATTTTGCTAACAAATCTCCTCATAAGAAAAAGAGAAAGGATGAAGGTTACTCAAAAGGAAGACAAACATATAAAGGTAAAAGAAATACAAAGAAAGTCTTCAAGAAAATCTTTTGCACCAAAGAAGACATCTCATCCTCAAATGAAGATGAAGTCAGTGTCAATGAAACAGGGAGAGTTCTATTCATGGGAGTAGAAGACTGTGATAAAGAAGACTCTGAAGAAGAATATGAATAAGCATATGAAGAAGAAATTGAAGAGGCATAAGTTATCTTCTGATAAGAATTAATGAGTGTCATAGAATTTATCAGAAGAGAAAAGAAGAAAAACAAGAAACTGCAAGCAGAACTAGATAAGAAAGAAAACACTGAAGAACTAGAACAAATGATCACAAAATTTAAGGTTCAAATAGAAGAAGATAAAAGAATTGAAGAAGCACTCAAATAACATCTAGAATAAAAATACAAGATCATTGGAAATTTGGAAGCGTAAATTGTCACGTTAAGAAAGGATCTTCAAAAGAAAAATATGTAGAACAACTCAAAAAAATTTGGATGACATTATCAATAGTCAAAAATCTCATCTTGACAAGTTCAAACTTGGATACAATCAAACAGAAAAGGGATCAAGCTCCAAAACAACAGAGAAAGAAACAAATCCAAAATGTTATGCAGAAACAATCAAAGGGGATAAAATTATATACAAAGAATATTACAGGGACACTCCTCCATCGAGAAGATTTAGATTTCAGAATCAACAACAGATAGATAGGCCTTAAGAAGAAGAAGGATTCATAAGAGTACCTCCTTTCAGAATATCTTCAACTTCCAGGTATCAGACTATATTTTTTGGTTTATGTTATGCATGTAATAATTTTGGACATAAAGCTGTAAATTGTAGAGCTAATAACATGAACAATAACTACTTTGACAGCCATACACAAAGGGGTTATTCAAGAAGACCTAGTGAAACATAGAGAATAAATTACAACATGTTTGACTATTTAAGCACTGAAGTGGAATGTTACAAATGTAACAATTTTGGATACATGGACACAAATTGCAGAATGACAGTCCCTCCTAAAGAACCTCAACAGAGTCACAAACAAGAACCTCAGAAAATGACATGGATAAGAAAGTAAGATCAGTATAGAAATGAAGAATGCATAGTCTCTCTACAAGCTAAACAGAAGAAACACGGTTGGTATGTTGACATTGGATGTTCAAAACACATGATAGGTTATAGAGACAAGTTTCTTACATTACGAAAGGAAAGAGATGGACCAGTCTCCTTTGAAAATGATGATTCAACCAAAATCATTGGAAAATGAACAATATGAATTGGGAACAAGAATGAAAAGGCAGAAAATGTTCTACTAGTAGAAGATACGAAACATAATATTTTGAGTGTGAGTCAAATGTGTGACCAAGGTCATAAAGTTACTTTTGTTTCACAAAAGTGTGAGATAAGAAAACAAGGTTTAGGGAAATTGGTCGCTACAGCTACAAGAATTTCAAGAAACATATATGTGTTAAGTGAAATTGGAAATGAAAAGTGTTGTCTAAGAAAGGAAGATGAAAGTTGGCTATGGCACAGAATAATGGGTCACATGCATTTTGATAACCTTGTCAAAGTCAATAAAAGAGAAGCAGTCAAAGAAATTCCCCAGATCACGAAACCAACCAACACTTTATGAAAGCATTGCCAACAAGGAAAGCAAACAAAAACCAGGTTCAAATCAAAGGAATATTCAACAAAAAAAACCACTTGAAATTGCGCATACTGATCTAGTTGGACCGACTACAACAAAATTCTTAAAATCAATCATGGAATAAAAAGGAAATTCTATGTTGCTAGGACACCTCAACAGAATGGAGTTGTTGAAAGAAAGAATAGGATAGTACAAGAAATGGATCAAACAATGATAATGGATTCAAAGTTGATAGATATTTTTTGGACACAGGTAGTGCATACAACAATTCACATTCAAAATAGAGTAATTATCATAAACAACACTGATAAAAATCCCTACAAGCTATGGAAAAGAAGACCAACAAATGTGAAGCACCTCAGAGTTTTTGGAAGAAAATGCTACATCAAAATAGAAGATGGCAGAATAGGAAAGTTTGAGTCTCGTCTGGACAAATGAATACTTGTTGGTTACTCAAGTACAAGGAAAGCATACAAGTGTTACAATCTAATATTAAACAATGTTGTGGAAAGCATCAATGTAAAAAATGATGAAACAGACAGACCAGAATCAAAGGAAGAAGAAAAAAAATAAATGGAACAACTTTTCGAAGAAGAAGATGAAAAAGAAGTAGAAGAGGAAGATGAAGATGAAGAGAATTTGACAGAAGAAGAAGATCAAGTTCAACAAGTATCTCCAAAGACACCTAGCAAATGAGTACAGAAGAATCGTCCTTCAAATCAGATTATTGGAAACAAAGACGCAAGAGTTGAGACTAGAAGAAAAATCCATTCACCAAAACAAACACACTTAGCACTCTTATCTACAATTGAACCAAACTGTTTTGAAGAAGCCAACAAGGATGCATTTTGGAATAAGGCCATGGATGAAGAATTGGATCAAATAGAGAAAAATGACACTTGGGAATTGGTTCTAAGACCAAAGAATAAGAATGTGATCATTACAAAATGGGTTTTCAAGAATAAATTGAATGAAGATGGACAGGTTACAAGGAACAAAGCTAGATTGGTATGTAAAGGATATGCACAAATTGAAGGAATCGACTTGGAAGAGACATTTTAGCTTATGCATGCTCCAAAAATGTTAAAGTATATCAGATGGACGTAAAACCAACTTTTCTGAATGGGGAACTTGAAGAAGAAGTCTACATTGAATAACCAGAAAGATTTTAGTTGTTAGAGAACACAGACTATGTGTGTAAATTAAAGAAGGCCTTGTATGGTCTAAAACAGGCTCCTAGAGCATGGTACTCCAGATTGGATAAGTATCTACAACATGTAGGGTTCATAAAAGGAAGTGAAAACAACAAACTCTACATCAAGGTAAGTCAAGGTAATATTTTATTAATTGAAGTTTATGTTGATGATATTATTTTTGGTAGTGACGATGACAAGTTAAGAAAGAAATTTGCAAAAGACATGCAGAATGAATTTGAAATGTCGTTACTTGGAGAACTATCCTTCTTTTTAGGAATTCAGATACATCAAAGCAACCAAGGAATTTTTATTTCTCAAACCAAGTATATCAGAGAAATGCTAAAGAGGTTCGGAATGGAAGATTGCAAACCAGTTATCACTCCCATGAAAACTAGTTGTAAGTTGAGCAAAGATGATGATTCGAAGTCTATAGATCAGAGGCAACACATGTCAATGATTGGAAGCCTACTATATGTGACAACATCCAGACCATATGTAATGTAGGCAGTTCGACAGGTGGAACAATTTCAAGCAGCACCAAAAGAATCACATGTATTAGCAGTAAAGAGGATCTTTAGATATCTCAAAGGAACATAAGAGTTTGGACTATGGTATCCAAAAGGAAAATATCTATCACTTATTACCTACACAGATGCATATTGGGTAGGTTATATTGATGACTGACGAAGTGCCAGTGGAGTAGTGTTCTACTTAGATGAGTGTTTGGTATCATGGCTAAGAAAGAAAAAATCATCAATATCTCTATCTACAACGGAGGTAGAGTATATTGCAACAACAACATGTTGTACACATGTTCTTTGGATGAAACAAACTTTGATAGATATACAGGTTGAGTATGATGAGCCCATTCCAATATATTGTGATAATAAAAGTGCCATCAGTATCTAAAAAACCCGGTGATGCACTCCAAGATGAAGCACATTCCAATCAAGTATCACTTTCTATGGGAACATTCCAATCAAGTTGAGTATGTGGGCACAAAAGAACAAGTTACATACATCTTTACAAAATCACTTCCATGGGAATCCTTTGAATATATTCACTAAATACTTGGAGTTATTTCTACTCCAAAATTAATGTTTTTTGAATTCTTATCTTATATCTCTTAGATGTACATGAGGAAGCACCATAAGAGGACAATTCAGTCAGGTGGAGCAGCCCCGGATGGAAAGATACCTTTTCCATTGATGACAAAGGGGGAGAGATTTATTAGATGCAGAGGACATAGGCAGATTTATCATATGCAGAGGGCAGAGGCATGGTTTTTCCATTGATGACAAAGGGGGGGAGATTTATTAGATGCAGAGGACATAGGCAGATTTATCATATATAGAGGATGGAGGCATGGTTCTAGGGGGAGCATGAGTGATATAATTTTAGTATTTCATCAAAGTGTTGCCATCAATGCCAAAGGGGGAGATTGTTGATTAAGGTTGGTTGTGATTGATGTCAACCCTTGAAGAAAACCCCATAGCAAAAAGGTTTGGGTAATGGAACCAATATTGTTTGATGTAAATATGAATCATTATTGTTTTTTCTTGGTTGATAAGAATTAAATATGGATGAAATCCAAAGTGGTCCCCTTATGGTGAAATCCCTCATGGGAAGATGCTTTGCGGAGTAAGAGAACCCATGATTAATTGTGGAATAATGAGATGAAGGATAGTAAATTTGTCATAGAAAATATCCTATATGGATAGTGCTTTTCATTCCATTTTCAGTGGTATGTAGAACGTCACATAACTCCTCACGGTTAGAGAGTTATGACCATGTGAAGTTGGAGAACCCAGGTTTGGGTAATGGACCCAAGTTTGTTTGATGGATAACTATATGTTTTTTTCTATATTTGAAGGTAATACTATTCTATATGGGTAGTACATTTCATTTCATTTCTGGTGGTATGTGGAATGTCACATAACTCCTCACAGTTTTAGAGTTATGGCCTTACGAAGTTGGAGGACCCTCATATGTCATCTAGAAGCCCCAAAAGGTCAAAGTATTCAAAGTGGTTTAAGAGATTTTAAAAGGTAAATAATAAAGTGAAGTTATGAGTGTATTATAATTCAAAGTGAATGCAAAATAAATTATTTCAATAATAAATTTAATGGAGAAATTAGAAGTGGGTTAACCCTAAAATAAGGAAAGTGGGCCAAGTGAATTAGAAGATGTTTTTAAGTAAGCTACTTGGAGAGTATAAATAAGAGGAAAGACTCTCTCATTTTAATCACACTTGAGAATATTGAATATCTATAGGTGTCTAAGGTAACCAATGATATCTAAGATGGATTTTTGAGGAAAGGTGAAGAAAATAAGGCCAAAATGCAAGGAAGGATAAATTCTTTTGATGGTGCTTTCTAAGGTATGTGATTTACAAGTCATCTCACCATTTTCGCTATAAATTTTTTTCTATAATGATTTAGACCGTGAAATTTCTATGACATTGATAAAACATACCCAAATATATGTGGTAAAAAATTGAGCTTGTGGGTCGTTGTATTTTGGGAGTTACACTCCATGGAAAATATGGTTTGTGGCTAGTTCCAAAATTAGTCAAAAATGGGTGTTTTGGGTAAAAACGTTATAACTTCTTCATAACAGATACAAATTTAGTGATACAAAATGTGTCAATTAGGGTACAGTATGTATTAGGTTATGCAACATTTTAAGATCAATTCAATGAATATTTCGTTCGGGGCACGTTCCACAAGGTCACTCTTGTTGGATTACTGAGAGGGGGGGTGAATCAATAATATAGCAATTTAATCCCTTTTTAACCATATAATCCTAGTGTTATATCAATGAATCATTATCATACAATAAATACAAAGTAAATAAGAAATTAACAAATGAACAATCATACACATACATAGTACACCAGTGTTTTACGTGGAAACCCAAATCGGGAGAAAACCACAGAATGCTTTTTCTTATATGTCTTGAAGAATTACATTCATTGGAAGCACCAACTTCATTTATTTTCTATATGCAACTGGAAGGAGGCTCCAACCCCCTAGTTTCTCAGGCTACAACTTGAGGGAAACTCCAACTCCCCAATTCTCCGGCTACAACCAAAAGGAGGCTACAATCCCCTATGTTCTCCAACTACAACCAGAAGGTGGCTACAACCACCTATCCTTGCCCCGTCCTGTCACCTTGATGTAGAAGTAGAATGATGGAACCACTGTCACACTATCACTATGAGATATACCATTTTAAACCTATACCAATAAATATGAATCATGCATCAACCATGCATCAACCTGTACCTCAACCTGTAATCAACCTGTACCATAAACAAGTGCATCGACCATGCACCAACCTGTAATAAACATGTACCATAAACAAGTACATCCAACCATGTACCAAGTATGTACCTATCATGTGTCAAATACTCATCAACTATGACTCATCAATATGTACCAACATCATCAACTATACACGTCATGTATGTGCCAACTTATCAACTACTTGTCTCAACCATGTACTCAACATGTACCTCAACCAAAATCCCTCATCAATTTCATCATCCAAATATTATTTGTAGCTATGTATTATACCCGGTGTATATGATCACATTCCTGCAAACCTTCCTTAACTTTAACAACATGAGACTAGCATTTTCATCAAACTTTTCTTTAGTCTCACACGACTAGTTTTGGATCAGTCAACAACCCTGAATTGAAATAATCATAACTTTGTACCTCTAATGAATAAATATACGAAATTGATACACAATGTTATTCAATGTTTTTTATGCAAATCCTCCAAGTTTCACTACTTGAAACCTCTCAAAAAAGGATTTATAGCAAAAATGACATACCTTGCTGAATTCTGGCTTATTCTAGAGAGCGACCTTGTAGTGTGTTCCCCACACAAAATATTTGATGAATTGATCTAAAATATATAAAAAAAAAACCTATGGCCTATATCCTAACCAAAAAATTTTGTCTCGTATAATTTGGATCTATTATGAAGAAGTTACAATGTTTTTACCCGAAACACCTGATTTTGACTAGTTTCAGGACTGGCCATAAACCCTATTTTCCACGGAGTGTAAATCCAAAAATAAAAAGACTCACAAGCTTAATTTTTTACCACAGATACTTGGACATGTTTTCTCACTTTCATATCAATTTCATGGTCTGAATCATTATAGAAAAAAATTTATAGCGAAAATGATGAGATGACCTGTAAATAACATACCTTAGAAAGCACCATCAAAAGAATTTATCCTTCCTTGCATTTCGGCCTTCTTTTCTTCACCTTCACTCAGAATTCTGGTTTTGATATCCTTTTTTACCTAAGACACATATAGATATTCAATATGCTCAAGTTTGATTCAAATGAGAGAGCCTTGCCTCTTATTTATACTCTCCAAGTAGCTTCCTTAAAAACATATTCTAGGTCACTTGGCCCACTTTCCTTATTTTAGGGTTGGGTCCACTTCTAATTTNNCCATTAAATTTATTATTGAAATAATTTATTTTGTATTCACTTTGAATTATAATACACTCATCACTTCACTTTATTATTTACCTTTTAAAATCTCTTAAACCACTTTGACTACTTTGACCTTTTGGGGATTCTAGATGACATATGAGGGTCCTCCAACTTTGTAAGGCGATAACTCTCAAACCGTGAGGAGTTATGTGATGTTATACATACCACCAGAAATAGAATGACATGTACTATCCATATAGAATAGTATTATCTTAAAATATATCATAACTCATATCTTTACCCATCAAACAAACTTGGGTCCATTACCCAAACCTATGGTCTCCAACTTTTCATGGCCATAACTCTCTAACCGTGAGGAATTATGTGACGTTCCACATACCACCATAAATGACATGACAAACACTATCCATATAGGATATTTTCCCTAACAAATTCACTTTCCTTCATCTCATTATTCCACAATTAATCATGGGTTCTCTTACTCCACAAAGAGTCTTCCCGTGAGGGCTTTCACCATAAGGGGACCACTTTGGAGTTCATCTATATTTACTTCTTATCAACCATGAAAAAAAATAATGAGTTATATTTACATCAAACAATATTGGGTCCATTACCTAAACGTTTGTTCTACGGGGCTTTCTTCAAGGGTTGACATCAATGAAAACCAACCTTAATATACAAACTCCCCCTTTGGCATAGATGGAAACACTCTGATGCAATACTGAAATCATATCACTCATGCTCCCCCTAGAACCATTCCTTTGTTCTCTGCATCTGATAAATCTCTCTCTCTTTACATCATCAATGCAAAGGTATCTTTCCATCTGGGGTTTCTCCCCCTAACAGACTATCCTCTTATGGTGCTTCCTCATGTACATCTAAGACATATAAGATAAGCATTAAAAAATAATTCATTTTTGGAGTAGAAATAACTCCAAGTCTTTGGCGAAGATATTCAAAGGCTTCCCATGGAGGTGGTTTTGTAAAGATGTCTGCCACTTGTTCTTTTGTGCCCACATACTCAACTCTGATGTTCGTTTCTGCAACCTGTTCCCGTAGAAAGTGATACTTGATTGGAATGTGCTTCATCTTGGAGTGCATCACTGGGTTTTTCGAGATATTGATGGCACTTATATTATCACAATACATTGGAATGGGTTCATCATACTCAACCTGTATATCTGTCAAAGTTTGTTTCATCCAAAGAACCTGTGTACAACATGTTGCTACTGCAATATACTCTGCCTCGGCTATAGATAGAGATACAGATGATTGTTTCTTGCTTAGCCATGATACCAAACACTCACCTAAGTAGAACATTGCTCCACTGGTGCTTCGTCGGTCACCAATACAACCTCCCCAATCTGCATCTGTGTAGGAAACAAGTGATAGATCTTTTCCTTTTGGATACCATAATCCAAACTCTTATGTTCCTTTGAGATATCTACAGATCCTCTTTACTGCTAATACATGTGATTCCTTTGGTGCTTCTTTAAATCGTGCCACCTATCCAACTACCTGAATTACATCTGGTCTGGATGTTGTCACATATAGTAGGATGCCAATCATTGACCTATATTGCCTCTGATTTGTAGACTTTGAATCATCATCTTTGCTCAACTTACAACTGGTTTGCATGGGAGTGATAACTGGTTTGCAATCTTCCATTCCAAACCTCTTTAGCATTTCTCTGATATACTTGGTTTGAGAAATAAAATTTCCTTGGTTGCTTTGACATATCTGAAGTCCTAGAAAGAAGGATAGTTCTCCAAGTAACAACATTTCAAATTCATTCTGCGTGTCTTTTGAAAATTTCTAGTTTAACCTGTCATCATCACTACCAAAAATAATATCATCAACATAAAATTCAATTAATAAAAGATTACCTTGACTTACCTTGATGTAGAGGTTGTTGTCTGGACTTCCTTTTCTGAACCCTGCATGCTGCAGATACTTATCCAGTCTAGAGGACCATGCTCTAGGATCCTGTTTTAGACTATACAAGGCCTTCTTTAATTTACACACATAGTTTGTGTTCTCTGACAACTGAAATCCTTCTGGTTGTTCAATGTAGACTTTTTCTTCAAGTTCCCCATTCAGAAAAGATGATTTTACATCCATTTGATATACTTTAACATTTTTGGAGCATGCATAAGCTAAAAGAAAATGGATTGCTTCCATTCTGGCAACTGGGGCAAATGTCTCTTCAAAGTCGATTCCTTCAATATGTGCATATCCTTTACATACCAATCTAGCTTTGTTCCTTGTAACCTGTCCATCTTCATTCAATTTATTCCTGAAAACCCATTTGTGTCGATCACATTCTTATTCTTTGTTCTTGGAACCAATTCCCAAGTGTCATTTTTCTCTATTTGATCCATTTCTTCATCCATGGCCTTATTCAAAAATTCATCCTTGCTAGCTTCTTCAAAACCGTTTGGTTAAATTGTAGATAAGAGTGCTAGGTGTATTTGTTCTGGTGAACGGATTCTTCTTCTAGTCTCAACTCCTGCATCTTTGTTCCTAATAATTTGATCTGAAGGATGATTCTTCTGTACTCATTTACTGGGTGGCGTTGGAGATACTTGTTGGACTTTCTCTTCTTCTTCTGTCAGATTCTCTTCATCTTCATCTTCCTCTTCTACTTCTTTTTCATATTCTTCTTCAAAAAGTTGTTCCATTGATTTGTTTTCTTCTTCCTTTGATTCTAGTCTGCCTGTTTCATCAATTGTTATGTTGATGCTTTCCACAACTTTTTTTAATCTTAGATTCTAACACTTGTATGTTTTCCTTGTACTTGAGTAACCAAAAAGTATTCCTTTGTCTGCACGAGAGTCAAAATTTACCATTCTGCCATCTTCTCTTTTGATGTAGCATTTTCTTCCAAAAAATCTGAAGTGTTTCACATTTGTTGGTCTTCCTTTCCATAGCGTGTAGGGAGTTTTATCAATGTTGTTTTTGAGAATTACTCTGTTTTGAATGTGAACTTATGTATGCACTACCTGTGTCCTAAAAATATCTTTCAATTTGTAATCCATTAATATTGTTTGAGCCATTTTCTGTGTAATTATCATCCATTACGATAATGTTCCTTTGTCTTTGAACCACTCTCTGAACCAATATATGAATCCATTCTCTCGTCCACAATCATATATCTATTAAAACCTGCTAAGTCTTCTTACAAATCCATCTCTGTCCATACTGTCCAAGACTCTACTTGTGCAACTGTCCATAATGCTAACCCATTTATCATTATACTATCAAATTGTACTTCTACTAACTGATTGCTCTGAATATGTCTTCTCAAACTCTGCAAACTGCTTGAAGGATGGTTCTTTGGTCTGTCACAGCTATCGCATAGACCCCCCCTATCGAATATTCATATTACTTGGGAGTCTCTAAGTTGTATGGCTCAGAACAATTCCTGCTATGATGTGTATTCATCATCATTTTCATTGGTAGATTCATCATCATCTTCATTGGTAGATTCATTATCTCTCTGAGCTTTGACTTCTTTCTTTCTATCTGTGGATTCATATTTCACTACAATGTCTAAAAGTACAATCTCTTGAACCTGTTCCTTATTTACCTATCCTTCCTTTCTTTTAGTTATTTTCCAAACCTTTCTGTATCTAACATCTTTTATTTTCTCTGTAGAATTTTTTTCATCTCGTTTTATTGTCAATCTTGTGATCTTTGGTATCTGGTCTTTGTTCACTCTTTCTTCCTATTTTCTTATCCATACTTTCTTATATTTGATATCAGTATTCTCTTTCATGGAAGTATCAATCATGCTTCTACAATCACTGGCTATATGTCCATAGTTATGACATTTGTAACACTCAATGTTACGTGCCACCACATAGGCATGGTCTGCTTGAACATTTCTTTTATAATCCCTGCAATATGCAACCTTATGTCCAAAGTTAGTACAATAAAAACAATGACCATAAAATAAATTTTCATACCTGGGAGTGAATGATCTTCTTTGTGGTGTAGTCCTTATGAATTTTTTCTTTGACTAGTCATGATCATGATTGAATCTTTTTTGTGGCTTGAACATGGATGGTATTCTTGAAGATGCATCTTCAATAGTTTTCTTATATTCTGGTTGACCATGATTCCTTCCTTTGAGTACTTCTGCATAACTCTTTCTATTTTCTTCATTCTTCTTTTCTAGCAACGTAGAGTGCTTCTCTTCATTCTCTACAACTTATGTGGATGTTTCTGTCTCTTCAACTTTCTTGTTGAGCTTGTCAATTTTGACTCTTAGTGTGACAATTTCTTCTTCAAGATTAGCAACCTCTTCTTATTTCTTCATTATCTGAGACTTCATGACCTCTTCTGTTCTCTTTGCTTCTTCAAGTTGGATTTTCAATACAATTATTTCTTCTTCCATTCTTCTCTCTTCTTGACCAAACTTTTCCTCAAGTTGGTTTAAATCATTGGTTCTTTCCTTGAGATTATCCATCAATATCTTTTCTCTCTTTTATGCATCTTCCTTTTGTGCTGCTATGTTGGTTTTTAGACATTTCTTTTCATATTCTAGAGTTTCTTCAATTCTTCTGGCCTCTTCTAGTTGATCTCTTAAATTCTTGATGACTTGTTGATCCTTTTCAAAACCTTGAACACTTTGCTTTTGCTTCATCAATTCTTTCTTGGATGACTTGTTTTCTTCTCTTTCTTTCCTTAGATATTTAATTGCACTGATCAATTTTTCTTTGTAATCAACTTCTGCTTCATCATTCTCTTCCTCTTTTGAATCTATCTGACATGATGAGCATCTTTCTTCTTGTTCTGTATCTGCATCTTCTTTGGCATTTTCTGAATCTGCGATGGGTGAAGAATATATTTCATGTAACTTATCCCAAAGTTCTTTGGCTGGTGAACATTTACCAACCGTTTCTCTTACTGGTTTAGGTAATCCTTCCCAGATGAAATCCATTGTTATTTTTTTATTCTTCTTCAATTCCTTCTTGGTTGCAGTCTTTGCCCTTTTTGAACTATCATATCTTGTAACAACTGATAACCAAATATAATGTCCCTGTGCCTGTAAAAATACTTCTGTCCTTATGCTCCACATCTCATACTTAAAACCATTCCGACCATTAAACATTGGTACTCCATTCTCATAATAATCCATGATCTCCTTCCAGTGGTTAAACTATTTCCTGAAGGAACCTTTCTCTGATACCAATTGTTGGATTACTAAGAGGGGGGTGAATCAGTAATAGAGAAATTTAATCCCTTTTTAACCATATAATCCAAGTGTGATATCAATGAATCATTATCATCCAACAACTGTAGAGTAAATAAGCAATGAACAAATTAACAATCATACACATACACAGTACACCAGTGTTTTAAGTGGAAACCCAAATCGGGAGAAAACCACGGAATGCTTTTTCTTATATGTCTTGAAGAATTACATTCATTGGAAGCACCAACATCCTTTGTTTTCCAGCTGCAACTGGAAGGAGGCTCCAACCCCCTAGTTTCACAGGCTACAACCTGAGGGAAGCTCCAACTCCCCAATTCTCTGGCTACAACTAGAAGGAGGCTACAACCCCCTATGTTCTCTAGCTACAACCGGAAGATGGCTACAACCACTTGTCCTTGCCCCATCCTGCCACCTTGAAGTAGAATTAGAATTATGGAACCACTGTCACACCATCACTATGAGATATACCATTGTAAACCTATACCAATAAATTTTAGCAATGCATCAACCTGTACCTCAACATGTAATCAACCTGTACCATAAACAAGTGCATCAACCATGCACCAACCTGTAATCAACTTGTACCATAAACAAGTGAATCCAACCATGTACCAAGTATGTACCAATCATGTGTCAACTACTCATCAACTATGACTCATCAATATGTACCAACATCATCAACTATACATCTCATGTATGTGCCAACTCATCAGCTACTTGTCTCAACCATGTACTCAACATGTACCTCAACCAAAATCCCTCATCAATTTCATCATCCAAATCTGATTTATAGATCTGAAATAGACCTGGTTTATATGATCACATTCCTACAAACCTTCCTTAACTTTAACAGCAAGAGAATAGCATTTTCATCAAACTTTTCCTTAGTCTCACAAGACTAGTTTTGGATTAGTCAACAATTCTGACTTGAAATAATCATAAATTTGTACCTATAATGAATAAAGATCTGAAATAGATACACAATGTTCTTCATTTTGGTTTATGCAATTCCTCAAAGTTTCAGTACTTGGAACCTCTCAGAAAAGGAGTTATAGCAAAAATGGCATACCTTGCTAAATTCTGGCTTATTCTAGAGAGTGACCTTGTAGAGCGTGCCCTGCACAAAATATTTGATGAATTGATCTGAAAATTATAAAAAACATACTAAATACTGTACCCTAATCAACACATTTGGTCTCACTAAATTGGGATCTGTTATGAAGAATTTATGACGTTTTTACTCCAAACACCTGATTTTGACTAGTTTCAGGACTGGCCACAAACTCTATTTTCCAGGGAGTGTAAATCCAAAAATACAACGACACACAAGATGAATTTTTTACCACAGATACTTGGATATGTTTTCTCACTTTAATAGCAATTTAACTGTCTGAATAATTATAGAAAAAAAATTATAGCGAAAATGGTGAGATGACCTGTAAATAACATACCTTAGAAAGCACCATCAAAAGAATTTATCTTTCCTTGCATTTCGACCTTATTTTCTTCACCTTCACTCAGAATTCTAGTTTTTATATCCTTGGTTACCTTAGACACATATATATATTCAATATGCTCAAGTGTGATTCAAATGAGAGAGCCTTGCCTCTTATTTATACTCTCCAAGTAGCTTTCTTAAAAACATCTTCTAGGTCACTTGGCCCACTTTTCTTATTTTAGGGTTGGGTCCACTTCTAATTTCTCCATTAAATTTATTATTGAAATAATTTATTTTGTATTCACTTTGAATTATAATACACTCATCACTTCACTTTATTATTTACGTTTTAAAATCTCTTAAACCACTTTGACTACTTTGACCTTTTGGGACTTCTAGATGACATATGAGGGTCCTCCAACTTCGTAAGGCCATAACTCTCAAACCGTGAGGAGTTATGTGACGTTATACATACCACCAGAAATGGAATGACATGTAATATCAATATATAATATTATTATCTGAAAATATATTATAACTCATAACGTTACCCATCAAACAAAATTGGGTCCATTACCCAAACCTGAGGTCTCCAACTTCTCATGGCCATAACTCTCTAACCGTGAGGAATTATGTGACGTTCCACATACCACCGGAAATGACATGAAAAAGAACTATCCATATAGGATATTTTCCCTTACAAATTCACTTTTCTTCATCTCATTATTCCACAATTAAGCATGGGATCTCTTACTCCACAAAGCATCTTCCCTTGAGGGCTTTCACCACAAGGGGACCACTTTGGAGTTCATCCATATTTACTTCTTATCAACCATGAAAAAAAAATAATGAGTCATATTTACATCAAACAATATTGGGTCCATTACCTAAACCTTTGTGCTACGGGGCTTTCTTCAAGGGTTGACATCAAT
>ML781096.1:414614-442542 GCA_009831015.1 Picea engelmannii | reverse complement strand
TCCATATTTACTTCTTATCAACCATGAAAAAAAAATAATGAGTCATATTTACATCAAACAATATTGGGTCCATTACCTAAACCTTTGTGCTACGGGGCTTTCTTCAAGGGTTGACATCAATGACAACCAACCTTAATCAACAACTCTCTAGAATAAGCGAGAATTCAGCAAGGTATGTCATTTTTTCTATAAATCCTTTTCTGAGAGGTTCCAAGTAGTTACACCTGGAGGAATTGCATAGAACACACTGAATAAAATTGTGTATTAGTTTCAGATCTTTATACATTACAGGTTCAAATTTATGATTACTTCAAGTTAGGGTTGTTGACTAATCCAAAACTAGGCATGTGAGACTAAAGAAACGTTTGATGAAAATGCTAGTATCTTGTTGTTGAAGTTAAGGAAGGTTTGCAGGAATGTTATCATATACACTAGGTCTATTACAAATCTACAAATCAGATTTGGATGATGAAACTAATGAGGGATTTTGTTTAAGGTACATGTTGAGTACATGGTTGAGACAAGTAGTTGATGAATTGGCACATACATGAGGTGTATAGTTGATGATGTTGGTACATATTGATGAGTCATAGTTGATGAGTAGTTGACACATGATTGGTACATACTTGGTACATGGTTGGATGCACTTGTTTATCGTACAGGTTGATTACAGGTTGGTGCATGGTTGATGCACTTGTTCATGGTACAGGTTGATTACAAGTTGATGCATGGTTGATGAATGGTTTAGATTTATTGGTATAGGTTTACAATGGTATATCTAAAAGTGATGGTGTGACAGTGGTTCCATCATTCTACTTCTACTTCAGGGTGGCAGGACAGGTGGTTGTAACCACCTTCTGGTTGTAGCTGGAGAACATAGGGGGTTGTAGCCTCCTTCTGGTTGTAGCCAGAGAATTGGACAGTTGGAGATTCCCTCAGGTTGTAACCTAAGAAACTAGGAGGTTGGAGCCTCCTTCCAGTTGTATCTAGAAAACAAAGGAAGTTGGTGCTTCCAATGAATGTAATTCTTCAAGTCATATAAGAAAAAACATTATGTGGTTTTCTCCCGATTTGGGTTTCCACGTAAAACACTGGTGTACTGTGTATGTGTGTGATTGTTTATTTCTTTCTACTCATTATTGGATAATAATTCTACATTGATATAACATTTGAAGAAAAAGGGTTATAATTATGTTATTACTGATTCACCCCCCCTCTCAGTAATCCAACACTTTTGATAAAAATTACATTTACTAAACTTGGAACACAATTGGTTCTCTCTCAACACTTTTAGAGACATCCTCAAATGTTTCTCATGATGCTCCTCTATGTTGGAATAAATGAGAATATCATCCAAGAATACAATGAAAAACTTGTCAAAGAAATATCTGAACACCCCATTCATTCGATACATAAATGTAGTGGGCACATTTGTCAACCCAAAAGGAACCACTGCAAATTCATAGTGTCCATACCTTGTCTAAAAGGTTTTTTTTATAACATATTCTTCTCTGATTCTCACTTCATGATAACCTGATCTCAAGTCAATATTGGAAAATTACTTTTCTCCCTTTGGCTCATGAAAAATATCGTCGATCCTTGGAAAATGATATTTGTTTTTTAGTACAACCTTGTTCAACTATTCAAATTCAATACATAACCTCATTGTTCCATATTTTTTCTTGACAAAAATGTCTGGGACTCCCCAAGGATAAACACTTGGGTGTATGTACCCCTTCCTAAAAAATTGTTCAAGTTGCATTTGAAAAAATCTTCTAGCTGCATTTGCAATTCTTTTATATTTGACATGATAATTTTATAGAGATATTTGGACACTTGGGAAGCTCCAAGAATTAAATAAATAGACAAATCTATATCCCTCTTTTGTGGCAATCCTAGAAACTCCCCAAATACATCCCTGTACTCTTCCAATATTGGATAATCTTCAAGAATTGGCTCCTTATCCTTCATTGGATCTTCCATATTGGATGCATATATATGAAACCCTTTTCTAAAACTTATTTTTTAGCCATAATTTTGAAATCTATCGAACAAATGTAGGCCTTGGAATACCTTTCACTATCCTCAAATTACCTTCCTCATCAAGACATGTGAAATCCTTGTTATAGCAATCTTAGACAACACAATGTTTTTCTATCTGATCCATACCAATTACGCAGTCATAAGACCCAAGTGGTATGATGTTCAAATCTTCCTTAGTGTTTACTCCATTAATCTTTATTGGGAAATCAATAACAAACTCAGTGATTCTTCTATTTGTTCGTGTAGCTAGTTGAACTAACCAATACTTTTCATGATTACATTTTTTCTATTTAAATATTTCAACTAGATTTGGATCTGTATAGCTATGATTAGCTCCATATTCAATCAAAATAGCTATATTACCAATATTGATGATTATCAATATTACCTTCCACTTCAATCATGTGGAATTGATAGTCTTGTTTTTTATTGTCCAAGGCTGCATACATCCTTGGGATGCTTCTTCCCACATCCTCTACTATATTCTCTTTCATGATGCCATGCATAGTCCTCATGTCTTTTCGGTGAGGACAATCTTTATACATGTGATCTCCTTCACATGGCCAACACTTTATGGGATATTCTCTTGGCCTCTTTCCCAAGGAATCTGTCATTTTCTGATCACCTTGAGATGGATTCCCTTGTTGATATGCTTGATATCTATTCCTGATGAAAGTTGTTTGGAATCATTTCTTCCTTTGATCCATATTTCCTTTCTTCTTATCATCTCAGGCCTTTTGGAAAGTTTTCCTCCCTGTATTTTTATCATACAAATAATTAGCATTTCTTATGTCTTCTTCTGAATTCTTGGTTTCATAAAAATGAATTTATCCTTGTAGAAGGATGATAGTCCTCTCAGGAACCTATGAATTTTGACCTTCTCATCCCTGATGAAGCTCACATACCTGAGAAGTTCCAAGATTTTTTTCTCATATTAATTCATGTTCATCTTCCCAATTTTGATTTCAAAGAAATCTTGCATATTGTTTTCATAATGTTTCATTGACAATTACTTTTTTTGGAAATATTTCTTGAACTTCTTCCAAGAAATTCTCTTCTGATCAAGGTGCTTAACCTAATTAAGAAAATCCCACCACATATTTGCATTCATTTGGATATGCTAGGCTATGATTATGTCTTCTCTATATGATGAGTAATCATGCAACTAGAAATATTTCCTCATTCCCAATAACCATGCTTCTGCATATTATCCCTTCCTTCTCTCCATCAAATGATGGTGGGTTTATTTTCCCCAACTCCCCTTGCAAGATATTTGACCCATGTCTCCTCCTTTGATGTCTAACAAGTAACATACTTGGGATTATTTTTGACCTTGAATGTATATGTGTTCATCTGGTTGAGTGCCATAGGAAATGATGATGTTGATTTCTGCTAACGCTCCTTGATTATATAAATCCTCCATGATCATCCCTCGTATCATGAGATCTAGATGTTTCTATTTTCCTTGCACTAGATTCTTTTTTTGTGCTAGAATATTTATCAAATTTATTATACAATATATTCAAAATCTATAGTATCTCCTCTTGATCTTTCATAATATTTTCATTATCATCCCTATAGCTTTGTACTTCTCTTTGTAGGCTTCTCATAGTTACAAGATCCCGCCTATCTCTTCTTCCATTATAATCTATCTTGACATTTCCCATGCTAAGATGTAGACCTCTAATTTCCTCCTCATGGATATGAGACCCTTGTTAATCCTACATATATCTAGTTCTCATATAGGAATTAAAGTATGATTTCCTGTACCTTTAATTCTGTAAGAATGTGCATGCAATAATTGTTGTTAGAATTAAGCACATTGAAAAATATTTATTAATTATATTGCAGGTCATTATTCATTTCAAATTATGAAGAAAACAAATAAACTAATACAAATTATGGGTTGATATATTCTTCTCCTCAAGACCTTTCCGATGACTATTCGTTTTCTCAAATATGAGCTCTAAGTTGAAAGTTATGGTCTCTAGAAGTTTTGATTGTTTTCTCATTTTACCCTTGTATGATACATGTGTATTCTTTCTCTTCCTGCACATTTTTACGTACCTATATTCCAAATATGGCTTCAAAAATATCTTCTATGGTTCATAATATTTCCATTGACTACTCATGTTCCTCAAATGGACCTCTAAGCAAGGAGTTTATCCCTCCAAAAATAAACTAGTGCTAAAAATATACCCTCGACTATTTCAACTATAATTTTTTCATATGAGATCTATTTTGCATTCAAGATGGCTCATTGGAAATCTCTCTCCGAGTTATTTTATTTAATATGAAAAAAGTTTATGTGGTGCCTTCAACACTTACATTTTTGAGAATTTAGACTCCTAAAAGCATTGTTTAGGGCCTAAAAATGCCCCTGCAAATTAATGACCTTCAAAAATTACAAAATTTCATAAAAATTGATTGTTTTTACTATTATAACAGTCTTTCAATATTTTCCATACATCTCAAATCAAAATAAATCTCAAGGATTGATTTGTTAGACCTTTCCCAAGCCACAAATCAATCCCCGTCGTTGATTTTTGACTTGAAGATATCTAGACCATCCAATATCCAACATATGAACGCCATCGGTGATCGACGATTCATTTTGTAAATCCATGACTTGCTCACATATTATTTCGAGCCCCAATCATTGGCCATTGATCATCGATGATTTATTTTGCAAATCAAAATTTTCCCATGAATTTCGTCGAACCTCAATCATGGGTGATTGACCATTAATGAATTTTCTCAGCAACCAAATTGTTTACAAATTTGGTCAGACCTCGACCATAGACCATGTCGTGTCTGAAGTGGAAACTATGCTAAAGTTACATGACATGACACACATATGCTAACATTGAAACTTAGCTGATGTGGAATGACACATGGATGATTACATGGAAAATTGGTTGATGTGGTATGACTCGTGGAAGATGACATGAAAATACACATCATCAAACTATTTCCTTTATTGACAATCAACATCTTCTCTTGGATGAATTAAACACCTCAATAAATCTATTGACCACTGAACATCGATCACTTCTTTTGGATGCATGAAACCTTTTTCCAAATTATTCCAATCCCCAATCATCGACCATCAACGATTTGCTTTGGATGAAACCAAATATTCACCCTACTCACAATCCGAACATCAACCATCGATGAGCTCTCTTGGCGAGCTCCAACACTTAATTATTTTGACCAAATACGATATGAATTTGGGTCATTTATCTCCCATTCAAAATGATCTTGACCATTGATTCACCAAATTTTGCATAACTATGAAAATAAAACTTGTTCTTTGATTCTTTGACTTCGCAAATTTGTGAAAATGAATCCTAGTCATCAATTCTCTTCTTTTGGAAAAACTCTGAAAAACTCACAAGTTTTAAATTCAATTTACAATGAATCTAGGCCATTGATCTAAATATTCACTACGATCTTGGAAAATATTAATCAAACACCCCCATTTTCTCTGACCTCCATTAGAACATGAATTTAGACCTTCCAGGTTGAATTTAACTCTGCAATCTTGTCGATTGACAGCATTAAACCCCTTAGAGAATTCTTAGGCATTTAAAACTTGTTTTTTCTCATGGATTTGGGGATTTCACTCTGGGTTTTCAATATTTTTCCCCAAATTCACGTTCATTAAAATTTGGTCACCTATATTTTCCATCTCCTGGAATAATAATAATAATAATAATAATAATTGATATTAGAAGAATACAATTTTTTAAAAATTGTAAGTTCATTTAATATTCCCCAGCCTCATCTTCCTCACACATTTCACATATTCAAAATCTGATTTTGTATGCTTAAGATATCCAAGTTTTTGTTTAACTGACAAAAATCACTTCTCCCATGTGGAAAAAAGATAACTTTCTTGGAGCCCTGATCATTTTTTCAAAACCACGTTAAATTCTTGGAACCATGCTTTCTCTTGGAACTATTTTGGAACCTTTCATCTTTTGGAATACACGACTTCCACACTTATATTTTTTTTTACCACCCTACTCACTCTTATCTTCTACATAGTTAGTTTGTTTTTCGAATTTCCCTACTCGTATTCCTCTCCTATACTCTCCACACTTAGTTTTATTTTTCTCTTCCTCTCCTTTATTATTTCCAACACTCTGTTTTATTTTTAATCCTTCCCCTCTCCTTATCTCTCCACTCCCTTCCCTTCTTTCCTTATTCCACACTGTGGGTTCATCATGTTATCAGACTCACCATGTCGCTCACCTCCCTCACCTCCCCAACCCATGGACCTAACTCAACAATACCCATATTCACCCCCACCACGTCATCCTACCTCAAATTGTCCCTTCTCCACCCTCATTTTTCCCATCCCATACACTATTGTCTCCTTACCCCCTCTTGTTCACCTCTTCCCTTACTTAACCGATATTTTAAATTAATTAGATGACTTTTTAACCAGTTGAATTACTCCACATGGAATATAATTACTGGTAACACATGGTAGCTAATTAATGTTGACAAATGGAAACTTAGTTAACCAATGGGAGGATGAAACGTGGTGATGAATGGGAGTGTGAAATGTGGCATCCAATTAGGTTCCCCCTATACTACCCTCTCCTTACCCCCTCTCGTTCAGCTTTTCCCCTAATTAACCTATATTTAAATTAATTACATGAATTGTTAATCAAGAAAATTACTCCACATGGTAGCTAATTACTGGTAACACATGAAATCTAATTACTATTGACACATGGCAACTTATTTAACCAATGGGAGGATGAAACATGGTGATGAATGGAAGTGTGACAAGTGGCAACCAATTAGGTGGTGACATTAGAATATTGTTGTGACCTATCATATAGAAACACGTGGTAATGATGTGGACTTCTGACTTAGTTCTAACTCATTCTTATTGGATGATGATTGGGCGTCTATTGGAGGATGACTGACCAATTAAATTTTTAATTAATCCAATAATTTGTTAAGGGGTCGAGCTACAAGTCTTTGTAGTCTTCTCTTCTCTCACATTAAGGGTATATTTCACTTTTTAATATATATATATATATAATAAGGTATCTAATATTCCCATGCATGTGGGATATACATTTTAAATAAAAAGTTGAAATTAGGAATGAGGAGGGAGAAATAAAATCAAGGGTCCAGATTGACCCATAAAATTGATCGACGGTTTCTGAGTGTTGATGTTCCGAACAACCATAAATTGAGATCTGGGAGTCTTATTTGGGTAAAATGTACCTCGTTGGAAAGGTAATTTGATGAGGAATATTATGTAAGAGGTTTCAATTATTTAAATTATCCATATTTTTCTCATAAAGTGAAAGAAAAATCAACAATATTTTTATGGTGTGCTGATAAATTTGCTTGACACCTCGACTTCACAAACTCACATCTTGAGATCCATAAATAGAAATATCACCTAGGAGGACTTGCTGGAAATAAAATACAATGAAGATAACATATGAAATTATTTACATGGATAATAAATTTAATATCACATACAAAAAATTAAAACACAATCCTCTCTTTAAAAGGGTAGTTAATCAATTTTTTTAAAATAAAAGTTTATTTAAAACACTTTTATTAAAGATAGAAAAGGATCACTTCAATATGTGGATGTCAATGATGTAAATTAATTAATGATACTTTATTTAAGAATTAATTAAAATGGTTATTCCAAGAAATAAAAATCCCTAACTACTCAAGAAGTTAGAAGATCATGTTTTAAAAAAGAAAAAAGGGCTTCATCAAAGGGTTAGAGAGAGGGTTGAATTATCATAATAGAAGATCATAATAGAATGGTACAACCATCAACATACAACCAAGATTCTTATAAGAGAATATGGATCTCTATATTCTCCATTCTTCTTCTTCTTCTACACCATTTTCTCAAAGCTTTATGCTTGAATTTATGAACTGAGCATAAGGTTGTGTTCTTGAGTGTTTCTTTTGTAATATTCCAAGACTTTTATTATATGACCATGGATTATTTATAGCCATATATTTGACCATCAAATGTAATCCATGATTTCTTATTGTATTCATGGGAATTTAATCCTTGTTTGAAAAGCTTTGTGTATGTCTCACTAAGTTAATTGGTTTGTAGAGATTTTATGTATTGTTGAATATCTTTCATGAATAAAAATCCACAAAGAACTATTTTGGGGCATTTCTCTAATGATTTCTCAGATCTTGGGAATTTTGAGTGTGGCATTTTTGTAGTTTACCTATCAAATTCTTTCATTATTAAATGCAGAACTCTTTTACAGTTCTTTGAGATGATCAAAACTATTCTCTTTTTTTTCTTGTGAGAAGATATGAATACATCCATTATTTGTATGTGACTTAAAGGGTTGTATATATGATGTTGAGGATATATATTTTTTGATATTAAATTCTTCCTTAAACATTTCTATTGTTAAAAGACTTCTTGCTGAACATAAATATCAGATTTGATTATCAAGAAATATTCCATGTATAAATCAAAGAAATAAATATATGAGGTTTTCTTCTTAGCATTATCCGTAATCCAAGATATTCAAGATACATCTTTCAACCAAAGATGAGTATTACCTCTATAAAAATGCAAGTGGATTTATATCCTCATGAGGTTTTTGTTTTGATCTTAATCGATTCAAACGTCAACATTTTCAAAAACTCAACTAGGGAACAAATTATTTTCAAAATATTTGAGGCCTTGCTTCATATCTGAATGAGGAACCAGAGTCTCCATGGTTCAAAATTTCAAAAAGAAGATTCAATAACAATGTTACTTGTTCTATATGCACAGGGTTTATAAAAATATTATTCAAATATTTTTGAATAACCTCAAAAAGAGCCAAGAACAATCAAATATTTTGGAGGATGAACTACTTGGTGATTCCATTGAAAGAACTCTCAAAGGGACTGGAAATGCTATTGGAAATATTCAAAAATCTCATCAAGATGTATATTATGATGCATTCAGTGAGTTTCTTTCATGTTATAACATTCCTTTTCCCTCTCCACCAATCCCATCAATGGATTTTAAATATGGATCAAAAGGAAGAAGCGCCCAAAGAAGGATGTGACTACATAGAGGCCCTTTAAAGATGCCAGAAGTATATTTTCAGATGCCCAATATTCCTATGGAAAAAATTTATACTTTATTTGGGAATAATTCAAAGGATGCAGATCAACACTTGTTTATATTCAAATGTACATGTGATATTTTCAATATCACTGAAGACAATGTTACATGTTGACTATTTTTATATACTCTTATCGGGAATGCTCTTGAATGGTTCCATTCATTGTTTCCTAGGACCATTACCAGTTGGGATGTGTTAGAAACTTTATTTTTTGAAATGTTTTTCCACCTGCCCTCTCTCATATGGATGAAAGACAATGAAGATTCAAACCTTTCATATATTCCATATGAAGATCTTTCGAGAAGGAAAATTGAGAGTAAAATTGAGGAGCCTCCACCAAATGCACAATCAGATTCCATCCTTGCAACAAATGATAAAAAATCACAATATATTGGCAACAAGATTAATTGGTGGAAGAAAATAATATTGAGAATAATAATGGCCAATATTTTTATTCCATGAAGAAAGAATGTTTTTAAGACATTGCTAGTGAATCAAAAATATTGAATGTACTAAAAAATAAGGAGAAATATGAAAAAAACATTAAACATGAAACTTCTCATCCAACCAAAAAAATCAACGTTATTGAGCAACAAAGAGTTTATTTGATTGAATCATAGTTTCAAATCATCGTTTTCTAAGAAATTCAATCAGATTATCAACACATCTAGTTCAATTTTTCTCCAACACACATTGAAAGTGCCCTTGATTCTTTGGTAATAGCCTCGATATATTTCACATTTCCAGATTTCATTGCACATATCATATGGATGATTGAATGGCTCCATTGGAATTATACATAAACATAAAAAAAATTCCTTTCCTCCAAGTAGGATAGGGTAGGTAGAGTTTCTTTGTAAATAGTTTACTTTTTCAGTGAAAGTTTTGCATAATAAAGTAGTTGATAAGTGGAGACAATATTTAAAGATAACTCCATGGAGAAGGAATTACAAGAATCTATTATGAACATGACTCCATATCCCAATGGAGAAGAAAATTGCTCTTCATATTTTGGTGTTCTCAACAACACATAGGGGGTCATTGTCTTGCAATTGGAGCTAGTTGTTTATTAAAAATTGGTCACCTATATTAATTTTCCACTCATGGAATAATAAAAATAAAAAATTGATATCATAAGAAGATTTTTTTCTAACGATTATAAGTTAATTTTATATCCCTTAGTATCATCTTCATCACGAATTTCACAGATTCAAAATCTGAGTTCGTATGCTCAAGATATCTAGGTTTTTGTCTAACCTAGGTTTTTCGGAACCGTGTTCAATTCTTGGAACCATTCTTTCTTGTGGAACCATTTTGGAACCTTTCATATCTTGGAATACATGACTTCCACACTTAGAATTTGTTTTGACCACCCTACCCACTCTTCTCTTCTCCATACTTAGTTTCTTTTCCAAAATTCCCTACACTCTTATTCCTCTCATATACTCTCCACACTTAGTTTTATTTTTATCCTCCTATCCTATCTTATTTCCAACACTTAGTTTTATTTTTAATCCCTCCCCTCTCCTTATCTCTCCTCCTCTCCTCTCTTATTCCCAACACATAATTTTATTTTTAATCCCTCCCCTCTCCTTATCTCTCCACTCCCTTCCCTTTTTTCCTCATTCCACACCATGGGTTCATCATCTTATTGATATCACCTTCTCCCTTAGCTCCCCAACCCATGAACGTGACTCCACCATACACATATCCCCCCCACTAAATAATCCTACCTCATATTATCCATCCCCCACCCTCATTTTTCCCTTCCCCCTACACTACCCTCTCCTTCAAGGATGATTTTAGGGGCTAAATTTCGCTCATGGGCTAATTTTCCATGGTTTTTCCAAAAATGAGATTCACTATTTTAAAAATGATTCGCCCAAATTCTATAGGATAAAGTTATTTTACCTTCAAAATCGCCAAAACTTTATAAAAACTATATAAAATCCTTAGAAATTTGAATATTTTTACAAAAATATCGCCAAACATTTATAGTTGGCATATGAAGGATTAGTAAGATTCGCCAAGGTTTCTACATTTAAAAATAAATTTCCATCCTTAAAATCATCATTGCTCTCCTTACCCCCTCTCATTCAACTTTTCCCCTACTTAACCTATATTTTACATTAATTAAATGAAATTTTAACCAACCAAATTACTCCACATGGTATCCAATTACTGGTAACACATGGAAGCTAATTACTATTGACACATGGCAACTCTATTAACCAATGGGAGGATGACATGTGGTGATGAATGGGAGTGTGACATGTGGAAACCAATTAGGTGGTGACATGTGGTAGATCATAGTGACCTATCACATAGAGAAACATAGCAATGATGTGGATTTTTTACTCATGTTGACCAAATGATGATTGGGCTCATGTTGGAGGATGTATGGACAATTAAAATTTTAATTAATTCCTTAATTTTCTAAGGGGTCGAGCTACAAGTCTCCATAATATTCTCTTATTTCACTTTAAGTGGATATATATATATATATATATATATATATATATATATATATATATATATTCTCCAATATTCTAATGCATGTGGGATATACATTTTAAAGAAAAAATAGAAATTAGAAATGAAGAGGGTAAAATAATATCAAGGGACCAGATTGACCCATAAAACTGATCAACGATTGTTGAGTCTTGACATTTTGAAGGCCATAAATTGAGACTCAAGGGTCGTATTTGGGAAAACGTTACCTCATTGGAAAGGTAATTTGATGATGAATATGATGGAATAGTTTTAAATGATTGAAATTAGCCATATTCATCTCATAAATTCAAAGAACAATCTACAATTGTTTTATGGTGTGCTGATAAATCTGCTTGACACCTCGACTTCAGGAGCTCATATCTTGAGATATAAAAATAAAAACCTCACCCAGTAGGACTCATCAGAAATAAAGGATAATGAATATCATGTTTGAAATTATTTCCATGGCTGAGAAATTGAATATCATATCCAGAAAAATAAAACATAGTCCTCTCTTTAAAAGGGCAGATAATTAAAACTTTCAAAATAAAAGTTTATTTAATTTTTTTTATTAAAGATGAAAAAGGCCCACTTCAAGATGCATATGTCAATGATGTAAATTAAATAATGAGAATTTATTGAGTAATTGATTAAAGTGGTTATTCCTAGAAAGAAACATCCCTAACTACTCAAGAAGTTAGAATATCTGGTTTTAAAAAGCAAAACAGGGCTTCTTCAAAGGGTTAGAGAGAGGGTTGAATTATTGAAACCGAAGATCAAAATAGAAGGGTCCAAACATCAGCATGAAGCTATGCCTATGATTACTGAATAGAGATCTTTATATTCTCCATTATTCTTCTTCTTCTACACCATTTTCTCAAAGCTTTATGCTTGAATTTTTGAACTCATCATAAGGTTGAGTTCTTGAGTGTTTCTCTTGTAATCTTCCAATACTTTTCTTATATGATCATGGAGTATTTACAACCATATATTTGAATCTCAGATGTAATCCATGATTGCTTATTGGATTCATAGATATTTAATCCTTATTTGAAAAGATTTCTTTTTGAGTCACTAAGCTAATTGGTTTGTAGATATTTTGTGTATTGCAGAATATCTTTCATGAATAAAACTCCACACAGAACTATTTCGGGGAATTTCGCTAATGATTTCTCAAATATTTGGATTTCTAAGTGTGATATTTTGAAGTTTCCCTATCAAATTCTTTCAGTATTAAATGTAGAACTCTTTTAAAGTTCTTTGAGATGATCAAAACTATTCTCCCCTTTTTCATGTGAGAATATATGGATGCATCCACTATTTCTATGTGATTTATAGGGTTGTATATATGATGTTGAGGATACATATTTTTGGATATTGAATCCTTCCTTCAATATTTCTATTGTTTAAATACTTCTTGTTGCAAGATCATATTTGGTTATAAATAAGTATTCCATGTATAAATCAAAGTAATAAAGATCCAGGGTTTGTTTCTTAACATTATCCCTAATCCAAGATAATAAAGATATATGTTTCAACCAAATAGGAGTACCATCTCTATAAAAATGCAGGGGGATTTATTTTCTCATGAGGTTGTTGTTTCTATCTTAACCGATTCAAACATCAATAAGTCATCATAGATCGAAATCTGTAATAGTGAATTTTACCCAAATACACATTGGTTATTGGCCCAAATGGGTCCAATGTTGAAATTAAGCTCTGATACCACTCTGTAACACACCCGACCCCAAGATGGGCCACGTTACTACTAAAAGGAGCAAACAAAATTTTTTGATACCATATCTAGATATGGAAATAATACACAACATGAAATTTAATCTTATACAATGATCCATGCTAAATAAAAATGTAAATGCAACTACTTTAACTATGCACATCAACAACTAAGCACATATATAAATATTCAACCACATAAATGGAAATTTATATGCATCATTCTACTCACATGTAGAATTAACAAAAATAAATCAAAGTAAAATGCACAAAAACTAAATTAACATATAATATGAATGAACACAACAAATAAGAACACTTATCTTAGAAAGTATGCAACCCTCTATAGAGGAAAAATGTTCCTACTAACTGTATACTTTTTTTTCCATATCTCAATAGAAAGTCACCCCAAAGATGGGTCTATGGATACAGAAGAGATGGTGGTCCCTAAGGATAGATAATGTGCCCCTCTCAATAGTCAATTTCCCACAGTTAATTCCAGTCCACCAACTCTCTTCCCCACAACCTACAAAAACTAAGGGATGATATCTCCCTTCACTGCTCATAGTCCCTCAGGCCTTCCAACATAGGTTAGATAGGAAATATCTTTTATAGGACCTCAAGAATTCTACAACTGCAATAGGAATTTACAAATAAAAAAAAACCACTTGGTTCTCTTGACAATTTTCAAATATAATGTCACTTATAGGCTCACATCCCCTTTTCTCATGAAATTGTAGATCCAAATAGCTACCAAACATGCCCACTATGGCTTCCTTCAATATTAAGCACTCCAAAATCTCTTGCTATCCAAAAATATCTATGTAAATATCGCTCTACATGTAAAATTGTGAATTGTGTAATTATCCTCCCCTACCCATACACATTTCCTCTCTTTCTCTTGCTTTATTAACTTACCCTCTTCCCCAAGATGATTGTACTCAACCCCCATGTTCTCAATAACTATGGGATGTAACTTCTTGTTGTGTTGGGTTTTCCATTTGGGTGAGCAAAAAACCAACCACATAGATACTTTTTCAAGCCAACAAGATACCACATTAAAACATTAGTTGGTTATTGGGCCAACAAGTGAAGTAAATAAATGTAAAAATACAATAATAAAAAAATTAAACATGCATGAGACAACATGTAACATACTGTAATGATCCAAATTATTACAAATTTCATAAAATAATAGAAGTACACACCATGTACATAATGTCAATGTGGAGAACAAATCCAAGATATATAATTTACACAATAACTCCTTAAATAATAGGGGAAACCCCCTCCAAATAGCCAAATACCATTCATACTTCACAATTCCCCCTCCCAATAATGAATACATGATATCTTATATATATATTTATTCACACTTTCACATAATGCCCCTTTATCACTATGTCGACCATATTACATATGTATTTACACATTACATGTACATTTAGGCCCATATATTCCCCCCTTGGGGTTATTTCATATACATTTATCCATATATATGCCCCCCTTGGGTCATAACATAGTACCCTCCTTCAAAAATCTTTGTCCTCTGTAATTTTCTAGATATAAAATAATATGTAGAACAAAAATATTTAGCTAGAAATGGTAGAGAAACAATGATATAACCATAAAAATATCAAAAGAATACCATAATAACACCAAAAAGAGCACTTCGATTACTGATATCAATGTTCACTTGCCTCTTAAAGGGGTCAAAATCCATTAGAGTAGAGATCTATTACAATAATATCCAAGACATGATTTCTCATACCCTCTACTTCTATTTATACTAAATCTATCTATCCAAAAGAACAATCTAGAGGAAGATCCTTCTAGAAGCGAAAGCTTCTATTAAGTCTTGTTACATTTGACTTATTCTTCCTTATTGCTAGAATTTAGTAATATTGGCCTTTATTACATGGAATTATACTTTGTTGGCAAATTCAGTTAACAGACAGCGAATCAGCGTATACTTATCATTGATGGCAAGTACAGTTGTGGTTGCAGTGATGGTTTGAGTACAACAACAATGAATAGCAATGCAGCAATAATCAGAAGGAGAAGAGTCAGTGACTGTTGGATCCAATTCAAATTTTTTGAAAGGCCGACAGCCGTCAGATCTATAGAAGCTGCAAGGGAGATAAGTCTTGGGAGAAAGAAGAGAAGTCCCGACACGAGGAGTTGTCATCGGGATATCAGCCATCGGGAGATCGGAGTTCTCAAGGTCATGAGAATCGGGACATTGAAAGTCTCGAAATCCTGACATAATCGGGACCGTCCATTTGGAAGGACGTGTGGCAACGATCAGGCGCCACCGGGAGAAGATCGACAGGAAGCTTCATCGGAGAATCGAGGATCGGGACTTTGAAATGTCCAATTCACTTGAAAACAAGAACCCTGAAATCGCGATATGCGATTTCGTGATTTAATCGCAGCCGTTAAAGAAAGAATGAGATCTGGACCATTGATTTTCTTCATCGGAGAATCAGGAATCAGATTTTCATGAGTCCCGTGAAAAATTGCATCAGACATTGCGAAATCACGATACGCAATTTCCTGATAAGGCATATAGTCGTGTGGGCCACAGGTGGAACTAGTGGTGGACAGGTGTCAGCAACCTGGGAATAGTCGGCATCAGGATATCAGAGATCCCGGGAGAAAGGAGTTCGTGCACTTTTAAGTCACGAACCGTGAAACCCCGATCAGTGGGGAACATCTATCATCACAACAGAGGAAGAGATCGGGAACCATCGGAGGACCGGCACATTGGGGATCGGCATATCGGGGATTCCGTGGTTGTGAAAACTTTGCATTGCAAACCTGCGAACCCAAAAACCCCGATGAGAGGTATGGATGCGGTCATGTGGTATGACGGTCATGTGGACAAAAGCATATCCAGACGGGGCTAGGCGAACAGGACACGCATCGGGATATCGGGAATCGGAGGATCGGGAATCCTAAAGACATGCACCTTTTGATAGCGCAAGTGTTGAAACTCCGATAGGAGTAGCCACGAAAGGGGGTAAGGTTGCAGTCATGAGGATTGGTCACATTGGTTAGGAGCTGAGCCAGGAGGGCCAACGCATGGATAAAAGGGCGTATCGGCAATCGGGGATCGAGACTTTGAAATGCCAAAATCTCTTGACATCAAGAACTCTGAAATCGCGATATGCGATTTTGCGATGTAATCACAGCTGTTGAATAAAGAAGGGATCTAGACCGTTGATATGACTTCTTCATGGAGTTTTGGGGATTGGGATTTGTAAGTGACAAAAACTCTGAACGCCAAGAGTGTCAAAATCCCGATGGGTGAAATCCTGATTGGATCTGAACCGTTGGATCAAGTATTGATCAGAGGGTCACTGTTCTCTCTCATAGTTAACTACTGAGTTTGGATTCTGTTAGCAAAACAAACTCATGATGATGAATCAGTTAGCATTTCAGTTGCTAGGACAGGTGTTCTTGTTTCAGCTGAGGGAAGGCGAAGTGGAACCGTCGGGGAGGTATGCATAAAAGAAGATGAGACAGATTGTGGAAAGTTGGTTGTTCTGGTGAGGACAGGAATGAAACAGTAAGGAAGAATAAAGAAGAGGATGCGTGGTAGGAAAGGAAGCGGATGTGCAGAGTGAAATGGAACGTAGAGCAGAATAGCAGAGCAAGAGAAAACGCAGAGCAGAATAGCAGAACAGATCAGACTTACAGAACAGAGAAAGGAAGGTAAGAATTGGTTTATCTGGGAAATTGTCTGTGTATTCATTATTTTTATATTCAAGGGTGGTTGGGAGGTGCTCGGGAGGACTTTTGTCCTCAGAGGTTCAAGTGGGAGCTTGAACATAGGAATTTGTAGTTTCCATCTGGTTGTAGCCAGAGAAACAAGGGTGGCAGGGTGGTGCTAGGGAGAACAAGTGTTCTATGTTATACAGGTTGGAGCCTGTGTAACTGGAAGTTGGTGCTTCCATCCAGTTGGTGCTGGAATATTCAGGGAGTTGGTGCTTCCTTCTAGTGGGTGCTAGAGAAACCAAAGAGTTGGAGCTCTCAAACAAGTTGCAGCTTGTAAAACAGAGGTAGCATCCTCACATTGAGTTGGTGCTCAATTGTAAATGATGTACAGAATTGAAAAAGACTGCCTATCATTTCGAAGAAGAAGAGGTTTTCTCCCTTTATGGGTTTCCTCGTGAAAATCTGTCTCTATGTGTACTTTATGTGTGACTAATGGTCTTTACTTTTATTGTCCATATGATGTATATTGTTGGTGATCACTTGAAGAAAGATTAATAATATTTAAAAGGTATAAAATTGTTTAAGCTCATAAACAACTAATTCATCCCCCCCCTCTCAGTTGTTTTAGTATTTCCAACATACTTTTCTACCTATATGAGGGGTTAGGGAGGTTAGGTCCCTAACATTCCCTCCTCCTTGAAAAATATCCTTGTCCTCAAGGTTTCAGATGAGGGAATTGTTGTAGAATGGTGGTAGTCTCCCAGGTGGAATCTTCTGGAGGGGTATATTTCCATTGGAATAACACTTACTAGATGGTGTGTTGACGGAGATGGTGCTCTCTCTGAGCCAAGACTGCTTGTGGTTGCAACCATATGGAACCTTCTTCATCCAACTCAGGGAGACTATTTTGAGTTTTTCACTTAGTTCCAATCACCTTCTTTAAGTATGAAACATGAAAAATAGGATGGAGCTTCGACTAACTGGGTAGAGCTAACTGATAGGCCACCGATTCCACATGTTTGAGAACTATATAAGGACCATAAAATTTGGGCACAATTTTCTGACAATGTTGAGCTTTCAGTGAAGTCTACTTATAAGGTTGTAGTTGAAGAAATACCTAGTCCCCTTCAACAAAATGGTGTTCGGAACAATATTGATCTTCTTGTTGCTTCATGTGATTCTGAGCCATAAACAAATTGGCTTTGAGGGAACAAAGAATATCCTCATGGATTGTAATATTTGTGTAAACCTCCTAAACCTTAGAGACCCATGACATATAGGATATAAGTAATGGAGGATTTTTCCCATAGATTGCTTCAAAAGTAGTCATACGAGTAGTTGTATGGTAAGAGGTGTTGTAGCACCATTCAACTAGGGGTAATCATTGAGCCCACCTATTTTTTCGCTCAGATGAAAAACACCTCAAATATTTTTCCAAACACTTGTTGACAAATTCATCCTGGCCATATTTTTGGGGGTGATAGGCAGTGTTGAGATGCAATTGGGTGCCCTGTAGATTGAAAAATTATTTCCAAACATTGCTGGTAAAAGTGGGATCTCTATCAGAGACAATAGAATTAGGCATGCCATGAATATTGAAGATATTATCCATGAATATTTGAGCCACTATGGCGGTTATGAATGGGCATTGAAAAAAAAAAAAAAGAGCATATTTGGAGAGACAATCGACGACCACCATGATGACTAACTTATTACCCGATTTAGGTAAGCCTACAATGAATTCCATAGAAATATCTCGCCAAAGAATAGGGGGAATCGTAAGCTATTGGATTTTTCCTAGAGATTTTCCAGTTTCTCCCTTGTTATGTTGACAGACCTCACATTCATCCACAAAGGTGTGGACATCCTTTTTGATACCCTCCCAAAAAAATGAACATTTGACCCATTCATAGGTTTTGTTAAATCCAAAATGCTCTGTTGTGGGTCAGGCATGAAGTTCATAAAGAAATGTGGATTTAAGTTGGGATTTATTGCATAAATACAAATGACATTTGTAGTGAATATCTTCATTGTGCCAAGAGTACCCTGGAGAGACTGAAGAATTGTGTTGCAATTTGGTTGAGCAAGCTAGAAATTTTGGGGTCTTGCAACCATTCCTGACGAACAACTTGGAGCCAATCTGGTACAATGAAGGAGAGGGAGAAAAGGGACTTGCCTTCTTCATATTTATGGAAAAGAGAATCGGCCACTATATTTCCCTTTCCCTTCTTTTAAATGATCTCATAATCATAGCCAAATATCTTGGTCACCCACTTTTGTTGTGTCGGGGATGAAATTCATTGTTCTAGGAAATACTTGAGACTTTGATGATCGATTTTGATTTGGAATCATTAACCCAATAAATAAGGATGTCATATATCCACACCATGCATAATAGCTAACATTTCCTTTCCATAAATGTATTCTCCCAAATGTCGCTCTAAAATTTGTTTTCTAGTGAAGGAAAAGGGCATTCCATATTTAATGAGGACGACTCTAATTCCTTTCCCAGAAGCATCACATTCCAATACAAATGTCCTTCTGAAGTCTGGAGTGTTAGGATAGGGTTTGAGCACATAGAATATTTTAAGTCTTTGAAGGCATGATATATAGCTAAATTCAAAGTGAAAGATTCTTTTTAAGGAGGGAAGTCAGAGGAGATGCAATCTTTCCATAATTTCGAACAAAGTTCCTATAATAGCCCTTTAAACCCAAAAAACCACGCAAGATCTTAAGAGTTTTAGGGAAAGGCCAATCTTTCATAGATTCAGTTTTCTTATGATCTACTCGGACACCATCCTTGCCGACAATATGACCCAAGTATTCCAATTATGAGGCACCAAAGGCACATTTAGATTGTTTGAGGAAAACTTGGTGCTTAGAGAGTAGATGGAGAACTTGATTCACATGGGAGAGATTGGATGACCAAGTTTTACTATAGATGAGAATATCATCAAAGAAAACTAAGACAAAATGGCAGAGAAAAGGACAGAAAACATGATTCATAAGACTTTGGAAAGTAGAAGGAGCATTACGCAATCCAAAGGGAATTACCAATAATCCATAATGACCCTCATGAGCGAGAAATGCAGTCTTGGGGATGTCTTATTCTTTCATAATAACATATTACAATGTAATATGTTATAACATATTACATTGTAATATGTTATTACATATTAAATTGTAATATGTTAGTGGTAGCCGGAACATAGATCCAATTTGGTGAAGTAGTGAGCACCACTCAATTCATCCAAGAGGTCATCAATTACAGGAATAGGGATTTTTTCTTTGATTGTGAGTTCATTAAGGGAGCGGAAATCAGGATACATACTCCAAGTACCTTCTTTATTGAGTACCATGACCATAGGGGAAGAATAGGGGCTAGTATTAGGAGGGATAACACCGACTTCTAGTAATTCATGAACAAATTTCTCAATTTCATTCTTCTGGGAAAAGGGATGATGATAAGGCCAAACATTGGGGGGAAGACTACCTGGGATGAGAAATGATCATGGATGCCATGGGAAGGGGGATGTTCTTTGGGGATGGTAAAACCAACTTTGTGGTGGGAGAGGATAGATTGGAGGTCGAGATGCACAAAATGTGTCTCAACAACATGAATGAGGTGGTGTTAGAATATAATTCATGAGTGACCATTTTTTAGGAGATTTTCCATGCGATGGGAACTGGTGATCTCAGGGGAGCTTGCGGTGATATCTTAGAACTTATATTTTTTTCCCTCTTGTTGGAATTGCATGGTTAAGTCCTTAAAATCCATGAGAATGGGGTCTAGAGTACGTAACCATTCGACACCAAGAACAATGTCACAACCACCCATGTCTATAACAAACATATGGGATTTCAGGTGATACTGACCATATTGGAGTCACACATTTTCACATTGTCCCCCACATTTCATGGAACCACCATTGGAAATCATGATTTGAGAATTATTAACGACACATATGTAACAATTGAAGTCTTGGGAAATGTGGTGATGAATAAAGTTATGGGTTTTTCCACTATCCAAAAGGATGATGATTTTCCTATTTTTAATGTAACCAATTAATTTGAGATTATGGGGAGTAGAGAAGCTAATGAGAGAATTAAGTGAAATCACCAGGTCAACTTCGGGTGGGTTAGAGGGTGGGATGAGGTCATATGGTAGGGGTAGTTCCTCCATAAGAAGAAAAACTACATCTTCTTCAGACAGATCCTCAGTCACAACCATAAAAATCTTTTGTTCCTTACACTTGTGCTCAGGAAAATATTTGTCCTCAAAATTATAAAAAAGACCCTTGATTTGATGTTCAACCATTTCATCCTTAGTTAATTTATGGATCTTGAGGGGAGTTGCAGGAGGATAAAAATTGGTGGGTTTAGGGCAAGGAGGAAAGGAGGGTTTGTGGGTTTGGGAGGAGACAATCTGTCAGGATTCCTTGACTTGTTGAGTAGTATCCAACGAAGTCTGGGGGATTTCCATGAGAACATGGGAACAAATTTCATCTTTGAAGCCATTGATAAATCATTCCCTAAAAAAATAATCTCACATGCCCTCTATTATGAAATCCAAGTGCTCAAATGCGACAATAAAGTCTTCCACTATCCTAGACTACTTTAGCTTGGTCAATTGGCCTAAAGGGTGGGAGTCGGAGTCAAAGTGGTCATAAAGTTCGACCACAAATTGTGTCCAAAAAACATACCCTTGGCATGCCTTTTTTCACCATTTCCATCATTACAAATCTAGATATAGGACACCATAACGAATCTTGGATAAATCATAAATGATGCCATGCAAAGAGAAATAATGTTCCATTTGGGTGACCCAACCTATAGGATCTAAGCCATCAAATTTGTTCACCTCAATTCTAGGAGGGTGAAGGTCTCAGGAAAAGTGGGTAGTATGAGGGCCTTGGTAATGGGAAGATTCAAGATCATCCTGATAACATGCTTTTTCAGAAGATGAAGGGTTTTAGGAATGACCCAGGAAGTGTTCTTTGATGTATTTGATGTAGGAACATTGTTCCTGGAGGTATTTGATGTGGGAACATTAGTCCTTGAGGATCTCAATAGTTGAATTGATGGAGCTAAGGTTGGCAGTGAGATGATTGATTTCATCCTTGTGTTGATGGGTGTCAACAATAAAGGCATTGAGTTCTTTGGCTCATGTGGTAGTCATTTGGACAAAGGAGCAAGAAAATGGTATAGGGGAAACAAAAGGGGTCTGGAGGGGTGGGTGGGACCACGGAGAAACAAGGGTGTCAAATGATAGTTATCATTGCGATCAAGGAGGAAAGGGGTATCCAAAGGAATAAGATCCAAATAAGGGTGTCAGAGATGGGTCAGGTTCACAAAACATATTGTGTTAAAAATGAGAGGTATCGTTGGAATTAGGTTGAAGAGAGGAACCTCGTGGGATGATTCCCAAATAATTGTGTCGAAGGGACCATTGTACTCATCTTTTTTTTACTCCTATGGAGTTATACTCTGGCCTGAATAATATTGTAGTAACAAAATTCCCAAATTCTTAGTAGGAAGAAATGTGTAGTAATTTCGCAACTAGAATGCATAAGACACAATTGCATGGAAATAGATTTTGTCTGTTCTATTTTGTGTTTCCATCCCTAGGAGTAGGATATTCATGGTTTCTATAGACAAGGTTTTTCCTTGTGTTAAAACTCTCTTATATACATGCAGGGTCCAACAGTAGTACTCGTCCCAATATCTTAGGGAACCAACTAAGGAGGCCATATCGTACCCTTAGCCGTACTACCCAACTACCCAGGTACTAGAGTGTATCCTCCAAGTGTTTTTCTCGATGGCACTATAGTAGTTAGGAAACCGATCGGTTCATCTATGGAGGGCTTCATAAAATCTAGTTTGATCTGTATACAAGTGATGTCTGATGCACTACCACTCGAAGGGGTACCAACATGTGTTACAAGGGTGGCCAACAAATGTGCACTTGAGTACCACTTGTATTTCCTATATGTATAACTCCCTAACCATAGGTTTATGTGCGTAATGATAGATCTTTGTAGCTTTATGACACCAAAAAATGTCTCTACCCCGAAAAAATTTAAACCACAATTTTCTATCGAGGAAGGTGATATGATACCACTTTTACTATTCCATATATAAAATAGTATGAAAAACAAAAATCTTTAGCTAGAAATGATAGAGAAACAATGATATAACTAGAATAATACAAAAATAACACCAGAAAGAGAACTTTGATTACTGATAGCAATGTCCACTTACCTCTTCAAGGGGGAAACCTCCAACAGAGTAGAGCTCTATTACAATAATATCCAAGACAAGATTTCTCATACCCTATACTTCTATTTATACTAAACCTATCTATCCAACAGAAAAATCTAGAGGAAGATCCTTTTGGAAGCAGAATCTTCTATTAGGTCTTCTTACATTTGACTTATTATTCCTTATTTATAGGCCTTATTAATATTGGCCTTTATTACATGGAATTATATTATTCTACCTACATGAGGGGTTAGGGAGGTTAGGCGCCTAACATCCTCAAATATTTTTATTTAAAGGCTTCACATGTGATGAAACCAAGTAATATGATTTTCTTATGTTATTTCTTTCTTCATTCCATTGTTGATGATCTATACATCTAAAATCAATTCTTTTTAGTCTTAATGCTTTGTGTCTAGTTGTTGCATAATTTTGTTTCCATTGATTCCATGTATTTTTGTTGAATCTTCTCCAATTTATAATGGTTGTTGGTCTCTGATAATAGCTTGTTGAAGATTTGTTTGGTGATTCCTTGTTCCATGAATATTGAGAAGTATTCCATCTTCTTCCTTCATAATGTTGATATCGTCCTTCTTGTCATCCTTGAAATGTTTATTGGTAATGAGGGTGTCGATATAGTTTCACATTTGACGATTTTTCTTCACTCTTCACATGAATTTTTTCTATCTTCTTTTTAGAGAAAATGACATCCTCTATCATCTTTGCTTGGTCCTTGATTAATCTAGCCTTAGAGAAAATACCATCATATTTGGCATGTGGATCCTCTATATGGAGTTAAACTTCTTGAAGTATCTTCTTTTTACCTTCTTGAATCTTGTCTTCTTTCTCCTTTTGAAGCTGCAAGGTGACCCCATCTATCAAATTTTGACATCCTTCTTCAAATATGGATTGCATTTCTAACTTTACCTCATCTTTATTTAAGAATTCCTCAACCTTCTTGCCAATTTCCTCTTCCAGTCTTTTGGTAGATTCTTCATCCAAGATCCTTCTTTCTTCTTTATTTTCAAAATTCTTATTTTCTTCTTTCGGTATCTTAACATCATCCAATATACTTTTATTATGGATTCTTAATATACATATCTCTTCATATTTCTTATTCAAATCTTTGCTTGATTCGTATTTTTCCCACTTCCCTTTGCTACTATTTTCTTGCTTTAGATTCTTAACCTCCTTAATGAGTGATTCATTAAGGGATATTATCTTAGATAGATCCTCAACCTTCTTCTTAATCTCTTCCTTTGCTTCTTTTAATTCATCTTGAATTCTATACATTTCCTCCATTTTTGTATCCCTAATCCATTTATCTGATAATAGTTTTTCAAATTCTTCCCATGTAGAGGGGAGTCTAGTATCTTCATCAAGGATTCTCCACCACTTATGAGCTCCACCCAAAAAATAAAAATATGCCCCACAAGGACTTATATCAATCCTCATAAAATATTCCTTTACCATCCTCAACCATTCTCTAGGACTGATTTCATCTTTATCTTCTTCTCCACTAAAGTTAGGTATTATCACTGATTATTAATTGAGCCCTAACCCCAATCCTTGACTTCCAAACTTCGTATATTAAAGATAAATGTATCAAATAGTTATAATCCTTATTCCAATATAGTATTATATTTTTATCTTTACAACATATTTTGAGTTAGCTCAATCGTACATTCCAATAAAAATTTATGATAGTTTTAAGTCAAACTACCTTGGAAACCTTGATTTGGAGTCTGTCCTCCTGACCGACCTTACTTCTGATGTATCTTTGAAATTTAGGTTCTTCTTAGTATAAAATTGTGATCTTTTGTGCTCTGAAATTTATTTTCTGCAATTCCACAAGTTTGACCAAAATTGGATGTGCCAAGTGGAAGTTATGGTAACTTCCCCACACCTTGGTGATTTTTGTCCTTTCTAAGAGTTCACACTTGTACATTGTCCCCCATGCACAATAATTGACAAAAAATTATGAAAATGGTACCATATATACTATAGACTATCCATGGTCCAATGGAAATATTCTCACTCAATTTGGATCCTCTATGAATAAATTATGGTTGTTTTACCCAGACCACTTGTTTCGGACTAGTCAGATACCATGTCTTCCATAGAGTGTAACTCTGAAAGAAAAACGACCCAGAAGATAAAATTCATACCATAGGTACTCTGATAAGTATTCTCAATATTCTCCAGGTTTCTCCTTCTTAAAATTCTTCAAGAAACAATTATAGAGAAAATGAAAAAATGACTATCTTGAGGAGAAAAACCCTAGCATTGGTGCTCTGATACCAAATGTAATGATCCAAATTCTTACAAATATCATAAAATAACAAAAGTACACACCATGTAAATAATGTCAATGTGGATCACAACTCCAAGATATATAAGTTACACAATAAATCTTTAAATAATAGTGGAACCCGCTCCAAAGAACCAAATACCATTCATACTTCACAATTCGCCCTCCCAATAATGACTACATGATATCTTATATATAAGTATTCACACTTGCACATGAGGCCCCTTTATCACTAAGCGAACTCTATTACATATGTATTTACACATTACATGTACATTTGAGCCAATATGTTCCCCCCCTTGGGGTCATATCATATACATTTAGCCATATTCATGCCCCCCTTGGTTCATAACACATACCCATCCACCTAGCTGAGTCTCGTTACCACATTGTAACATCCCCACTACCAAAAAATCAACAAAACATTTCCTATGATACCACATAGTATCATTCCCAATCCCAAGCTAGGAAATTCCCCATGAAAATACCAACTTTGATACCATTAATTTAAATACAAACATTTATCTACATATGAACAAAATCATACATTCCTTAACAAATATAAACATGCGTAATAATATAAGAAAAAACCATAACATAATATACATTTAATCACATAGTAATTAAGTAAAATACACATAAGATACTTATATTTTTCTGAAAATTCACCAACTTCTTTCATACCTCATATGTTCCTCCCAACCATATAATTTGTTTCTCATAAAATCTCAACAACACGTCACCCCCGAGATGAGGCTAGAAATCCACCAGGGAAAAGAAATCCTAATCCAGTCTAAGTTTTATCAATATCCAAAATACTCAGACTACGGTTCCAACAATATAAAATGGCCTATAGTCTCTTATTCCCCACATGTTTGTCACACCCCAAATTCTCCCACATATAGAGAATGCTCACATGCCTAAAAAACTGCTTCTTCCATAGATCACTAGCCTGACAACCTTCCTCTTCAACTCAATTCTCAATTTACTCCTCAAAACATCTCCAAATTATAGGTATGGAAGGTATATGACAAAGTGAACATGAGAGAATGATGGTAAGAATCAATGGGAAAAAACTGAGAATTACACTAAGTTCTCAACAATATATTTTCATTCCCTTAACTTGACACTTGTCAAGGTAAGAACTACATGAGCTCCACTTGGTGACTCATTCCTTACTATTAGGAACTTTGGAAAAAATAATATCCCATGAATTTTGACTTTATAAAATATTATTATAATATTTCCTTGGCTTAATCCCCCTTGGATTAGCCCCCTTTTCTAAACTCTTATCCCCCTTTCCCTTTCTAGTGGAGTTTTACCACCCATCTATTTTGTCTGGTTGGTCTGCAACAATGATGTATTTTATTAATATCATCATGCGTGATTATTTTTTACAATGTTATGCTCACTAGCCTTTTAGCATCTAGGATATTCAGCCTAATAACAACATAGGCACTCCGGCCTCAAAAAATATATACAAGGTACCCTGGCCCAAAATATCTCGACTCACCAGACTATATGTACATTAAAAATAGGGTTCATCCTAGGGGCATTACATTTACCTCCCCCTTATTTATGCATTGTCCTCGATGCATTATATACACATGTACAATCAAACTGCTTCAAAAATATCCAAAAAGATATGGGTACTCTACCCGCATAGCATCTTCATTCTCCCAAGTTGCATCCTGTTGACAGCCAACCCATTTTTTTTTATTGCTCTCAAAAGCTGCCTACACCCCTTGTCGTATTACGACAAATCATTGTCGCATTGTGCTTTTAGACATTCGTCTCATTATTTGCGACAATTACGATTCAATTTTGTTTTAGTTTTCACAGCTGCAAGTGTGAAAACACTTCTTTCGTTGCTTAGATTGTCATCGTTTTTGGTTAATTTGCTGAAAGACGCTTGATCATTGGTTTATCACATGACTGCTAAAGGTTGTCTCGAACTTATGTTCTTGAGCATTATCTTACCTTGATTGCGCATTTGGATATATTTGATTGTTAAACCTTTGGGCATAAAAGTTATTGGTCTTGTTTTGATCTTATGAAAATTGTAATGGCTTTGGTCATATTGTTTTTATCCTTGGTTTTGGACTTTCACTCGATTATTATATGAAGAAATTTTGATTGCATGGCTCAAAAGATTGGAATACAAACATATACAATGTGCATCGAATACATGGACAAGTTTATAAGGTATGATAGCAATGGTTCAAGG